>CM076581.1:327213184-327583472 GCA_034641835.2 Pinus albicaulis | reverse complement strand
CAAAGAGAGAAGAAAAGAGATATTCACGCCTTAGAAATGAGCCACTTCGAGGGGGCAACCTCCAATACATTACATGAATGAACAATTCTTGGATGATACAATTTACAAAACCTCCTTTCTATATATAGGAGTCCATGTGGCCATAATGTAATCCTAGTGGGCCACAATGTAATCCTAGCCGACCTAACAATAATTATTTAAGGGCACAATAATAACAAAATGGGGGTTACAAGGGTACAATAATAACAATAAGGGGGTTACACTAATAACAATAAGGGACTATACTAGCAATATAGGGACCTAACATGCCCCTCTCCTTCAAAAAAGTGTTGTCCTCAACGCTTGAGTAGCTCTGGGTGCTTCTGTATAAACTTCTCATCCTCCCATGTAGAATCTTCAGTGGGTAAATTCTTCCACTTGATGAGATACTCTGAAATTGATCGATTCCGTAGCTGTCGAGTTCTTGTTTCCATGACCGCTTCAGGTTCCAATATGATTTTTCCTTCCTCATCAAGTTCTGGCAATATTGTTTGAACTGAAAGATTTTCACCTATAACCTTCTTTAAGCATGAAACATGGAAAACTGGATGTACTCGCGAAGAAGCAAGAAGCTCCAATTTGTATGCCATAGTACCAATCTTTCGCAACACCTTGTAAGGACCATAGTACTTTGGCGATAATTTATTATCCTTCTTAGCTTGCTTGAGGGACATTTGCTTGTATGGTTGTAGCCGTAAAAATACCCAATCTCCTACATCAAAACTTCTCTCGCTGCGATGTTGATCTGCCTGTTGTTTCATTCGATTTTGTGCCAAATTCAGGTTATCCTTTAAGAGTTGGAGAACTTCTTGCCGATGCTCGATGTGATCTTCCACTGCTTGAACCTTCGAATTTTCTCTTAAATATGATGTGATGGATGGTGGATGATATCCATAAAGTGCCATAAATGTGGTCATTTTTGCTGCAGTATGGAAGGAAGTGTTATACCACCATTCAGCGAGAGGTAACCACTTGACCCATTGTGTTTGTTTATCAGATACAAAACAACGAAGATATCCTTCCAAACATTTATTTACTATCTCAGTTTGACCATTCGATTGAGGATGATAAGATGAGCTATGAGCTAATTGAGTACCCAAACAAGAAAATAACTCCGTCCAAAAATTTCCAGTAAAAATGGGATCTCTGTCGCTCACAATAACCCTTGGGCTTCCATGTAGCTTTTGAATTCTGTCCATAAATGTAGTAGCAACTGTACTTGCTTTAAATGGATGAGATAATGCACAAAGTGTGCATACTTGGTAAGTCTATCAACTACCACCATGATGACACTCTTTCCTTCGGACTTAGGTAAACCTGTGATAAAATCCATTGAAATCTCCTCCCAACGTTGACTTGGAATGGATAAAGGTTGTAGAAGTCCCGGGGTCTTAATTGTCTCAACTTTATTCTGCTGGCAAACTTTTGAATATCAAATTTAAGGCCATCCCAAAAAAATTCTTTCTTCACCCCGTGGTAAGTTTTTAAAAATCCTGAGTGTCCTCCTAAAGGAGAAGTGTGCAATTCCAAAAGAATATTTTGTTTTAGTTGGGAATTCTTACAAAGATATAAGCGATCTTTGTACCATAAGGAATCATTTTTCCAACTAAATGTATGAGATGTACTAGGATCTTGCTGCAACTTTTGAATGAGTATCCATACATCTTTGTCCTTCTTCCATTCATCTCTTGCTTCAGTTATCCAATCTGGTTGGATAATAGAAATGGCATAAAGCAATGCTTCCACCTCTTCATTCTTTCTTGAGAGTGCATCTGCAACAACATTAAGCTTTCCTTTTTTTTAGATTATTTCAAAGTCATAACCCAACATATTTGTGACCCATTTTTGCTGCTCTTCTGAAGATAGTCTTTGTTCCAAAAAGTGTTTAAGACTATCATGATCAGTCTTTACCTTGAAGTGTCTTCCCATTAGGTAAGTTCACCATTTCTTTAGTGCATGCAGTATTGCTAACATTTCCTTCTCATAAATAGGTTTCTGTAAATACTTTCCTTTGATTGGACGACTTTCAAAAGCAATGGGTCTTCCTTCCTGCATTAAAACTGCACTAATTCCATTTCCCGAGGCATCACATTCCACAATAAAGGTTTTTGTGAAGTCTGGCGTAGCTAAGACCGGTGCTAGGCACATTGCCTCTTTAAGATGTTCAAAGGCCTTAGTTGCTTCAGAAGTCCATGAAAATGCATCTTTCTTCAATAATGTTGTTAGAGGTGCTGCTATTCTTCCATAATTCTTAACAAACTTGCGATAATAGCCTGTTAACCCGAGAGATAATTGTGCAATTCCAAAATAATTTTTTATTTTAGTTGGGAATTCTTACAAAGATATAAGCGATCTTTATACCATAAGGAATCAATTTTCTAACTAAATGTATCATATCTACTAGGATCTTTCTGCAACTTTTGAATGTGTGTCCACACTTCTTCGTAATTTTTCCATTCATCCCTTGCTTTGGCTATCCAATCTGGTTCAATAATAGAAATGGCAGAAAGAAATGCCTCCACCTCTCATCCTTTCTTGAGATTGCATCTGCAACAACATTTAGCTTCCCTTTTTTGTAGATGATTTCAAAGTCATAACCCAACATCTTTGTGGCCCATGTTTGTTGCTCTTCTGAAGATAGTATTTGCTCCAAAAAGTATTTAAGGCTATCATGATCAGTTTTTACCTTGAAGTGTCTTCCCATTAGGTAGGGTTTCCATTTCTTTAGTGCATGTAGTATTCCCAACATTTCATTCTCATAAATAGCTTTCTGTAGATAATTTCCTTTAATTGGATGACTTTCAAAATCAATGGGGCTTCCTTCTTGCATTAAAACAACACCAATTTCATTTCTTGAGGTATCACATTCCACAATAAAGGTTTTTGTGAAATCTGGCGTAGCTAAGACCGATGCTAGACACATTGCCTCTTTGATATGTTAAAAGGCCTTATTTGCTTCAAGAGTCTATGAAAATGAATCTTTCTTCAATAATGTTGTTATAGGTGCTCCTATTCTCCCATAATTCTTAATAAACTTGCGATAATACCCTATTAACCCGAGAAATCCTCGCAACTACTTTACGGTTGTGGGGACTTTCCATTCCTTAATGGCTTTAACTTTTTTAGGTTCTACCTTAACACCCTCGTGAGATACAATATGACCCAGATATTCCACCTCTTGTACTCAAAAGAAACATTTGGAGGTTTTTGTATATAATTGTTTCTCCTCCAATAGTTTGAGCACCCTGTCAACACGTTGAACATGATCCCTCCAAGACCCGTCGTAGATTAGTATATCATCAAAAAATATTAACACAAATTTTCTAAGGAAGGGTTTGAAAATGGAATTCATCAACCCTTGAAATGTAGAAGGTGCATTGGTAAGGCCAAAAGGGATGACCAAAAATTCATAATGACCCTCATGAGTTTAAAATGTTGTTTTTGGAATATCTCCAATATTCATTCTAATTTGATGATATCCTGAATGAAGATCCAACTTGGTAAAACAACTTTCTCCATGTAATTCATCCAATAATTAATCAATCACAGGAATGGGAAATTTATATTTAATAGTGAGTTTATTTAGCTCCCTATAATATGGACACATACACCATGATCCATCCTTCTTAGGCACCATTATTATTGGAGCATAGAAAGAACTTTGACTAGGTTGAATTATACCACCCTCTAACATTTATGCAATCATACGTTCAATTTCGCTCTTTTCGACATAAGGGTATCTTTAAGACCTGATGTTTGGAGAAACACTTCCAGGTATCAAATGAATAGCATGATCATGATCAAAAGTAGGTGAGAGTCCTTTGGGAGTTTAAAACACGTCCGAATGATTGTCCAAGACATTTTGAATATCTGGATAAAAAGATGATTTTGATGTTGGAACTTCTAGTGAGCATAATTGTGAAATTACTCCTTGTTCTTTCTTCAGAAGATTTTTCATAAAATTAGAGCTTATTATCTTTCCCAGCTTCCCTGCAATATCCCGCAATTCAACTTCCTTTCCTTCTGAAAAAAAAAAAATTTAAGAAAAGTTCTTGAAAATTAAAAGATACCATCCCCAAAGATTGTAACCATTGTACTCCTAGTACAACATTAATGCCTCCCATTGGAATGGAAAAAATTGGACTATTCAATACATATTCCCCCATAGTTAGTTTGATATTATGGAATTTTCCAGAGAAATTTATAGTTCCTCCATTTCCAGCCATCACTTGACACTCTGGTGCTAGGTATAAGAAGCAATTAAATTCCTTGGCTACCTTACAATGAATAAAATTATGATACTACACAAATCGATCAACAATATTACCTTTTTCTTCTTTATATGTCCTTCTACCTTGAGAGTTTGAGGAGTGGAAATTCCTTTCAATGCATTACAGGATATGGTCGGATTCATTTCTTCTTTCTCTAGGGTTTGTTCCTGGTGTATATCCTCTTATTTTGAATATTTTTTTTCATTTTCTTCCTCCTCTTCACAATCTATGCAAAATATTTTCTTCTCAACACACTTACGACCTTTAGTGTATTTGCTATCACAACAATATCAAAGTCCTTTTTCTCTTTTTTCTTCCAATTATTGTGGTGTCAACATTGTAGGTTGTGTAATTCTAGGAGTAACAACACTTCCATATGTATAAATGTGAGTGGTAGGCTTCCTTCTCACCATAATTTTACATTAAATTTTTCTTTCCAACCTAAATGCCTTCTCCAATGAATTAGGATCCCAAAGGCGAACCTCATGTTGGATATTATCCTTTAAAGTCCTTATGAAGACATCAATCATGTGTTCCTCTGGAATATCAGCTACCCTTATATTCAATTTGAGGAATTCCTCAATGTGATCCACCAATGAACCCTTTTTTTTGAGATTTATCAATTGGCTAAAGAAGGTGTTGCTATTTGTATCCTCATAATGTGCTATCATTTTCATCTTAAAAATTAACTAAGTGATAATTATTTTATGGGAGCAAAGCCATCGATACCATACAAATGTATTTTATTCCAAATATAAATTTGCAAGACATACATTTTGTGTGTTTTCTACATTATTGAGATCAAAATATTGCTCCATTTGTAGTATCCATGTTACGGGATCCTTTCCAGTAAACTTCATCATATCGATCTTTGGAATATGGTGGTTCTCCGATCCAACATTGGAGTTCATGAAATCACGATTAAAATTTATTTTGTTCTCATCATGAATTTCCTCTACTATCTTTTTGCCATTTGTAATCATGTCTTGTATCAAATTTTTCAAACCTTCCTTCAAACCTTCCATGTATGCTTTTAGATCAATCTTCATGCCTTCCATGTTGTATTTCATTTTTTCTTCCATGTCTTCCATGCCATTCTTCAAACCATCCATGTTAGCTTCCATGCCTTTCTTCAAACCCTCCATATTATTCTTCAAACCATTCATCTTCACTTCCATGCATTTCTTCAAAAATTCCATTTCATTTTTTGTTGCTTTTTGCGAAAGAAAAATTTAGTGCACTTGCTCTTGTAATTTTGGTATATCATGTTGCACTTCTTCATCTTCATGAGTCATAGTAGAGTATTCTGAGGGCTTACTGGGTGTTGAATTATTTTTAGGGGGGATTTTAGAACCTAATATTGATATCTAAGCTTCAATATGCCCTTGGAATCACTTCAAACTGATTTTTCAAACAAGACTTATGCAATTTGAAAAAAATACACACCTTTTTCTTACTTTTGAGGAGCTCGATATTGAAACTGAATTACCTCTATGATTTCAAATCTTCAATATTTGAATTTTGGTCTTGTAGTAGCCCTCTAACTCTTCTTTGGAATGCCATAAGTTTGACTTGATTTGGATGCTTCAAGACAAAGTTATGCACAATCTCCCACAATGACCTAATTATGGACAACTTCAGTAGAGAAAACTTGTACAACGTGCCACATGTCACTATTTCCTCCTTGGATTTGAAATTGATACAAAAGAAACTACAGTTTGTGTACTTTTGGCCACGTTTTACAGAATTCCAGTCCGATGCTCTGAGAGAGAGTTATGGCAAGTTTTCCAAGGTCACCTCTTTTAGATGAAATTTGGGAGCCTACAAAAACCCTAACTTCCAGAGATTATATATCCAAAAATATTGTGAACCAAGATATGAAATTTTTACATGAAGTTCCTCGGGATTTTGGCTTCGCTTGGTAAAAATTTCAACTTTTGAACCTTTGTAGACAAAAGTTTATAGCGAAAACGTCATGATGACCTGTTTGCGGCAGCGAAACCCTAGAATCCAAATCTCTCATACCAAATGTTATGAAACAAGTTCCAAAAATAGAAGAAAAGAGAGATAAACGTCTTAGAAATAAGCCAGTTCGAGGGGCAAACATCCTTTACATTACATAAATAAACAATTCTTGAATGATACAAATGACAAAACCTCATTTATATATATAGGAGTCCATCGAGCAACAATATAATCCTAACCGATCAAACAATAATAATGTAAGGGTACAATAATAAGAATATGAAGGTTACAGGGGTACAACAATAACCATAAGGGGGCTACACTAACAACAATAAGAGACTACACTAGTAATATAGGGACCTAACACTCCACCTTTAGTTAGTGTCACTTCCATGTACATCAAGATTTGGTGACCATCAAGGGCTTGTGATTTCTTAGTTGTAATCCCATAAATAAAAGAAACCTTCAAACCAATGACACATCTTAATCTTGTTATTGAAAAATTTCACTCTCATATTATATTGTACAGAGTAATTATGGAATTATAAGCAAATTCATTTTTACAAATTAGATGATCTAAGTGTATTGTTTACATTCCAATATTATTATTGTTTTTGGTCTCCAAATGATTTTAGCTGAAATATTTTTACACTTTTCAGGTGTGACAATTTTTAGTTAGCTAATCTTTGATCATTTAGTCATTGCTTTCATCCAAGTTTCCATGATTTCAATAGATCATAATTTTAATTTGGATTCTAAAGCAAGACAAGTAAAATATATTTTGTATTTATACACCAAACTTCTGCAATATTAATTACTTTTTAGTTTAAATTGTCTAACAAATATATCCAAAATCCAATTCATTACTGTCTTCCACATTCCCTGCTCCTACTAGCCTTCCTCTACATCTCTCGGTGTAATGGCAAGTTATAATTTTATGCTGTAAACACACGTCAAAATTACATGACTCATTCCTCGCGGGTTCTCTCCAATTTCCTGCTCAATGTTGCGTCCCTTTCACGGGACTTACGTATACATTTTCCATTAAAATGAAATCCATAAGTACAATAACTATAAATTATGTAATTATAAATATTATACAACATGCAAATAAATGAAATGATTTGAATGCCGTAAAGATCGGCGTCATGAGAGTTCCGTTTGATGAGGGGTTTATGTCTACATGTTTTCCGAATTTATCTCTCGGGCAACAAAGCGTGTCTCTTCCTCCACCTTTCCAAGTTTGGACGGACGGCATGTTTTCTGCCTTATCTATTGGGCAACAAAGCGTGTCTCTTCCTCCACGTTTCCGAGTTCGGACGGACGGCCTAGAGACATGTCTCTACAGCAACGACACGGATGATGCTCTGACGAGTACTTGATGACGCAACTTAATGATGCTCCCTCGATCACTTGGTGACGCACCTTAAATGGCATTATCCCTTCTAGTCACCTATAACTACAATTACGTTGTACGCCGAAAACTCAAAAACCAGAGATTTCCCGCAGACTCCGTTGTGGCGATACCAGTTTTGTGATCATCAATCAACGATCTATCTATCGACACTTTTCTTTCTGGTTAACAAATTAAATGTAATGGCCATTGTATTACATGACTGAAGGTGTGTCGTGTTTTTTTGGCTTATCACTGATTCTAGTTTTTGGCAATCTTCGTTGGAGTTCTGCAGAAGATGAGGAATACTGAAGAGAAGCCACGCCCCCCATCTCCATCCGCTGCTTTCCATAATCATTGCAACATGGAGCAGAAAGAATGTTTGGATAATTGCACGACGCTTTACCATTTTGCCTCAAATGATCTCCACAAGTTCTCAATCTTACATCAAGTGTTTGGCGCGTGCAACGTTATCAGATTGATTCAAGTAAGTTGCAACTACATTTTTTGGCAGATTTTTCCATTTTATCATATGACACCATATTCACTATAGATTTCCCTTTCCATAATTCTGAATCATTTTAACCCTCGTATATATGCTGCGCAAACTTATGGCTCTTTAAAAAGCACATTTATGGAAAAGATCTTCAAGATTACCTCAAAAGGACGCTGTTTGGAATTTGATGAGTTTATGCTAGTTTACTATACTACACTTTCTTTTAACCTGGAAAATAGAACCAACAAATACAAAGATAAAATGGATCTATCTTTTTTTTTCAAATCAACCCTCTTTTAATCTTCCATGGTTGTCTGTAAAAACATTTTGATCTCGCTTTTTTTAACGGAGATCCTCTCTGCTTCCAACTTCATCTTATAATCCGTTGCACTGTGGGCGCAGGATCTTCCCTCTGACCAGGGAGTTGTTGCAATAAATAGTATGGTCTACGAAGCAAGTGCAAGGCTACAGGATCCTGCGCTTGGGTGTGCAGGCATAATACAGCAGCTTCAACTCCAAATATCAGACTTGGAATCGCAAATAACTGCAACGGACGCAATGATTCAGAGAATACGTTCACAGCAGGCGAAACTTATAGCCTGTATCCCAGGATTCAACAATAAGTTTACACCCACAATGAGCACGTCTCTAAACGACGCTGATGACGAAGACGAGGACAAATTCAATTCCAATCCAGCGGATTGAATCCGTTGCAGTTTCGGAAAATGAATACCAACTTGATAGAGAAGCTTTGTTGTGTTTAGTGTCTTGAATTGAAGAAATAAACGCCAACTTTAGTTGGTGTCCAATTAAAATGACAAAATCCAAGATGTAATATCTAATGGATAATTTATTGTAATTTTCAAAAGGCAACAGCTAGAGCATTCCTGTTGTGAGTTGAATTAGCGATGTGAATCATTTAGTTTGTTGTAATTTTAAAATCCTCATTTGTGAGCACATCTCATTAGAAGAGATCAATTTATGGGCAAATTAGGAAATATTCTCCGATACTATTGAGCATTAATATATCCAGGTTCTATAATCTCAAGTAATGTTCAATTTCCCATTTGCAAGAGATCAATTTATAGGCAAATTAGGAAATATTCTCGGATACTGTTGAGCATTAATATATTCAGGTTCCATAATCTCAAGTAATGTTCAATTTCCCATTTGCTAATACTTCTAATGAGTATAAGATACTAATTTTTATCTAAATTTGAAAATGTTTTAAGAATTGTTGATCCTTAGTTAGAATTTTAAAGTTTCTGATTATCTTTAAACCACAATTTAATAAAATATTTTTGCTTCTATTATCTATTTAGTTTGTGATCATCTCAAAATAAAAAATGTTAAAAACACATTTATCCATAAGAAAATCTCTTCATCTCTTTTTTGGACTTACAAAGATTTCATTTCTTTTTCTTTTTAGATTTATAAATCCCAAAATGTTAAACTCTTTATTGAAAATGAATATAAACTATCATAAAAATAAATAAATATAAAAATCAGTAACATTATATTTAAATTCTATAATGATAACATTATATTCATATTATACCATTATAATAAAAAGAACCATTTCAAATTTATCGCTTATTTCTACGGCAATGCAACACAAAATGTCAAACTTCACCTAACTAATTTCGTCTTAATATTTTATATTGGTTTTTTCTTTTCTGCATATTGTGGGAAAATGTTTGGTTTTTGCTTTTCAATAAAGTGTGAGAAATGTATACATGACTTTATTTTAGTGATATTGTTGGGATTGTCTTAGTAGAAGAGATGCAATATATTTTTAAACTATTAGAAATTTATCGGTGATCAAATTAATGTGAAATTTACGAAAAGTCACAGAATCAAGGTACAAATCCCATTTCTTTTCCTTGTTTGTGACCTATTTTATGGAGAGGAAGACATGTAATAGACCCCAAAGGTTTACTAGTAGTTACATGTCAAGTGGGTTGTTGAGTTCCTATAAGATAAAAAAGAAATATTATTATTATTTTATTTATAAAAATAATTTTAAAAGAAACATGTTGCATTATTATTTACCATAAATATTCTTAACTTCTAAATTGGAATTTTTACAATATTATAGCTTACCAATATTATATGGCTAGAAAAGAAATAACTCATTTCATAAAATACTTGCTCATATCACGCTTTTTAATTAATTTATTTATTTAAAAAAAGTAGAAATAGTATATTGCATCATCTGTTGGAATATATAATTCCTACTTGTCTTCAGTTGTGACTATCTATGTATAGAGTCCGTTCCTATTTCCTAGATTACCTAAAACTAAGTTCCTAGTTTGGTGTGAGGTTGAGATATTTCCTCAACCAACTTATTGTGCGTCCAAGATAGCTTTCCTATCTTGAGACTATATCTCATGTATATATGTAATTTTATTTGATTAATGGAAGATAGTGTGTATCACATATTTCATCTTGATATCGGAGCACGTTCGGGCCTGGCCTTAGCCTTGGCCCATCCAGGGCCGAGGGAAATAAAGAGTTTGTTTTTGTATTTACTGTTTTTGTTTTTTTTTTACTGTCCATCATATTATTAAATTTATTCCGAGAGAGCGCCGCCTACAGAGAGAACTATCTACCTGACAGGGTATAGTACTGTCGTTTTACCAAAGCTACCTGAACAGGAGTGTTGAGGTGGAATGTTGCCTCATGTGTATCCTGCGTATGCTGCCTCTCGTTTTTGCTGCTACTGTAATCAAAGGAACGCTGATGTGCCATGCTGTTGCCTGGAGAGCTACCTGATCGTGTTGCAGCCTATTGTTCGACGGGGACTCGAGCTGCCAGGAACACTGCTGTGAGCCGACGCTGCGTCTGCCTACCGCGAGCTCAAGCGCTGGTGAGAAGTTTTCGGACACTGCCTGCCATGAGTACCTGCATGTCACGGTGCCTACGATGGAGACACAGAGGAACGCTGCTACCTGTTGCAGTATGATTGGGCTACCACAAAGGCCAGAGCTAGGCTACACCCTGTTGAAATATTAAAGTCACCTACCGTGCCTCTGTATAGGAAGGAGAAGAAAGTACAACAGCAGCAGCAAAGTTTTGAGTGCATAGCACTCCGTATTAAAGAAGAATGAAGAACGTAAGGAGAAGAATTTACTGATGATGGGCCGCAGCCAAGTATGACAGAGAAAGGAATTAATTTTGAAGTATGGGCGAAGTCATTTTTGACAGAGGAGCGAAGATTTCCCGTAGTTCAAGTCTACGGAGGAGAAAAATTCATTAAGACAGTCATTTCGGGCTTAAAAGCCCTCAACAACCAAAAATGAATGAAATGTGTTTAAACAGGCATAAGTATTTTATTTTATAAAAAGGCCGGACAAGTGGTCCCCACCACTTGAGCGCAGATCGCAAGATCGCAATTTCAAAAGTTCAGAAAACCCAAGTGTCTTGTTGATATGGAAATCTGCGATGTGCAATGGTTGCGCCATCACAAAATCGCAATATCGCATTTTACCGCAATCACCCTCTGCCCATTGCCAGAGTTTTTGTTGAAATTGCGATGTGCGATCGTCGCGCCATCACAAGATCGCACAATTGCATATTGCAAAGTTGTTCCGCCACATATATATATGTTATCACAAATGTTGAAAGTTGCGATGTGTGCCTGTCGCACCATCGCAATATCGCACCATCGCAAGTTTTTGTTGTTCCGTCGTTCCGTCATCGCACATCGCAAAATGGTCGACTGCGACGTGGTCCCCACTCATACGTCGCGCCATGTTAAGTTTTATGTTAGGAAACTGATTTTCCTTTGTATTTTGTTTTATTTTCTTTGTTTAATGTTTTTTTCCCGTCGCGCTATATAAAGTGAAAAAGGCTCGAGAGCCATGAGAGCATTGTATTGTAATGTTGTTGTATCGCTGTGTGAAGAGCCCGTAGGCAAGAAAAGCACAGTAAGAAGAACATAGCACTATGTTGTGCATTCTTGAGAGACAGAGAGAGAAAAGATTTGTTTTATATAGCACTGCGTCTGTAGCAGTCGAACATATTTTGTGAATCCCTCCATTGAGGAAGAAAATTTGTAACGGTTTTTTTAAAGTTCTGTTATTGAAATAGAAAAAAATTTCATGCCATCTCTGTCTCCTGTCTGAAAAGAAAATTTTTGATTTATATTCTCTGTGTTGTAGAGGAGAGTTTGTTCTCTCCACTGTTGTTTGGAATTCCTCAATAATTCCAACATGGTATCAGAGCTAGTATAGGCTCTTTGAAACTTTCAAAGAAGCTGAAGAAGAAGAAGACTTGTTGAAGCGTTTTCTCCAGCAGCGTGAAACCCCAACAGAAGTCAAAGTTCAGGTATTTCTTAAAGATAACAGAATTTTTATTCTTATCTTAAAAGATTTTTTTCTTTTAGAGAAAGGAAAGACAGTTTGTTTAGGTGAAGAGTTCAGTTTAAGAGCAATGGCTGGACCAAGCACTGGAATGAGCATTGGAAATGTTCAGCTTCCACAATTTAATGGAAAGAACTATTTATTGGGCCATTACCATGAGAGCCCTGTTTGTTTCACAAGACTTATGGGAGTTTGTAGAAGATGGTTTTGTTGAACCAGCTGATGAGCAGGCTTTTAATGCCTTAACTCAAGCAGAGAAGGATTTATTGAAGAACAATAGAAAGAAGGATGCTAAAGCCCTCTTCTATTTGTATCAAGCAGTAAATGAGAGTGTGTTTCCAAGGATAGCAGCAGCTAAGAGATCCAAGGAGGCATGGGAAACTCTGAAAGTAGCCTATCAAGGTATGGAGAAAGTTAAGACATCAAAACTTCAGTTGCTGAGAAGAGATTTTGAAACTCTTTGCATGAAAGAGTCAGAAAGTGTTGACACATTCTTTACACATGTGATTGGGATTTTAAATCAGATAATATCCCATGGAGAAACTCTTGAAGAAGGAAGAATTGTGGAGAAACTTTTGAGATGTTTACCCTCAAAGTTTGATGTTATTGTTACCACCATAGAAGAGACCAAAGATCTCTCACAGTTCACAGTTGATGAACTTCATGCCTCGTTGATAAATCATGAACAGAGATTGAGCAGAGATGAACACTCATCTCTTGAGCATGCCTTCAAGACCCAGATGCCTTGAGGAAGAGGAAGAGTTCAAGGCAAAGGAAGAGGAAGAGGCGGAAGCCAGAGCAGAGGTGGTAGGAATAGCCCTTCACATTCATATGGAAGGAGCAACAATCAAAGTTAGAGCCACGGCCAATGCAACATCCAGCAAGGTGGACATCAACACCAACATGCTCATGGACAGAGGTATGACAAATCCAATGTCCAATGTCATTATTGCAAGAAATATGGGCACTATGCCAATGAATGTAGAAAGAAGCAAAATGACATGAAAAATAAGCAGAACGCTAATGTAGCAAAAGAAGAAAAGAACCCAAGTAATGTGCTATTAGCCTGTAATGTAGCACAAGATAGAAATGATGTTGTTTGGTTCTTAGATTAAGGATGTAGTAATCATATGACTGGAAACAAAGCAATGTTTTCCAATCTAGATGAAGAAATAAAATCTGAAGTGACCACAGGGACTAATACTAAGATCTCTGTCAAAGGAAAAGGCAGAGTTAGTATTCGAGCAAGGAATGGAGAGCAGAAATTTGTTCCTGATGTGTATTATGTTCCAGGTCTGGAGTGTAATCTTTTGAGCACTGGGCAGCTCATAAATAAAGGTTACAATGTAATTTTTAAAGATGATGTGTGCACCATAAAAGATATTCCTCCAAGCAAGAAAATCATTGCTGAAATCCAAATGACCAGCAATAGAATGTTTCCGCTCAAGCTCAACATTGACTTGAAAGGAAAATGAAAGAATGTAGCAGCTGTAACACAAGAAGCCTTCCAGAAGGAAGAGAAAGATGTAAATTGGTTATGGCACCTGAGATTTGGACATCTCAATTTCGGAGGATTAAATTTGCTGCACAGAAAAGGAATGGTAAGAGGTTTGCCATTGATTGAGAAGCCTGACAGCCTATGTGAAGGCTGCATCTTGGGAAAGCAACACAGATAAAATTTTCCTTCAGGGAAAAGCATAAGGGCAAAAGCACCCTTAGAAATCATTCACTCAGATTTATGTGGGCCGATGCAGATAGCATCAGTTTCAGGCAGCAACTATATGATGACCTTCATAGATGATTTCACAAGAAAAGTGTGGGTTTATTTTCTGAAATATAAGAGTGAAGTTTTTCAGAAATTTTTCCACTTTAAAGCTCTTGTAGAGAAATAAAGTGGGCAGTATATTAAAGTCCTCAGAATCGACAGAGGTGGAGAATACATATCAAAGGAGTTTCTGCGTTTTTGCAGAGAGAATGACATACACAAGCAGTTTACCACAAGGTACACACTGCAACAGAATGGAGTTATTGAAAGAAAGAATCGAACCATAATGGAAATGGTGAGAAGTATACTAAAGGAAAAATACCTGCCAAATGAGTATTGGGCAGAAGCAGCAAACTATGCTACGTATATTTTAAATAGATGCCCTACAAAAGCTGTGATGAACAAAGTTCCAGAAGAAGCGTGGAGTGGCAGAAAACAAGGAGTCACCCACATGAGAGTTTTTGGATGTGTGGCATATGTACACATTCCAGACAAGTTGAGAAAGAAATTGGATAGTAAGGGAGAGAAGTGCATTTTCCTTGGATATTGTGAGGATTCCAAAGGATATAGATTGTATAACCCATCCACAAAGAATTTTTTGATAAGCAGAGATGTGCAATTCATTGAAGAGGAAGCGTGGGATGGAAGCATTGAGAAAACAGTCAATGTTAAAAGCTGTTTGTCTCATGATGAAGATGAGGAAGATGTAGTCGAAATTAACAACTCATCCGTAGCACAACCTCCACCAGCACAAGGACAGCAAGGGACACCTCAAGCAGCAACGAGAACACCCTTGAGAAGAAGCGGGAGTGCATCTCCAAGCACACCACATGGAGCAAAAATGAGTGCTTCATCAAACACAACTACACCAAGTGAATGAGGAACAAAGTTCAGAAGTATTAGAGAAATTTATGAGCAAGGAGAAGCAAACGAAGGTATGAATTCCTTATTTTCTTTGTACTGTCAAGTTGATGATCCTATTCATTTTGAAGATGCTATTAAAGATAGAAAATGGATAGAAGCTATGGATGATGAAATTAAAGCCATAGAGAAGAACAAAACATGGGAGCTGGTTGATCTCCCAGAAGGTAAAGAAGTCATTGGTGTAAAATGGGTTTATAAGACCAAAAGCAATGCTGAAGGAAAGATAGAGAGACACAAGGCCAGACTTGTTGTCAAGGGATACAAGCAGAAGCAAGGAATTGATCATGAAGAAACTTTTGCACCAGTTGCAAGAATGGAGACAGTAAGAGCAGTGTTGTCCATAGCAGCACAAAACAAATGGAAAGTATATCAGATGGATGTAAAATCTGCATTTTTAAATGGAGTTTTAATGTAAGAGGTATATGTGAAACAACCTCTCGGATATGAGAAGAAAGGCCAAGAGCATAAGGTCTGCAAATTGAAGAAAGCTCTTTATGGGCTGAAGCAAGCTCCAAGAGCATGGTACAGTAGGATAGATTCCTATCTACTCGAAAATGGATTTGAGAAGTGTGAGGGAGAACCCACCCTCTATATCAAAGAAAAGGATGGTAAGATGCTCATTGTTGTTTTATATGTTGATGATTTAATTTTTACAGATAATGATGATTACCTTGTTGAAAATTTTAAAACAGTCATGAAAAATGAATTTGAAATGACTGACATGGGTTTGTTGAGATACTTCTTGGGAATAGAAGTAGAGCAAGGTGAGAAAGGGATTTTTATATCTCAAGCAAAGTATGTGAATCAAGTTTTAGAAAGATTTAATATGCAGGAGTGCAAAGCTGCAATTACTCCCACAGTAATGGGATTGAAGTTGAGAAAAGATGACAACAACAAGGATTTTGATCCAAGTTTGTATAAAAGCATAGTTGGCAGCCTCATGTATTTGACTGCAACTAGGCCGGATATTATGCATGTTGTTAGTTTAATTTCCAGATTTATGGAGAAGCCAAAAGAAGCACATTGGCAAGCAGCAAAGAGAATTCTGAGGTATGTGAAAGGAAGAAAAGGATTTGGTATTTTGTATACAGCTTCAGAAAATTCAGAATTAGTTGGATACACTGACAATGATTGGGCTGGAAGTGTAGATGATTGGAAGAGCACTTCCGGTTATGTTTTTCATATGGGTTCAGGAGCCATTTCATAGGCTTCTAAGAAACAGCCTATTGTAGCATTGTCTACAGCAGAGGCAGAATATGTGGCAGCTACAGCAGCAGCGTGTCAAGCAATTTGGATGAGAAGAATGTTGAGAAGTCTATGTCAAGAACAGGTAAAAGGAACTGTGATCTATTGTGACAATAGCTCAGCTATTTCATTATCAAAGAATTCTGTGTTTCACAAAAGAACGAAGCACATAGATACAAAATTTTATTATATCAGAGAATTGGTGAACAATGGAGAAATTGTTTTACAGCAATGTAAAACAGAGGAGAAATATGCAGATATTTTGACAAAGCCATTGGCACAGAAAACATTTGAATTTTTGAGAAAATGTTTGGGTTTGATGGATAACCCAGCAGCTGACTTTAAGGGGGAGTGTTGAAATATTAAAGTCACCTGCCGTGCCTTTGTACAGGAAGGAGAAGAAAGTACAACAGCAACAACAAAGTTTTGAGTGCATAGCACTCTGTATTAAAGAAGAATGAAGAACGTAAGGAGAAGAATTTACTGATGATGGGCCGCAGCCAAGTATGACAGAGAAAGGAATTAATTTTGAAGTATGGGCGAAGTCATTTTTGACAGAGGAGCAAATATTTCCCGTAGTTCAAGTCTACGGAGGAGCAGAATTTATTAAGACAGTCATTTCAGGCTTAAAAGCCCTCAACAACCAAAAATGAATGAAATGTGTTTAAAAAGGCGGAAGTCTTTTATTTTATAAAAAGGCCGGACAAGTGGTCCCCACCACTTGAGCGCAGATCGCAAGATCGCAATTTCAGAAGTTCAGAAAACCCAAGTGTCTTGTTGATATGGAAATCTGCGATGTGCAATGGTTGCGCCATCGCAACATCGCAATATCGCATTTTACCGCAATCACCCTCCGCCCATTGCCAGAGTTTTTGTTGAAATTGCGATGTGCGATCGTCGCGCCATCGCAAGATCGCACAATCGCATATCGCAAAGTTGTTCCGCCATGTATATATATGTTATCGCAAATGTTGAAAGTTGCGATGTGTGCCCGTCGCACCATCGCAATATCGCACCGTCGCAAGTTTTTGTTGTTCCGTCGTTCCATCATCGCACATCGAAAAATGGTCGACTACAACGTGGTCCCCACTCGTACGTCGCACCATGTTAAGTTTTATGTTAAGAAAGTGATTTTCCTTTGTATTTTGTTTTATTTTCTTTGTTTAATGTTTTTGTTCCCGCCGCGCTATATAAAGTGAAAAAAGGCCCGAGAGCCATGAGAGCATTATATTGTAATGTTGTTGTATCGCTGTGTGAAGAGCCCGCAGGAAAGAAAAGCACAGTAAGAAGAACATAGCACTGTGTTGTGCATTCTTGAGAGAGAGAGAGAGAAAATATTTGTTTTATATAGCACTGCATCTGTAACAATCGAACATATTTTTTGAATCCCTCCATTGAGGAAGAAAATTTGTAACAGTTTTTTTTAAGTTCTGTTATTGAAATAGAAAGCATTTTCATGCCATCTCTGTCTCCTGTCTGAAAAGCAAATTTTTGATTTATATTCTCTGTGTTGTAGAGGAGAGTTTTTTCTCTCCACTGTTGTTTGGAATTCCACAATAATTCCAACACACCCTACGTACACTTTCAGTGCCATTCAATTTTTGTTTCTGCCATGTGTGCGGCTGCACAGTCCATTGTTGCCCCGGGTTGTGATAGATCGAAAGTGGAATGAAGGCCTCCATCCAGCAGTTCTCTGTGGCGGTCCAGGGTGAGAAGCCAAAGACTATAAGCGTTCGCTGGCAGAGGTAGCATGAGCTTCTACAAGAGGTTTTTCATGGCTGTTCGTTGTGGATAACTAGTCGCATGAAGGAGGCGTTGGATTTCGTTGTGATTCAAATCTGACATTGCACCCTGAACATTTCCCTTCCTTTGTTTTTTTGTGGATCTACTTGCAAGATAGAGAACATTGGAGCGTAATGGCTTCAATGAAGGTTTCCCTGTAGCCATGGCCATCGTTGCTTCTTACAGCACGTAGTCATTGGAAAATGGTTTCAGAAAGGCTCTCAATTTGGATAAGCCTTATAAGAGCTTGTACATAACAAATAAAGTAGAAGGTCTTGTTGTGGAAAAAAAACCGTAGCCAAATATGTTTTATCCTTTTAATTTTTATATATATATATTTTTTTTTTGAGGCAAGCACTGCTTTGTGCTTTCTTAACAATATTTTATCACCCTAAAAAATTTGAAGAAGGCTTTCATTACTTTGGCTATCTTTGAAAATATGTGCCTTCAGTGATCTTCTTTCTTCTTCTGCAGACACCCAGAGGTGTTTGTTCTTGGCATTGTTGCTGGACAACCAGAGACACTTCCAGAAAGTCATGAGCTTCTTATTACAATGATGACACACAGCCTTAAGGTGGCAGAGGAAGTGACCCTGCTGGACTCTCTCATTTTGGACAGTGGTCACACAGCTCAAACAGCAAACTGAATTCCAGAACATGGACTTGTAAGAGCGATGGTGGAGCGCATATTTTTTGCAGCATTTGTAGCTAAGGAAAGAGACAGGGTGAAAATGAAACTCTAAGTTATCTCTAAATTCTGTGATGTTGGGTATACATATCAGCGCACTCCTGGTTATGATCTCGATGTTTGTTGCAAGGCAACATGGTATCCCCCAACTTCAAGGACATGCAAATTGGTTTGCCTCCCACTCTTGATAACTCTTCTGGAGAAGCTTCCAATGAAAAACCAGTTTTTTTGTTGTGATTATTATTAACACAACTTTCAGTAGCAGAAAACGATGGGACTTTGAACGAAAAATCTGGAGGGACGAGACACATTCAGTATGAGCAGGAAAAGGGAAGTGCAATTAGATTTGTTTTCAGGGGCAATGCTATCTGCAAATCAGTGTGGAAGAGCACATAGAGTGCTACGTGAAAGGTCGTAGAACTTTGCATTATTATTTTCCATTGTTTAATATTTATTTAAGAGTTGTCATGTGAGTAATGTAAATCTGGTTGAAAGAATTGATTTATTTATTGTGACATTTAGTTTGACCAAATACTGTCATGATTTTTGAGTCTATGTTCGAATCGGCCATTCCAACAATAAACAAAATTATTTGCAGGAATGATTTACTACCAGATATGATGAAGAAATTACAATGAAAATGGAATCTAAGGATAGTGGTTGGAGCTACATCAGATATTGGAGGATGATTGACTTCTTGAGTATGTCGAGAGTGATCAAGGGAGTAGATTTTAATGGAAAAGGGGAAGGAAACAAACTGCTTTAAATTTCTTGTGTAGAAAGAAGATAGAAATTCGGTTGTTTGTTTGAAAGCTGTTAAGAGATTGCAGATCTGCATCTTCAATTGTGAGGAGATTAGCTTGACAGTGGATCTTAATTGCTGTAGCTTGTTATCGAGCATGAGGAGGCATGCTTGAATGTAGTTACCTAGCCTTGATACTGTGAATAGGGGAAGTGGCATTACGTTGTGATGCAGGGGAATTGGATAATGAAACGAGAAATTTTATGTGTAAAATTGTTGAATTTTATGCATGTTGACAGTGACTTTTTGGACGAAAAAGGATGGGACCATGGAGTCCTGGATTAGTGTTTTGAGAAGGAAAAATTATTTCTCTTTGTATGGCTATGAGTACCTATGTCTAGATCATCTGTGCTAGAATGCACTACATTGAGACCAGTTGAAAAGTCATCGATTTGTTTTCTTTATCAGTGGACCCCTCTAAGGTATCGTTGGAGAAGAATGGTTGTTCTTACGTTTGGGAAATTGTCATATTTGGGAAAGGACGGAGAAATTTGATGTTCTTAATAATCTGAAAAGTTTTTTTTGTTTCTTGGAATCATGTTTAAAATTATTGACCCTTATTGAGCCTAGCTAACTCAAAGTAGATAAAATTAATTTGTCAGAATTCGCGACTCTAAGAAATGACAGGTTAAGCATGGAGTTCCAAGAATTTATTTGACAAAGGCAAAGATGCCCAAGATATGAACAATGAAAAGATGAGGTGAAGGAGAAGCAACATTGATTATGATGGACAATGAAAATGAAATTTTGTTTTGTGCGAGTCTTTTGGAATAGAATCAATAGCATGTTGTATTATGAGTCACACAGCTGAATGGTAAGCAAGTCTAGGATGGTTTTGTAGCGGTCATTGTATTTACCTGGTAACTCCAAGAGTTGGAGTCTGTAAGCCTTGTAAAGGCATGTGTATCCCCGTAAAAGTTCATGGTAATCTTAAAACCACTTTGTAATTACAAGTTCATGGTTAGCCAGAAACCACGTGTAACAGTGAAGTGGACTAGAAACAGGTTTGTGCCAATGTTCACCCACTGATGAAGAGATTTGGTGCAAGGTCGTCGATGAAGAAATCTGGTGCAAGGTCACCGATGAAGAAATCCGGTGAAAGGTCGCCGATGAAGGGATTCGGTAAAAGTTTTCCGAAGAGATCTAAGACAGATCGACTGCTAGTGAGAGTTCATCAATGAAGGAAGAGCACAGTTACAGGTCATCCAATAAAACCCACGTTGGAGGGGGATCTGTAGATACAGGTACATGTATGCAGTGATAATGGTTGGCAAAACCATGTATGCGAAGTACATCCTACGAGACTAGCAGTTGTAGCGGTTCGTTCCCATGCATTCTGGTGGATGGTTGCTCCTTTATATGGACGTCGACATATCCTTTTCTTATGTTTGACCACAACTAGACTTTGCAGACCAACATGCCAAAGTAAAAAAATGAATATGCCAAAGACTCAAAGTACAAAGCCAAAGTAGTGGTGTGGTCTAGCATATGAATGATGTAGTCAAATTTTTTTTATGTTTGTTGAATAGACTCATGACCATGGTAGAGTATGAGTTACAATTTGTAATTAGAGAAAATCTATGTGTCATTTATTGTTTTTACGTGCTGTAAGACCCAAAGAGGCATGCATACCCATTTGTTATGTGTTCCCTCTGTTAGAGAGTTTTAACACCCTGGAAGAGTGTGTCATGTGGGTTGGATACACTTGGGTGGGCCATATTGGTTTTAGACTCCATGAGGTGAAATTGTATATCTAGGGGGAGTTCATTGAGAGCTTGGATGAACTAGGTATGTGAGGGACTTCCTAGTAGATTGGCAGTTGCAGCGGTTGGGAACCCATGCATTTCGGTAGATGGTTGTTCCTTTATATGGACATCAACAATAGAATGAACAAGATACAAAGTGTAATTACCAAACAGGACCAGTTGTAGATTTTGCAGATGGATATTGAGACAAGTAGTCATTAAGAGGGAGTGTTGGAATATGTAATTCCTACTTGTCTTCAGTTGTGACTATCTATGTATAGACTCTGTTCCTATTTCCTAGGTTAGCTAAAACTAATTTCCTAGTTTGTTGTGAGGTTGAGATATTTCCTCAACCAACTTATTGTGCGTCCAAGATAGCTTTCGTATCTTAAGAATATCTCATGTATATATGTAACTTTATTTGATTAATGGAAGATAGTATGTATCACAAATTTCATCTTCATCTTTTTATGTGTAGTAAAAATCCCTACTAATTATTTAATAATTAATTATAATTAAATTAAAATATGAAATATATATATATATATATCAAAAAATAAATACATTTTGAAAGCTTAAAAAAATAATTAAATAACATTATAAATTTAATATAAAAAAATTAAATTAAATTAAGGTAAATTCACAAAATATGAATAGCAAGATTTCTTTTGATATTTTTTATTCTAGATAAAAAAAAATTAATTATAATATAAATTGATTTGATATAATTCAATTAAAAAAAATGAGATGTAGACTCAAAAAGAAGATAGAAGATACAATCACATAAAAATGTGATTTGGAAAGTGCATCGAATCATTAAAAAAAAATAGTAGAAAATGCCATCACTAATAGGAAGGATAATTTAACACTATTGTTAGGCATAGCCTTATGGAAAGTGCATCGAATCATGAAGAAAAGAGAGTAAGAAATGCGATTAATAGGAAGGATAATTCAACGCTATTGTTAGACATGGCATTGAGTAGGATGGCCTGAAATCCCTCATAAAATGGTATAATCTAATGGTTAGGCACATCATCATTTTATAAATTTGATTAGTAATTAAGATATTATAAATTAATTAGATAGCTATAAATTATAAATAATAGATTATAACAAAAGTTATTGATGTGAAAAATAGTTTATTTTTCATTAAATTAAAATGAAAAAAGAATAAATTTTTTATAATTTTTTATTACAATTTATGAAAATTTTCTAATTTTTTTTATAGAAAAATGAGATTTTAAATTAATAATTAACAAATAATAAAATAATATGTAAAAATAAAATAAAAAAAAATAAAATTAAAATATTCACATTAACTACCATGAACATTAATTAGAAGGATGTAAATAATCCACAAATAAAAGGCTCAAACTCACAAGAATGAAAAGAAGCTTTCCAAAATAGAATAATCAACGCCAAATACAATGTTGGAAAAGTATCAACAAAATAAGAATTTCTTTATAAAAATAACTCGAAAAAGACACCTATTCGTAAAATGTGGAATTCTTCATTTTTATTGTTATATTTTCAAAGCTTGATTATCAATTATTATTATTGTTCTGTTCCTTTGGTTGTTCACCAAAATATTTGTTAAAAACAATTATGGTGACTATCCACGGTCCAAAATAGAATAATCTAACACCAAATACAATATTGGAAAAGTATCAACACAATGGCAATTTCTTTATAAAATTAACTCAAAAAATACTCCTATCCCTAAAATGTGGAATTCTTCATTTTTATTGTTATATTTTCAAAGCTTGATTATCAATTATTATTATTGTTCTGTTCCTTTTGTTTTTCACCAAAATATTGGTTAAAAACAATCATGGTGAGTATCCACGGGAGGTTGAATACCTCCTTACTTCAAAGCTTAAAACAGATGAATCCAAAGCTAATGGGGCATCAATCAATATAAAATATATTCTTTAAAAGCTCCATCGTAATAGGCGTATAAAATATATATAAAATTAGAGCGAATTAACTCGTTAAAACAATAACATTGAACACAGATTTATATCTAAAAGGGCACCTTTATCTGGGAAAATAAGGATTCTTAATAAATGGAGGATGAGGATATTTAAACATGCAGAAAGACCTCAAATATAAAAAACACGGGAATTGCATGTTATCTTAAATTCTAGGCTTTCATAATTATTAATTAGAAAGGCAAATGTGTTAAGCATTATTAGGAGGAATCCAATAATTTAAATTGATGATAAAATAATAATTCAAGTTTTGCTATGCATACTATCTCCATTATATTGATTTTACTATTCCCGTTATATTAAAGGAAGGTGATATAATGTATTAAAGAATATAATGATATGTTTTAATATTTTTAATGATTAAGTGAAACAACAAATTGATTAAACTGTACTAAATGGGATTTAATATTTCACAATATTCCTCTTTGTTTAATTTATATTATTATTAGAAAAGGTTGACATATCTTTCAACACCAGTTAGATTTTAAGAGGAACACACTAATGTGTTCAATCATGCACTTGCGACGAAACCCAAAAAAAATTGTTCTGAGTGGGCCGTTGCGACAAATGACAGGCCTTTCATGTAGCATAATTTAAAATGCGAAGAATGTAACTACAGCTCCTCTCCTAAAAATTAGGGTTCACAAAGATGGCCATTAACATATTAATGAAGGCTTCATGTATAAAGAAATTTGTAGGATTATCAGTGTCTTCTTCCGCACATTAAAACGTCACTGTAAACTTGTGGTTGAAGGGTCTCCAACTGCACGTCATCTAAGTGTACGTGATCCCAAGAAACTCGTAGTGGATAATATCATCACAGTGAGCATTAAGAATTTGTGTGACATCTTGATCTTGATGTCAGATTTTGGCAAATATGGTGAATAGTTGTGCTGTTGCAAAAAAAAATAGGAATTTGAAACCAATGTTGTAAAAAAAAAAAAAAACTATATTAAATTATACTCACATAAGATGATGATTAATATTTACTAAGTTTGGACTTGTTTATTAATAAATATAAAAATTGTAAAGATTTACTTGAATATTTGTTTTTCGCATGTTTAAAAAAATATCTTTTAATGTTGGACAAACATTTAAAAAATCAAAATAATTTAATTTTCTCCTCCAAACACATTTCAAATTACCTAGATTCATTTCTTGTTGTTTCCGCTCCAATTACATGCTCCATGTTTCTTACCTTTCACAGCCATGTATAGATCAACTTTACAAATTTGTTTTCATTTAAAATGAAATCCAAATTACAATAACTATAAACTAGCACAATCACATTAATAAATGTTATTAATAAATGACAAAAAACATACATCAAACACAATATTATTAAACCTAAACTTAATATCATTAAATCTAAATCTAATATTAAACCTAAACCTAATATTATTAATAATTTCAAAAATTATATTATAAACTAATATAATGTTATAAACACTAAAAGATTGATATTAGTACTTTTATTTTTATTTTTGTTTTGTAAATCGAAGTTGTATTCATTTATCAAAAGAAAAGTAAATAGATAGAAAAATGCAAGTAGTCTCACCTCAACTGGGTTTTTCGACTAATGCTAGCATCACATGCCATAGAAAAAGAAAGAAAACTAAATGAACAATCCAAAGCTTAACACTCCAAAAGCACCAAAATACCAACAAAACCAGAAGAATACGTATAAACATGCTCAATCGTAGGAGGTGACGGAAACTGGATTTATCTGGCTCAGTCCCTTGAGGGGGAAGGGGACGATAGGTACAATGTACATGTTGCTCAAAGTGAGCCCACCACGTTTCCAGCTTCTCCACCTTTTCATTTAGCATATTCAGACCTTGCCACACCACCATAATCATTTCTCATACATGGCATTTAAAGTAATGCATTTGATTGAGTGTAGGAATGAAAACCTCGTGTTCTCCTCTCTATCCTGATCATAAACTTCCAGGTGGTCCAAAAGGGACTGAAGAAAATCGTGAAAGGCATCGGAGCTATTCTTCCTGCCAGTATCTTCTACACACCCCGAGCGACGAGCTCGACCTCACATTCCTAATCCAGCCTCACGTACCACTCTGCCTTTCATGTCACCACTAGCTACATGGAAACATTGCCCTTCTCTCGCACCACCTTTGCCACCACGGGCTCTCAATGCTACATGCACTATATCCCCATACCCCCAGAAACTCGGCCACCACGGGCCCCCAGTGCCACACAGACCATACCCCCATCAACTCATCCACAATGCTTGGAACACTCAACACTAGAAATTTCGAGTTCGCATCTACGCCACCACCTACGTGGCTGCAACATCATTCCATTCGCTTGGACTAGGAATTGGAGTGACATGAAACGGGTGTCATGTTGAGGGAATAGGTAAACACCGCAATAAATAACAACAAAACAAACCAACCGACCATGAATTGCAGTAGGGCCATAGATAACCTTTACTTATTCACTAGTTATCTACTCCACTAGGTGGAAAACCACCTATCGCCAAGCCAGGAAGTTATAGGCAAGCCCACAAATGACTATACTAATACCTTAAATACTCCACTACTAGGGAGAGAACGATGGAACAAAGTAGCTAAGAGACGAACTTGACACTAGAGCGTAAGCCCACAATAAACGAACCCAAGCTAATTACCAGCCATAACAATTTTCTTTAGACTGCTTCCCTTCCACCATTGAAACCAATTGCTACTCACTCAACAGTGAGGCTCAAGAGTCCAAGGGCACACCACAGATGGAGGAAGACCTAAAAGAAACATGAAAGGTAAGAATTGCAGACACCTTCCCAAATACAATTGAGACTCAGTAGGAAATTTAGAAAGTTGCGCAGGAGTAGGCGAACAAATTGACCCAATGACCATGAAAATTTCACTTAATCCACTAACACAGGAGAGGCACCAGCCTGTAGGAGACAAACTTACAACTTTTGTGAGTTGTTTGTGGTTTAGGAGGAAATAAAAATGAGATCTCCATCACTCCCATACTAACTTAGGGCCTCAGAAACCAAACGAATGAATATAGCTCAGACCACAAGCATCCAACCACTATAATACCATAACAATAAAACAAGCTTGAACCCTGACGGGTGCCATAAAGCAACTTACCGCTCCAACACTCAAAGCCAAGGAGAATGAATGAGCTTGATACTTCACACACAACATCGTTAAACCACCCATACACCAAACGTAATAAGAGGATAGGGAGCCTGTCCTCCTTCCATTCCTATGAATGCACCATCTTATCGCACACACATCCCATTGACCTGGATGTTCATCACCCCCATCATGGAACCCTCCTCAGAAACCAAATATAGAAAAACTCATCAAGATATTTATTTTATGAGTTGAAATGCGAGTCTTGAATAATTTCCTGATTTTGATTGTCACTTACCCAATTGGACAGTTTATATGTTGCCTGATTCCCCTATATTTGCATGCGCTCAGTGACTACATATTCAAAGATGAAATATAATATTTGATACGCTCACCAATAAGTTCCATCCTCCAGATTTTGATCACCATGTATGGAGGTGATCCATTAATAATATTTTGCAGTATAAAAAATGTGATTTGGGAGTCTTCCGAGACCTACAGTTTAGCCAAGCCCATCTCAGAAACAACTTGAAGCCATTTTTCAAGCACTAGAAATTCAACAACATTATTGGTATAGTTACGTCATGAAGCCAAAAAATAACAACCTTCGATTATCATTTTGGATCAATCCCCCAAGGTTAGCCGAGCTGAGATTTCCTCTGGATGCTCCGTCAAAATTTAACGTGAATAATCCAGGTGGAGGTTGTTGAAAGGACTGTAATGAACTTCTCCTCATGGAGAGCAGACCAACGGGTCTGAGGATGAATGAATTCAGGAAAATAGCGAAGTACCTAAGGATGACTCTCTCTTGACCCGTTGATTTCCAATATTCCTCTGACCTATAAGAAATAGAGATGGTTTCTTTACTATTGGAATTTTTATTTCCCAAACATGATCAGGTCTGATGATATTGGAGTGAAACACTTATTTGCAGTGGGATTTCTAAATATTCTAAAGGAATAAAACCCGTGTCAAACACCAGGATCTATTCACTATGAGATTCTTGAATAATTTTCGGTGTTGTAATTCCATTTATTTCTGCATTCTATTCTCAGACCAATCAACAACCCCTAATAGTTTTCCAACTCAATTCCAATGATCGTCTAACACAAGGAAAATATTTAGAATATTTTTTGTTGTTTCCTCAGTGATGGATAAAAGGGGACCTTAGGATTGGTCGTAGAACCATTTTTTCTGGAGCTTGTCCAAATTAAGAATTTTTCCATGTCCAATTAGCTAGAGAAAAAAATGAGACTTTTGGCCAGAGCCCTGAGTACCAAGTTCCTTTCCATAGAGGATCTGGAATCAAATCCTTTGAGGTGGAGAGAATAGATTACTCTTCCTTGAGATAGAACATGCCTTTATGGATATGAACCCCTGTGAATTTATAGGGCTCCCCATTGTTCAATATAGGGTGTTTTTGGAGGATCAAGTTCAAGACCTCCCAGGCTAAGGGGGGATCGTGATCCAACTGATGTGCTAAGGACTTCCACAGTCTCCATTTTGACTACCTCTTATTGTCTTGCCATAAGTACTCTCACGACTCCATATTGAGTGTTGAAATTATGAATATCCTCGAGGTTCTCTTCTTGACTGATCTTGGGGTATCCCATCAAGGTCTCCTCCAAAGATATGTCCTGACAACCCTTCTTAACTTCCTAAAAGCCATGATCCTAAATTACAACCCGACCATATTTGGCCATAGTCCAAATAGATTAACCCCTCGACAAGTGTTGATGATCATAGAAATGGTTGCGAATGCCGAATGAGCGATATTTTTGTGAACCCTGTCTTCAGTATTTCTCGCCAACTTAGCACCCATCGCCACTAGATTTTATCCCCTGAATATATTTATATCATCTATGAATATTTGATGCCTAGACACCCATGGGTCTTTGGTTTGCATAATTTATCCCAGGCCATCGTGCCCACTTCCTACCAATATCCTCTCCTGACTAGAGAAATCTCTAAAATTTTGTGATAATATCCTTGTAAATGCTTCAAGGGGCTCAGAGAGCTAAAATTTGATAGACCAAGAGAGCCTGAAAAATTGATTTTACGAGAGTTAATCGACCAGCCAAGTTCAAAACCCTCAAGGATTAGCTACAAAGCTTACGATCAATACAAATCAAATTTTCTTTCTAGGAAGACAATATTAGAGAATTAGAAACCAAGGATATTTAAAGATAGGTGTTAGGAAGCGATCCAATATGAAAATTGAGGGTACTAGCCAGATGTATTTGAACCTTGGGGTGAGTATTAGAAAATAAAATATCTAATTTATCCCCATTAATGATTGTGCCCGAAGCCTGTTAGAATTCCTCAAGGAGGAAGTCAAATTGATTAATTTCTTTTAATGTTGACTTTCCATATAACATGTTGTCATCAGCAAATTGTTGATGTATTATAGGAGGACCATGTGGGGATATTCTCAGGCCCTAAGTATAGCTAGAATCTGATGTAGATTTAATAAGACGCCCTAGCCCCTTAGCTAAAATAATGAAAAGAAAAAGGCAGAGGGGATCCCCTTATCTTAGGCCCCTGTAACCCTGAAAGGTGTGAATTGGCAAGCCATTGATGATGATAGAAATGAATGGAGTCTCAATCAATTATTTAACCCAAGTGATCCATAAATGAGAGAAACCAAAAGAATCCAGAATAAATAGGAGATAGTTCCAATTTAGATAGTCATAAGATTTAGACAGATCAATTTTGATAAGCACACCTAGATATCTGGATGAATTCAGAGGATGGATGGCCTTATGAGCCACTAGAATACCATCCATAATTGGTCAGCCTTCCACGAAACTTTTTTGCTCAACCCTAATGATAATTTTCATAAGGGTTTAAGACAATATACTAGAATTACTGAAATTATTTTATATATGACAATACAAAGAGAAATTGGCACGAAACCATTTAGTCTAATGCATCACCTTTCTTTGGTATGATTGTGAGGAATGTTGCATTAAGACCTGACCATATTATTTGGGAACAATAAGATTCATCCGACAATACCTGAATTTATGGCCCTAGAAAGTGGCAGCTAGATTTAAGGAAGTTTCAGGTGAATCCATCAGGACTCGGCACTTTATTTGGGGGAAGAGAGTGAAAGACCTCTTTGACTTCTACATAGAAGACTTCCTCATAAGGGATTCATTTTGATATGCTGAAATTAATTTGAGAATACATTGTTTGACCATGGAGATGCCCTCACTTCGCTCCACCATTGGTTTTGTGAACATGGTATACAAATGGGAAATAAACTCCTTTGAAATTTCCTCATGCTAGAGTAGTTTCTAACTTCTCAAACCATTGAGGGAGAAGATATGGTTAACCAAGATATGCTTTAACATGTTTTTGTAGAATAACTTCGTATTTCACTCCCCCTCTTTGAGCTATTGTACCCTCAATTTTTTCCTCTGCAGTATTTCCTCCTGTTTTCTTCTTTGTTCCAGCTCGGTGAGGACCTAACCCTCTTGAGAAGTAAGAGTATCTATCCTACCTTCTACGATGATACACTACTAGATTAAACACATTTCCTCCTCCAAGCACTGCTTTTCTTTGTGGATATTTCCAAAATAGGAATGATTACATTCCTTTATCCTTTGCTTTAGCTCCTTCAGTTTCAGATAGAAATTTTGGATGTGACTTTTCCCCACTACCAATATATCCTTCCACCATTCCTCTAACTTTGTGATAAAATCAGTTTGTTCAATAGATAAGGCCTCAAACCAGAAATGATCGTTCCTTGGGGCCATTCTCAAATTGATTTTTAGCCAGACAGGCCAATGATCTGATCCCAAGCACGAAAGGATAAAATCTTGAAGGTACAAATCCCACTTAAAAATATCATCTAAAATAAGGAAACGATCCAAACACAAAATAATATGGTGCTTACACCCAGATCAGTTATTCCATGTGAAGGAACCATTAATTAAATATATGTTTTAAACTTGGAGATCTTGAATAGTTTACTAAAAGGAGAGGGTAATAGTATCTAACCACCTGACTCCTCGTTTCTTCACTCAAGTACTTAATCAAATTGAAATCACCAGCAAGAATCCAATTGTTATCAGCCAAAATTCCCCTTAGCTTCCAAATACTACTAAGGAAACCTTGATTTTCTCACGCGAGAGTAGGAAAATACACCCCTGTTAACGAAACTTTCACTGAGGAGCCTATACACTCGAATTATCCTGAAAGAATATTAAGGAAACCAATCCAAACATCAAAGGAGATAGATCTAGCATCCCAGTGAATCCCCATCCCAACAACACTAGCCTTGGCATCTAATGCCATGAAATCCTCCATGGGCCAACTTCTTCTTATGATTTCACTTAGCTTCTCCTGTGTTAATTTAGTTTCTTGCATAACTATGATATTTGGTTTTTTCTTGCTGAATTCTATCCCTCAAGTACCTCAAATTCCCTTTTGATTTAGGCCCCCTTATATTCCATGAGACTACCTTCATTCAGAGGGGAGTATTGAATGTTGGTATTATTCTTTTATGAAATTGGCTTGACTTGATTTTACTAGGATTATCCCAAATTACCTAATCACTTCACTGGTGGGTTTTCTACCCTTTTTCCTCTTTCAAATCGAGAACTAGATTCTACTTGCTTAAAGGAAACCTCTTCATCTTGGAAGGACATGGCCTAGTGAGGGGGATAATCTAAAGAAGATTGATGGTGTTCCCATTCGTTGTAAATCTACTATAATTGATCTAGTTTCTCTTGGGGAATATCATCAAATCCAACCTTTTCCTAGTTTCCCACGAAGGCTACAAGAACTTTCTCATCAGAATTGAGCTGATCCATTTTAACTTCATGCTCGAGGTTGTGTTGACCTTGAGAGAGGACCTGTTGAATTTCCTTTGCAATCGATAAATCCTAAAGAGATCTATATTTACTTGGTTGTTTTCTCTTAGGGTTTCCAAAGCTCGCTTCTACTTTCATTGTTACTTGGGGTTGACTCCCTAATTCCAGTTCCTTTGAATTTTCGATCTCCATGGGTTCTTCTAAAAGAGAAAATTGGTTCCCAAATTGGCGATTCGAGGTAGCCAATGGTGGGAGCGGGAGGCGCAATTGGAAGGACCATTTCTAGCCATTGAGCATTGGGGTGACACCTCCTAAAATGTGTCCTAGGGAGGATTATCCAAGGGGACAGAAGCCTCTTGTTTCCGCTAAGGGAAATCAAAAAATATATTTCTATACTCATGATAGATTCGACATTTGAAGGGGGCATGCTCATATTCCAATGGTTGATACCAGACCTCATCCTAGTATTTAATGTCCATTGATTTCAAGAGGGGTTGGGAGATATTTAAGTAAACATAGTTTCTAGCATAAGACGAGAACCACCGACGTTTTGTGATCTCACAAACTTGTACCAAATTACCAATGTAGTTACCAATTGATTCTAGGATTTCCATCTCCCAAAAAATCATATCCCAGAGAGTAGAGTTGAACCCAAATCGACGTTGCTAGGAACTGTTCGTTCTTCAGATTGTAGCAGGGTTCGATATTGAGAAATATATAATTATAAAAAGAATATTAAAATAATTATTACATTATAAAACATTAATTAATAATAATAATAATTAATCCCTTTTGTTTTTAATATTAATCCCATAGGTTTATTCATCATTTAGGTTTATAATATCAATATTTTTGGTTTATAGTCCCTAGATCATTAAGGTTTATAATGCACCTCCCTTGATTTTATTCACTATAATAATAACCACTTTGGGATTAATATTAAAAACCCAAGGTATATAAACCTATTAAGTAATAATGAATAATTAGTAATTAATTATTAATTAATGTTTCTATTTATTTATTTATTTACTTAATAATAATAATAAACAACTCAAGGTAAATAAACCTTATTAATTACTAATAACTAATTAATTATTAACTTGATTAATATTTATTAAGATATTTTAATTATTGATAATTAATTTACTATTGATTTATTAATTATTAATTTATCAATAGTTAATTCATTAATTAATAATTTATTGATTATTTATTTTTAATTAATTATGAATTATTAACTACTTATTTATTATGTATAAATAGTTAATTGTTTTTTTTTCCATAGAAAAAATCAAACTTTTTATAATAATTCACAAAAAGTTACATCGTAGATGCCACAACATTCCATAAGTGATCATCACCCACATTGAGGTAGGGCCAAGACAGAAAGTATGTTCTGCAAAACAACATAAAAGCCAAGGACAACCAACTGCACATGTTCCACCTCCCAAAAAACTAGGAAAGCGAGAAAAACAAGTCAAAAGGAGTCGAGAAACAACATGTCATAACCAAAATAAACAAGAAGGGCCTCCATATGTGGAGAAATACCCTAAAATAATGACCAACATGAGGATATATACATAGGCCTCTCGAATGAGAAAACAACCCCAAAAAATATAGCCCATAAAAAAAAAATTATGTCCAAAAATATATAAGCATAGCGATATAAATTTATTTTTGAGTTCACAAAAATTTATGCTTTGTATAGAAAGCCTCTAGGGGCTATAACATGGCTGGAGGAAAAGAAAAAATAAAGAACATGTGATGAAGGAAAAAAGAGCAGCAGATAGTATGGTATAGTGTTCGACACACAAACCACCATACCATCTCTCTCCTCTATATTCCACGTGCTCGGATCATGTTGAAGAATAATTTTAGACAGAAGTTCAGCCTCCCTATTGTGTTCCCCATAAATATGGCATACATAAATCAAAATGAAATGAAATTTTAGATCCTATATTTCTTCAAGAACAAGAAGTAATAAAATGTTTTGAAGTATTTGAGATTTTTAAAACTAGTTTATGACAATCATAGAATCCCCAAAGATTTGGATCGAGTCAATGCCCAGTCAAATAAGCCAACAAAGAAGAAGTTTTAGAATTGAAGTTTGAAAAAATTGTTTGTGCCATCACCAAGACCCACAGACGCAGCTACTGAAGAGTTTTGATTTTCGTGAATAATCATCCATGCACCACAACTACCATGGTCCACAACCCCATAAAAATAAGCCCAAGGAGAATCATAATAAATAATTTCGGTCTGAACCCTCCTAGGGTTTGTTGGGATATTGGACAGGGGCGAGGAGGAAATAATGGTAGCACATTCAGACGCCACAAGATCAAGAAGTGTAACAGTTTCCCTAAAAAAAACTTTATTTCTGGCGAGCTGAATATCCCAGGAGACAATGAAGGGCATACACCTGAGAGCTTAATATTTGCAATCATCCAACCAACCTTTCCACCCCTCTCTGCAGTTTTCCCCTCTCCAACTAACATCGGTATTGCAAAGGGTCTGAGTGATTACCCAAACATTTCTGGAGAAAGGACAAGAGAGGAATAGATGGTCAATAGTTTCCTCAACCACTTTACATAGAAAGCACCAACCCGGGCCAATGAAGAACCTATTTTGAAGGATATCCTAGGTGGGGACCTCCCATCCGAAAATGCACCAGAAGAAAATTTTATATTTAGCTGGACCCTCCAGTTTCCACAGTGCCTTGAACCACCATTCCAATTTCCCCCTCTCATTTTCTTTTATGATTTGCGCATACCTTATTTAGGGGAGTAGATACCATATTTTGAGTGGAACCAACATAGGGCATATTCATATTATTTAAGGCAAACGCTAGTACGTTGCAGCTCCAGGATAAAACCAGGATGTCGTCTACATTTTTCATGCCTATGCCCAAATAGTGGTGCCCTCCGGATCATTGATCTGATTCAACGTTATAAACTATTTGTTATGTAGGGTTTCCATTACACCTTCCAGATCAAGGAAATTTTCAAGTGGTTTTTTTCGGGAGCCGAATCCAGTCATCAACAGGGATGGGGTCAATAAATTTCCTCCCTACGACCGAATTCAAGAGGTTATTTTTTGTGATAACACGCCAACATTATTTTTCCGCCATAGATATAGAAAAATGTATGAGGTTTTTGATACCCCAACCTCCCCATTCCTTAGGTTTTGTGATTTTTTCCCATGCACCCAAGGGAGAGTCTACTTTTCCTCTTTACCAAACCATAGGAAATTGTTGCAAATACTTCTAATTTTGTTAATAATACCTAAGGGGATCCAAGCCAGAGCGATCCAGTAAACCAGCATAACCATTAAGACAAATTTAATAAGAACCAAATGCCTAGCTCTTAAGAGCCACTTATGACTCTAGACATTGATCTACTTTTCAATCTTTGAAACCAACAAAAACCCATCTCATTTTAATGCAAGAGAACACCAATTGATAACCCCAGAGAGAACCCTAGATATTTAATGCAAGAGCTGAAAGATGGCTAGTTGAAAGGGAGACTCTTGAAATTCCAAACAAGGTCTGCCGCCAGAATTCCTTCATCAGTGAGATTGGAATTTTGAAATTTTATAGTCATACTAGTAGCCTTCATAAAAATATCCAGAATATTTAAAAGGAACTGAATCTCCTGCCTTCTACCATTGTATAACAATAGAATTCTGTTAGCAAATAGGAGATGAGAAATGTAGAGATCTGTGGCCACTTCAGCCCCCCCAAATTCCCTGGCCCTCCTGGCCTAATGAAGAAATTGAATAAGGCCCCCAGCCACGAGGAGAAACAAAAGTGGAGAGAGAGGACAACCTTGTCTCAACCCTCTTTTATTGAGGAAGAAATGGGAGGCAACCCCATTAATAATCACAATGAAAGACACATTTTTAATACAACTCATGATCCAGTTAATGAAATCAATGTGAAAGCCCAGATGAGTAAACAAAATCCTTAGGTAGATCTATTTGATACGATCATAAGCCTTTGAAAGGTCAATCTTCACGGTCATACACTTTTTCCGAGTCAATTTAATACTGTGAAGATTCTCTTGAGCCACAACAATGGCTTCATGAATTTTCATGCCATCGAGGAAACCAAACTGTTCTTTAGATATAGAGTTACATAAAATGGTTTTTAGCCTATTAGCAATAGTTTTTGCAATGAATTTGTAAATACAATTACAAAGGGAAATGGGTCTAAAATCATCAAAACAGATAGGAGAGTCCTTCGGGATGAGAGCCAGAAAAATCGTCTTGAGAGAATCATAGATGTGACCATGGATTCTAGTCTCTTCCACAACATTCGTGATGATCTCCCCTATTAGATCGAAGAAATGTTGGAATAATTCCACTGTCCATCCATCCGGGCTAGGAATTTTATCTTTTTGCATGGATTTTATAATAAGCTCAACTTATTTTTTCTCCACCGGAGCCAAGAGATAGTTGTTTTCCTCCTCTTCAACATACCTAGGAAAACATTGATCTACTTAGATGATTTCCCCAATCGAGACCCCACTCTGGTCATCATACAGATTCTTGAAATATGATTTTCCTAAACATGAAAGGTCTTTGAGGGATTTTGCCATGTCTCCCTTCGAGGTTGCAAGTTCCCATATGGTATTTAAGTTCTTTCAACTCTTGGCATAATTGTGGAAAAACATAGTGTTCTCGTCACTAGCCTTAAGCCAAATGGCTCTGCTCTTCAACCTCTATCTTTCTTCATTGTCCCTCAATAAGTCCCTTCTCCTTATTTCTAGGTCTTTGATCCTACCTCTCGAGGCTTCATCAAGGAAGCCTTTATCCACATTGTCATAAATCTGTTCCACAGAGTCAGAAATGTCTTGCATGGCTTTTGAGTCTAATTTTTCCTTCTCTTTTGCCCAGGTTATTGTAGCCTTCTTAATATTTTTCAGATTGTTGATAAGAGTCTGAACATATGAGCCACTCTCACCAACACTAATATGTCTCCAAGTATCAAGTAGTATTTTGTGATAGTCCCCCTCTTTTAGCTAGCCCACAATGAATTTAAAGGGGGTGGAAGGTTTTTTATGCGAGCCTATAAGCTCAAGTAGAATCGAGGAGTGGTCTGATTCACCCCCCGTGCCAACCCATTGGCAAAAAATAGCAATCGTGCAGGAAAAATAATCACTCAAGAGAAAATGATCCGGAATTTTGGCAATCATAGCCTCGCCCACCTGGTTGTTTCTCAAAATGGGAACAGACTTGATCAAATTTGTATCAATCGGGTTGCCATCCCTCAATTTTTTAAGTAAAAAATCCGTAAGGGTTTCAGTACTAACATTCAGACCCCAGGCCTCTGATATTCCCAAATACAAATTTAGGTCATCTCCCACAATTAGATTTTGGCCTTTCATGAAAGATTTATCTAAAAGGGTATTCCAGAATCCCACTATGTCCGCACAGGGACCATAAATGTTGACTAAAGTGAAATTTGAGACAAGTTCCAGGGAAGAAACCTCCACCCCAATCAAGAGATCTGAGGTCCAAAAATTATTGAGTTTGACAGTACCATTTTTTAAACATGTAGTTAAGCTTTTTGAATGCCCCCTTATATTAGAGGTTACAAAGGTCCACCCAAGGAGGAAAGAAGAGAGAAAAGTAGAAATATGTTCTCCCATTCCCAAATTCTCTTGCAGTAATAAGATGTCAAGTTTGTAATAGGAGATGGGACTTTTAAAAGATAGTTTTTTGGGGGCACTCGCCAAGCCCCTACAATTGAAGGAACACACAATCATTTAGTCACCATCACCGGGGATGTCACTGCTCTAAGCGCCCCTTTGAGGGATAGTTGTCTGCCATCAAAAAAATCAATTATGGCCTTTAATTGAGCTTTAGAGAGATCAAAATTTCTCCCCCTCATTATTTTAACTTTATCAAGAGGTGAATATTATCATAACTCACCATATACTTCCTTATCCAATAGTTTCTTATCTCTGGGTCTCAGGTGGTAGGGAATAATATCTATAGAGAGATTTGGAATAGTGGTTATAATTCTATCCATAGCCAAAGATATATTGCTAACACAGAGTGAAGAATTTTAATCCTGCCTCGAGGGGCCAGGAAATGTCAATCAATTTAAAAATAGATAAAAATATTTTAAAGTAGGAACTAAGGAGCAAGGGACAATACTCGCTAAATCTGACGCTGGATCAGCAGGGATGGGTGCCATTTTCTCCTAAATAGGCTCCAGAACAACATCTTGCATTTCCTCTGCATATGTAGGAGTTGAGACCTCCCTGGGTAGATCTTCCCCCGGAAGTGTGATATCCACCATTCGCTCCCCTCCCACTCTGTCATTCACCACCTCCTATTGAGGGGCCTCATATCTAATGTGAGGGCCATGGGTAGCCCTGCTTTTTTTTCTCTTGCTTTCGCTAAATCCAAGTGGGTAGTGCCATGTCAGGTGTCCTAACTTATGAAATATTTGGCATATGAAAGGAAAATTTTCAAAGTCAATTAGTTGTTCGATTGCATGACCATCCACATTCAACATAATCTTAGCAATCAGTCCTTCTCTCGGAGCCAATTTAACCAGAATTCGAGTAGTGTTCCTAGATTGGGTTTCTATAAAAGACATAGCTGCCTCTAGAAAAGGCCCCACGTTGTTCCCAATTTCCTGAAAAAACGCCATAGAACAGAAGTGTGGAGGGAGTGCAGGATGTCTAACCCATACAGGTATCTCATCCACCCTTTCTCTATTTGCATCAAATAAAGGTGTCCACTTCTTGAACAAAATTAGGGATATTCCAAAACCCCATTGTCTCTTTAGAACCCATTCTAGGGTATTTAGGTTCTTGGAATTAATCATAAACCAACCTTTTGACAGGGTAATGACTTCCATATCCCTGTCTGGGGCTTCATCCCAACTCTTAATCCATTCCGAAATGTATTCCAGAGGGAAAATTTTTCCTCTAGCTCTCCCCACCAGAATAGCTTCAGAAGTTGCCATCACCCGGTCAAAACGGAGGTCTACCCAAAAAACCAAATTCGAGAATTCGGAGCTCTCGTTAATGACTTTCCATTTCTTTCTCTTCATCCCAGCCTGACCATCAAATTTTACCGAAAAATTTGAATATTTGGAACATCCTCCCAAGGCCTCTCTCTGCTTTGTAATGATAGAGGGATTTTTTGCCCCATCCAGAAAAACATCGTCTCAAGAGTGGTGCCAAAAAACCAAATGTCGAGACCTCAATGCCACCTACCCAAATACCTAGACAATCCTCCACAAATTTCCCACCTTCCCTTTCGCTAATAAACCCTAGCTGAGTTGAGAGACCGCCACTCAAGCCTCCAAAATTAAAACTTCTAAAACCTTCTTGGGTTCCCCATTCAGATCCATTACGACCAACAAGTTCATTCACAGATAAACCACCTCGATAAGAGAATCATTTCTAGAAATGGAAACAAAGGTTTCAGTATTTTCTTTCCAGGAAGACCCTCCACCTTTTTCATTAGAAAAATTTTGAACCTCAGCTCTCGGGTTTGAACCAAAACCCGAATTTCCTTCTCCACTCGCCCCAAGAATGATGTCCTCCATCACACGAGATAGAAACAATGTAGGAGGGGAACAAGGAGTTTTAGGCCCTTTAATATTTGTCGAGGCAGTAACCAAACCACATCTATCAACCACCAACCCTTTTGGCACTAGACGCAAGGTTGACACAAGGCTATTAATGACTCGAGGGGCTATGGTTTTGAGGTCTACACCTCCAAGGGACACAAACCCTTCCACAGGGTTCCACCTTAGCTTCTCCAACCCAAATCTCTCATTCTATGACCAGGCTAGAAGGGAAACAATGGCTAGGTTTTTCTTAGTCGGTTCCAATCCCCAAATGGACATGATATCCTCAACCACAAGTTCCACGTCAACAAACACATTCTCTTTGCCCATAATGTAGAAAAACATAGAACCGTCAGATAGTCCCTATCCTTCTGACAACAGGCACTGAAGTAGTTGACAAGAAGCAGCAAAGAAGGTTTACTACCTTTGATGAGGCAGTAATAAGACTTAGGGGAGGGTTGAAACGTTGTTCAGAGAATCCCCAATGAAACAAAACACAACCGCAGCACTAAAAACACGGCTTGATAACTACTCACAACCTCAACAAACAGGAGGCTGTAATGGATATACAGAAAAATTGCAGTAAAAAGTGGAAATGAGGAATTACAACCATAGAAAAAAACACAATGAGTGAGGACCGCTGGACCCAGGAGCAAAAACTGACTTGGTAAACTGAGAAGCATCATAACAAAAAGTTCACTATGTTGAACGGGGTTCACAAGCTTCCCCTGTGAGTAAAAAAAACAACAACGAAAAGAAACCACGAGAAGACTAGACCACAGGGTGACCACCCATGTGCCAATGCTAGAAACCGATGTGGAAACGATCATAAAATTCCAAGTGGTGAAATCATATCACAGCCCAACAATACCTAAGCAACTAGTTAGATATACACCCATCACCATACAAGTGCCATCTGTTTCCACCTGATTGCGCCTCTTCAACCACCAATGGTAGAAAAGCAATGTGCCTTTATTCGAGTAACCAAGGGTTTCACCATTAGCAGGCCTGCATCCTACGCCACCCAGCTAGGGTTTTTTGTTGCAGAGCTCCCCTCTCTTGATGGTGATGTCATTACCAAGTAACCAAAAAAAAAATAGTTGATTGTTATAATTAAACAATAATTATAAAAATTAACTAATTATTATTTAAATATAATTATTTATTAATTATATTTAATTAAAATTTTAATAATTAACTTTATTATTATTATTATTAATTATTAATGATTATTATTATTATTAATTAATATTGCTTCCATTAAGATAGTCATATTAATTAAGATAATAATATTTATTAATTACTATTTTTACTAAATAATTATTATTTGTTAATTACAATTCTTATTATTAATTAATATTTCTACTATTAAGATAATCAAAACATGGTTGACCATGATTTACAATGATTGATTTTCATATTGTGAAATTCTTTGTCACAATGTGACATTGGACCATGGTTGACTGTAACTGATCATGATTGATTTCATATGGAGATAATGTTTGCCACTATTCTATGTGGGACCTTGGTTGATTTTCATATTGTGAAAATATTTTTCACAATGTGATGTAGGACCATGGTTGATTTTCATATTGAGAAAATATTTGTCACCGTCTAACGTCGGACAACGGTTGATGAAGATTATAAAGTCAAGGATTTATATTATAAATGCTAAAATAATCATGGTTGACCATGGTTTATTTTCATACTGCGATAATCTTTTTCACAATGCAATGTTGGACCATGGTTGATTTTAATATTGGGAAAATCTTTGTCACAATGCGACGTTGGGCCAAGGTTGATCTTCATATTGATAAAATATTTGTCACAATGTGATATTGGACCATGGTCGACCAAGATTATAAACCAAACAATTTATATTAAACCTTAAGATTAATATTATAAACCTAAGGGAATAAATAACCAAAGAGATTAATGCTAAAATCCCAAGGAATTATAAACCCAAGAAAATAATTTTAAACTCCAAGGGATTAATATTATAAATCCAAGATATGTAAACCCTAAGATAACGATTATAGAGCCTAAATAAACATGGTTCACCATGGTTTATTTTCATATAGAGACAATCTTTGCCTAAATACGACGTTGGACCATAATTGACTATAGTTTACCATGATTGATTTTCATATAGAGTCAATATTTGTCACAATGCGATGTTGGTCCATGGCTGCTTTTCATATTGAGAAAAATTGTGTCACAATGTGACGTTGGACCATAATTGATTACCATACGGAGATAATGTTTGCCACAATGCGACATTGGACCATGGTTGATTTTCCTATTGAGAAAATATTTTTCATAATGTGACATTAGACAATAGTTAATTTCCATATAGAAACAATCTTTGCCACAATGGTACATTGGACCATTGTTGATTTTCATATTGAGAAAATATTTGTCACAATGTGACGTTGCATCACAATTGACCATGATTATAAACCCACAGATTAATATTATAAGCTCTATTAATATGAACCCTAAGATAGTATTAACCATGGTTGATTTTGATTTCGAGACAATCTTTATCACAATGCGACGTTGGACCATGGGTGAACATGGTTGACCATGAATGACCATGAGTAATTTTCATACCGTGAAAATATTTGTCACAATGCAATGTTGGACCATGGTCGGTGTTCATATTCAAAAAATATTTGTCATAATGTGACGTTGGACCATGATAGACCAAGATTATAAACCTAACAATTTATATTAAACAATAAGATTAATATTATAATTCCAAGGGATTAATGCTAAAAACAAAAGGAATTGTAAACCCAAGGGAAAAATTTTAAACCCCAAGGGAATAATATTATAAATCCAAGGTATGTAAACCCTATGATAAACATGATAAACCCTAAAATAAATATGGTTCACCATGGTTTACCATCGCTGATTTTCATATAGAGACAATTTTTGTCTCAATGTGACGTTGGACCATGGTTGACCATAGTTGGCCATGGTATATTTTCATATGGAGATAATCTTTGTCACAAGAGACACTGGACCATGGATGATTTTCATATTGAGAAAAAATTTGTAACAATGTGACATTGGAGCATAGCTTATTTTCATGTGGAGACAATCTTTTTCACAATGCGATATTGGACCATGGTTTATTTTGATATTGAGAAAATATTTGTCACAATGTGACGTTGGACCGTACCTAATTTTCATACAGAGACAACCTTTGTCACAATGCAATGTTGGAGCATTGTTGATTTTCATATTGAGAAAATATTTGTCACAAAGTGACGTTGGATCACGCTTGACCATCTTTCTAAACCCAAGGGATTTATGTTAAACCCAATGATTAATGTTATAAACCCTATGAATATGAACCATAAGATTATATTAACCATGGTTAGATATGGTTGTTTTTAATTTTGAGACAATATTTGACACAGTGCGACATTGGACCATTAGTGACCATGTTTGACAATGAGTGATTTTTATATTGAGACAATATTTGTCACAATGCAACGTTAGACCACGGTTTATTTTCATATTCAGAAAATATTTGTCACAATATGAATAAACCCTATGAATAAGATTATACCATATGACTAATATTATACCCCAGCAATATGAACCCTTAGATTAATAACCCACAGGATTGATATTATAAACCCAAGCGACTAATAAGCGCAAGGGATTGATACTAAAAACCCAAGGGATTATAAACTGAATCGAATAATATTAAACTTGAGGTATATAAAACCTAATATAATTATTGTAAACACTAAAATAAACTTGGTTGACCATAATTGACCATCGTTGATTTTCATATTGATACAATATTTGTCAGAAAGTGATGTTCAACCATGGTTCACCATTATTGATTTTCACATTGAAACAATATTTGTCATGCTGTGATGTAAGACCATGGTTGAACATGCTTGAAAATTATTGATTTTCATATTGAGACAATATTTGTCACAATGGTTGATTTTCATATGGAGACAATCTTTGTCACAATGTGATGTAAGACCATTGCTAACCATGTTTAACCATGACTCATCATAATTGACCATGATTGACCATGTAACAATCTTAAGATAAATATTATTACTCTAGTAATTAACATTTATATTTATAAATCATTTATACAAATAATTATAACAAAGTTAAAATAACATATTATACATATTAAATAATGTTATTTCTATTTTTTTATTTTAATTTGATGTATTTAATTATATTAGAAAGTATAGATTTTTAATATATTTATTATAAATTTAATATAAAGAAAATTGTGTAATAGTTTTTAAATATTATTTTAATTATTTTATATTTTAAAATTTAAATATGAAAATAAATATTCAATTAGTTTAGAGAAAATATAATTAGTGATATAAAATATTACGTCAATAATAAGATTCAAATGCTAAATTCCTATATGTCAAACCAAAAAAAATTATATTTTTCAAATTTATTAATTAAGAGTAAAAATGAAAAACTTATATTTAGAAGTTGTTAATCAAATCTTAAAAAGGAAAAAAAAAATTACTACATCAAATATTATATTTAATCATCAAATATTTATAACCAAGTTGCTATAATAAAATAAAATTCTAAAAAAAGCTTTTTAAAAAATAATATATAAATAGAATCTAAAAATTAATGAGAATTGTATATGTGAAATTTAGTTTAAATATTGACATTTCATCCAAATTGTATTTAGAAAAGTTAGATTTATTTACATAAGTTAAACTAACTATAAAAATATCATTTAATTTAATGTTAGTCATTTTTCTTAATTAATTTGAAATAATCAAAACTTTAATTAGAAAATACATTTTACTAATAATTAATGAAATGATTATGATACATGATTATGAAATTAAAATAGTTTTTACAATATAATATGTCATATTAAAATAGTTTTAATATGGGCAAAGAAATAAATTAATATGTTAATATTTTTATATAAATTTTTATTAAAAAAGTTTCTTTTGAGAATATAAATTTTCATAGTTAACTATATTTTATTTTTATTTTAAAAAAACCATTAATATAATATATAATATGACATTTAATAAATTTTTAAATAATTAAATTTAAAAAAATGAAAATGTTAATTTTTTTTCTAAGTAAAATTTCATATTAAATTGAAATCTCTTATCGTACGTGCATGAATAGAAATCTCAGATCAGAAATGCCAAATCATACGTGCATGCATATTTCTGTGGTCCCATTCCATCGGAGCAGGTCCGGGTCAGAACCATTTTCCATATGCCACTCCCAACTTCCCATATACCCATCTGGATTCTTCTCGGAGCGAGGTAGGTTTTTTTTTTCCAGCCTCTGTAAAAGTATTAGTTTAAAAAACTCACAGAATAACCAAAATTGATTTTGGTAATATTTTTGAAAATCTAATTTACAATTGTTAAATTTCAGTATTTAATAATTTCAGTATTTTGGGTATTTTAAAATTTTTTGATAACGCTCAATGCATTTTGACATAAAAAATCAATTTAAACACTCCAACTATTTAATTTTTTAATTTCTTTTTACCAAATTCAAACCAAAAAAAGGTCATTTGACTATATTCTATTACCTAGATAGACAATTCCTATGTAAAAGTACACAGGGCGGACGTTCGACTAGTTGGGATTGACTATTATAAAGAATTATAGATGCATATTTCAAATGGGGTGCGTTGTGTGACTTTGTCATCGTGTCGAACTGCCACCTTAATGTTTTATATCCTTATCTTAATGCTTCTGTGGCTCAATGGCATGTTTTAATTCTCTTCACATATCTCAATCTTCACATAAATCTCATTATATGAGTCATTGTATTATGGCCACTTATGTGTAGACTTTATAATGTGCCCTTTTAGTAATGCGCTTTGACCTCTCTAGCATTTTTAATATGGATTTAATGAAAGGCACGTTATGGAAGCTCCTAATGCACAATCTAGCGTAACTACAAACCATACATTGGCTTGTAACTCTTAAAACAATCTTATATAGGTGGCACTATCTCCCATGAGCTATCATCTCACTACTTAACACACTCCAATCAATATTTTATTATCGCTCATGTAGTAATCAACATGCACATTTTACAATAGGGTCCTTCATTACTTTTGGAAGGTGAATGCTCGTTGCAAGAATAAAAAATTTAGAGTATTATTACGAACCTAGAAAGTCGACGCTTTGATCGTACGTGCAAGTCACAAACTTTTTAAAAAAAGTAAATGAACCATTGCACATTATAATTGCGAATCACACTATCGACGACACTCTATGGTTGTGATCAGTTTACGTTATTGCCCTTAGACTAATGCTGGGTTGTAACGCCTGGTGTGCTGGTGGTTGTGCAGTGTGGGAGTTCAATTCATAGAAGGGCCGAGTCTACTTTGTTATCTTGCACGATGTGCTTGCAATTGGGTCCTTTTAATGTTACTTACAAGGAGCATGGAGTAACATTTTTTTGCAGTGATTGTTTTAATTACAAACCATCACTGCAAAAAATCTTATTCTTTTAATTACCATGCAACTAGCTGATGACCGTGCGTTAGTCTAAAAAGTTTCTTGAAGAAAATAAAATAAAAAAATACAAACAATCACTACAAAAAAATCTTATTCTTTTAATTACCATGCAATTAGTCGGTGACCTTGCGTTAGTCTTCATTTATTTTTGTGTAGGTTCGAAGGTTTTAGTTCTTGCATGTAACATCTTATATTAATAAATATAAAATATACAATAGATTTGTCTAGTTTGGATGGAAGTGATCATGTTCAAAAGTCATAAGATAGAATGTTATTTAATGAGTATAAGGTGGATGTTTATTAAAAATGTTTGTGTATAGTCATAAGTTGAGAATCACAGATTATGGTCGAAGCCCCATACTATCTTTCTTCCTCATTGAACTTTGTGATAGCTAGCATGGAATTACCAACACCATTAGGATAAACTTTCTAAGTCTCGGTATCCCTCACTTCTAGTTCTTTGATCCTCCTCGGGTCCTCCGTTGTAATAACCTTGTCAACAACTAGGTCCTTCGTAGTAGTTTGTACCAATACATATAGAGAAAAATAAAATCTAAAAAATCAATTCATCAAATTCAATCACTAAAATTATCTTCTCTCTCAAAAGATATTTCTACTCGGTGTGGCACCAGTAACCAAACAGTACAGTGGATCAGAATAGAGATGACACCTACATGAATTATAAAATATTAAGCAATTAAGTGGGTCAACGAATAATAACATAAGGAGGTGTTCCAATTGATCCCTCGTTTGATCACCTTCTTTTGTATCTCCTCCATTGTTTGAGGTCTTGTTGAAGACATGAAGACATGGTAGGATTCTTAAGCACCATGATCTAACAGGCGGAAGAAGATAATGTAAGAAAACGTTTAACACATTTCATATCATGCCACTTTGGGCAGATAAGAGGTTGACTTCCACCATCCCGTTCCGACGGATATTTTTCTACCTCCCATCATAACCTTTGATATAACTATTAGACAAAGATATTTGACCAACAATTGATCATAGCCCTTGATAAGTAAAATAAAATGAAATTCCTGCAATCGACCTCCACCATAGGTTGAAATATGTACGCCTATCGACGAACTAAACCATATTTTAACTCATGATATAGAGGTTGAAATATGTATGCATATAGATGAATTAAACTAGATTTTAACCATGTCAAGGGAAAATATATTGAATTTATATCTTAAAGGATCTTATTTGGTGTAAGCATAATTATTTTCCCATCAGCGTCGCCTGCACCTCCTCACCACCATGACTTTTCCAAACGTCAAAGATTCACCACCGTCTGCAAAGATGAAAGGGCCAACGTGAAAGAGTCACCACCGTCTGCAGAAATGAAAAGGAAAATACCGCCTTAGAAATAATATTTTAATTACCAAATGATCTGAATATGTATTTTAGTTTTGTTGTGCTAATTACAATTTCATATTTACAATTTTTTTGTTGATCTTATGCTTGTTGTACATAGGTTTCCTTGTTTCTTATGTGTGTCAAACATGTAAAATAACTGAGTTTAATGAGTGAATTCAAGATCATAAAGTATGAAAATCAAATGTTGGACGGTAAAAACAATAAACATAGAGAACCATCACAATTGATCCATTAACACACAATTTGGATGAAGGAGTTCACCCCTCCTGGGCTATATCTCCTTGGTCGAGCTTTCATGGCTTGGGCCTATGTATTAGCTCAATAGTGAAAAAATTGTAGTTTACATGCATCAAATGCTTCTGAAACATACTCCAATGATTTTATAATGTCGAAATCTAACATAAATGACTATTCATTTACTCCATTTAGCCTTCAGTTGATATAGGCATGGCCTTCCTTATTGGTGGCGCTAGGCTTCAATTTTCTTCAAAGTGACAAACACACCTGTAGAATTTCTCCTCTGCCTCTGCAACATGTTCCAATGTGTTCAGAGCATGCCAATCTGCTATGAATGACTCTTCCTGAGAAAAAATTGGTCAAAAATTTCTCAAGATATGGCCTATTAATTTTTTCCCTAGAATCATCCTCCAAATCTAGAGAGGACTCCAGATAACCCTGAAAAATTGGTGGTTCCGCCAAAATTGGGGCCGCCTCGTAAAAATACACCATATTAAGTGCTGAGTTAATTAAGACTAAGTTATAATTAATCATCGGATAAGTGCGATTTAATGGTGCATAAGCGCAGTTATAAAAATATCGTATTAAAATCATTAAACATGGCATTAATTTAAATTAATCTTCCATTACATTAAACTCTGCCATTAAGAATTTTTTCTCGCTCATGGTCATTACATCTTTTTTATATGGGGAGGACATTGGCCCGCGAAGTTGGGCCCCTCCAAACCCTCGTTTGAAGATTCGGTTAAAAATAAATATACAGTGGAAGCTTAGGTTGTTAAGAACCATTGCAATGGTCCATTGGTATGGGTGGAGAGTGGAGTGGGGGAGGTTGTGCGGGGTCAAAAAATTTGCTTGTTTTGAACGGTGGTCAATAGGCTATAACTTCTTCATTTGGAGTCGGTATTCGATGAAACGAGTTGCAGTGGATTCTTGGCGATGAAACGGTCATTTTTCATTTAATTTCCAATAAATTCTAAGCACTTTCATTTTTGAGCTTATATATTGAGTCTCTAATCATTCCTCCCCACTAGAAGCCTTTTGGACCCCCAAATCTCTCTGATTATTGATCATGTGGATAAGGGTATTGTTCCCTCACCCTTCCAGTCTATATCCACTAAATTTTTCCCATTTTTATCATTTGGAACTTTTCACAAAAAGTTAACTTTTTCCTTGATTCTTGTGACCCTCTCTTGCTGTCATTGAAACTGTCGTGCTGGAATTTTTCTGAATTTGAAAAGCAGCAAGTTATTATTGCAGAAACCATATTGTTCCTACTTTGGTCATTAATCAAAGCAAACTTAAAAATTGTCTCACCTTGCACATTGTCACCATGGTGATTCTTAGTTGATCTTTCTTTGTACTTACACTGACTCTTAACCACGTATCTTATCCATTGCCATGTATCTTTTGGAAACCAATAATAAGAATTTGTGGAACCCATGCCCTCTTTTTCAAGCTTCTTTGTCGCTTTCTCTTTGACCTTTGCACTCTCTTGCACTGACATCTTGTTTCCAACTTCTCAACACTTATGTTGACTACTGCAAATGTTTTACATCTTGTTAACCTCCTTTCAAGGGAAACCTGTTAGAATCCTAAAAGATCTCATTACAAGCATAAGAATCTTTTTTAAAGTTTTGATTCAAAACATCTCTTTGTTTGATCATCAACAATGTCAAATTTTGACTTTCATTGAGTATCCTCTTCATTTCTCTTCCATATAAGAGACAAAATTGTCTTCTTATTATGCGCTCTAAGTACATACTCAATAGCATCTTTAAACAATTGATACTTATTCTCATGGCCATGAAATATTTCTTTCCTCACATACAAATAAGGACTTCCAAATCAAAACCTGATATCTCAAGCAGAACCACATCAAGTTCAACTTCATCAAGAAAGTTTCAATTGATGGTGAATCGTAGCATGTAATTCCTTGTAGCCTTCAAGTTTTCAGTCTTGCATATCCAACCCAAAGGATATGGTCTTGGATTTCTAATAGTTTCAAGGCCTAACTGCTTAACCAAGTCTTTGGAAATCAAGTTAGCGTATGACCCACTATCAAAAAGCGTATCAATCTTGGTATGTTTAGAGACAACTCTAATATGGAAAATTTGTATTCTTGTATCTTCATCATGAGTGAAATTTGAACAATTTGAAGAACTAGTGCTTACAAAATGTTTACCTTTAAAACCCATGGTTGTAATATTTGTCTCATCTTCTGAATCTGACCCTAAGTAATGTTCAACTATAGCAACAATTTTACCCTTCTTTTTGGCTTTCATTTTTTTGGCTTCAACTCTCGATGACGTTGACAACAATGGTATTCATCATGGCTAGTCTTTGAACAATTTTTGCATGTGATTTTTTCTTTCTCTCTTTTTAGATATCTATTCCTCTTTCCTCTTCCATAAAAATTTCCCTTTCCTTTACCATCACTTCCACTTTTCTCATCTATGTTTTGTTCCCCTCTTGCTTCTAAGTGTGTGTCTTGAACACAAACTTCATCTATGTTTGTGGGATTAAACATGACAATAGTGTGCCTAAGGTAATAGTGAAAATCCCCAACATAATTTAACAAAGTTTCTTGAGAATATAAATTAATACCCAAAATAAGAGCTCTTCTCCTAAATTGATGAGTATAATCTTGCACACTTTTCCCTTTCAATTGTCTACAAATTTTCCAGTCCATAATAGCCTTTTTCATGTAGGCTAAGGGATAGAATCTCCTTTTAATGGCAGCAATAAAACTTGACCAATACATAGAGATCTTACCATAGTTTTTAATATCTTCTTGAGTCCTTTCTTCCCACCATATAAGTGCAGATCCTTCCATCCTCAAATAAGCCAATTGAATCTTTATGTCATCTTCATGACAGTTCTTAATCGTAAAATACACCTCTAATTGACATATCCAATTGTCCAATATTTCTTCATTTATCTCGCCATTATATATTGTAAGCTCAAATTTGACACCTAATTTGAGTAAGGGTGTTTTTATTTTTGTGGCTTTTGAGTGAGTGTGAGTGGTTTTTGTGGTGGAAGTGGAAGATGATGCTGATGGAGAAGATGAGGATGATGAATATAGAGGAGATGGATGTGGATTTCCTCCACTATCCTTTGAACACTTCTCTTCATCCTTCTTATCATCTAAATTTCCTTCTCCATGTGGAGGCTAAGAACCTTCTTGTGCCATCCTAGCAGTAAATGCATCAAACATAATTTTAACCATCCTCTTTATGTCATTAAAGTATCTCTTGACATCATCCTCTTCTGAATGAACTTCATGTTCTCCAACACCTAACATGATGGCTATGTATTCAAGCTCAAATTTTGATGCTTGTAGCTCCTCAATCGACTCAAATTCTTGTGCAATTTGTACCTCTTCAATCTCATCTTCTTCAGACAAAACTTGTACCTCTTCAAGTGCAGCTATGAGTGTAACTTTGGGTGAATATGGTGCTCTTGTAAATCTCCTTATTCTGGTCCTAATCTGAGGACTTGCAACCAACAATTTCCCTTCACCTTTCTGCAACTTCAACCTTGTTAGCATCACAAATTTGCAACTATTAAACTTGCACAAAACTCAAGCAACTATCAAGCAAATAACCTTTCCTTTCAACCAAGCCTTGATACCAATTTGATCTGAATATGGATGTTAGTTTTGTTTTTTCAATTACAATTTCAGATTTATAATTTATTTTTTGATCTTATTCTTGTTGTACATAGGTTTATTTGTTGCCTATGTGTGTCAAACATGTAAAATCACTGAGTTTAATGAGTGAATTCAAGAGCATAAAGTATGAAAATAAAATGTTGAAAAATAACAACAATAAACACAAAAAACCATCACAACTGATCCATCAACACAAAGTTTTGATGAAGGAATTCACCCCTCGTGGGCTACATCTCCTTGGTCCATATTTCATGGCTTAGGCCTTTGTATTATCCCAATAGTGAAAAAAAGGTTGTTTACATGCATCAAGTGCTTCTGAAACATACTCCAAAGAGTTTAGAATGTAAAAATATATCAGAAATGACTATTCAATCACTCCATTGGCCTGCAGCTAATCTAGGCATGGCCTTCCTTCGTGGTGGCCTTGGGCTTCAATTTTCTAAAGTGACAAAAACACATGTAGAATTGCTCATCTTCCTTTACAACCTATTCTAATATGTTTAGAGCATGCTAATCTGCTCAGAATGACTCTTCCTGATCCAAAATTGGTCGAAAATTTCTCAATATATGGCCTATTCATTTTTTCCCTAAAATCCTCTTCGAAAAACTCCGCCATTTTAAGTGTTGAGTTAATTAAGACAAAGTTGTAATTAATAATCGGATAAGTGCGACTTAATGGCGCATAAGAACAGTTATACAAATTTCGGATTAAAATCATTAAACATGGGATTAAATTTAATTAATTTTCAATTACATTGAACTCTGCCATTTAGCATTTCTGCTCACCCGTGGTCATTACAACTTGGTTATATGGGAAGGGGGTTGGCCTATCGGGTTGACCCCCTCCAAACCCCCATCGAAATATTCGGTTAACAATAAATATATGACAGAAGCTTAGGTTGTTAAGAACCATTGCAATGGCCCATTGGTATCGATGGAGAGTGGAGTGGGGGAGGTCGCGGGGTCGAAAAGTTTGCATGTTCTGAACGATAGTTAGTAGGCTATAACTTATTCATCCGTAGTCAATTTTCAACGAAAAGAGTTGCGTTGGATTCCTGGAGATGGGACGGTCATTGTTGTTCAGTTTATCATCAATTATGAGCCTATAATGTTTGAGCTCATACACTAATCCTCTGATCAAAAAATGTAAGCATAATTATTTTCCCATTAGTGCCACTTGCACTACCTCACCGCCATGACTTTCCCAAACGTCAAAGACTCACCACCATCTACAGATATGAAAGGGATAACATTGAAGAGTCACCACCATCTGCAAAAATGAAAGGGAAAACACAACCTGAGAAAACAATATTCTAATTATCGTACCTGACACAAATTTTTGTATAAATACAGATGCTCAACAAGAGCCCAACATCGCCATCTTTTGTTTTAAATTTCTTTGTGTAGTTAAGCAGTTATAGCTATGTTCTCATTTTTTTTGTTGATTTGTTTTTTTCTCTTTCGTGTGTGCTCAATTTTTTCATCTAGTATCAGAACCAAATTAACTCGTATCTGATTACCATTGATGTGCGTGGGTCATATTATGTTGTTGAGAGTGAAGAATAAGTTGTGAGTTTTTCACTGAGGCTCTGAAATCCATCGACGATCCATTTGCGTGGAAGGTTGTTGACAATCATTGTGTAGCTATTAAAGAAGAAAAAAAGGAGAATGCCTTGGGGTTGGACATATTTTCGAGTACCCAGTGTATATCAATTTTTATTGAAGTTGAGATTCAACCAATGTAGATCATTGTGCAACCAGCTTTAATTTTTTTGTGCATGGGAGAAATATTGTATCACTGAGTGTTGAATAGGTTGGTTATTGAATAACAAAGTTATGTAGCCTAAAGTGCAGCTTGGATGTGTGAAGATTGTATGAGCTTGCAATGAGTTATTGTTGGAGGATTTTATTTTTACAATATCAGTTTTTTAGTTGTCGGTTTTGTTGTTGTGTTTAAAACTTTATATGCCTTTCGTTGAGTATTATGAGTCCACCTTCTCTTCATATATAAATCTCTTCTCTGTCACATTTAGTAAACTTATTATTTTAACTTACTACCCATGAGTATCTTGGTTTCTTATTTTTATTGAGAATGCTTTATGTTGTCTAAATTATGTTTCTATACGGTAGAAAAACAAGTATATGATATTAACTAGGGTTTAATTTTTCTTGTCCATTGTTATACGCAACTCATCCATACTTCCAAATTATTTTAGATTCACTTATTATTGTTAGTGAATAAGCCTAAGTTGCCATCCTCTTTTCTTTTACTTTTTTAATTGTCGTCTCAAGAGCTATAGCCATATTGTGAAAGTACTCTTACATTCCATTTTAAGAATTCGGTCTTTTGTGAGTGATGGAGAAAACTACAAATACTACTCAAGAAATTCCTATTTTAAGGGAAAAAAGTTTTCATTCCTGGTTTATTCAAATGAGAACATTGTTGCATTCTTATTATATTTGGGGATTCATTACTAATAGGTATCTAAATCCTGCTAATGAGGCAACAGAGATGGCCCTTACAAACGTTGAACGAATGTTGCTGAAAGAGAACAGAAAGAAAGACAATAAACCTCTTAGCCTTATTAAAAAAGGCTTAGATGACGTGATGATTTCAAAAGTATCAAATGGAGAATATTTGAGGAAGGAGTGAGACACCCTTGAATCATGTTATTAGGGTGTATTGAAAGTAAAGAATGTCAAGTTGTGAAATTTGAGGAGAGATTTCCAGAATATGAAAACGAAAGACAATGAAATTGTGGATGCTTTTATGACTCATTTCATGAGTATTGTTAATCAGTTTTGACAGTATGGATAAGACCTCTCAAACAAGAGAGTGATTGAGAAAGTCCTTCGATTTTTTCCAAAGAAATTCGAAGCGGTTGTTGTATCCATAGAAGAGTTCAAGGACACAAGTCAAATGCAAATTGAAGAGTTGAATGGTTCTCGTTGATTGCACATGAATCCAGGATGTCAAGATATGATCATAGCACGTTAGAGAATGCCTTCAAAGCTCAAATTTAAATTTAATAAAGGAATAGGCAGAGGAATATCGAGTAATATAGGAAGAGGCAACATAATAGTTTATCAAAGATGTCCTCAGGATAATTATGAGCATGAAGAGAAATCTCAACAACATCCTCCTAATTTAAGGGGGAGTAACTATAGAATGCGACATCGAGTAAATTAAAGGTATGATATGTATAATGTTCAATGTTATTATTGGAAGAGATATGATCATTTTTCTACTAAGTGTTCGAAGAGGCAGGCAAATTTCAGTAAGTAATTTGCACACATCTCAGAATAATTTGAAGATAATAAGAAGTCAATGTTTTTTAATTGTAATGTAACTTAAGAGTGTTCAGATAATATTTGGTTTTTAGATAGTGGCTGCAACAATCACATGATGGGAAACAAAGATTTGTTTTACACTCTAGACACCACTATCAAGTCTGAATTCAAGTTGGGTCACGATAATAAGGTATGCGTTAAAGGCAAAGCAGTGATTGGTGTTTATACTAGAAATGCTAAAAGAAGAAAAATTGATGATGTGTATTATGTACCTAACTTAAAATGTAATTTGTTTAGTATTGTAAAACTCATAGATAGAAAGTATAGAGTGTTCTTCAAGAATAATGTGTGTACTATCATTGACAAATATCCAAGCAACCACTTGATAGCAAGAGTAGAAATGACAAATAATAGGATGTTTCCACTTATAATGAGAAATGAATTGTCTCCCTCCTTGAATTCTTGTAAAACTAATAATTTCTATGAATCATGGTTATCGAATTTAAGATGTGGTCATTTATATTTTGGTGGTATAGATTTGTTATAGAATAAACATATGGTGAAATGGTTACCCAATATTCAACATCCAACGAGCTCATGTGAAAATTTTACACTTGCAAATAATTATAGACATAAATTTGTATCTCAAGTTTCATATAGGGAAAAATATCCATTGGAGATTGTTCACATAGATTAGTGTGGACCGATGAAAACACCTTCTTTGGATGGTAATGTTTATCTTTTAACTTTATTGATGAATACAGTCGAAAAACATGGGTTTATCTTCTTAAAAAGAAATTTGAAGCATTTTCTGCATTTAAAATATTTAAATCTTTATTGTAAAAGGAAAGTGGAATGAATAATAAAAATTTGAGATCAAATAGAGGTGGTGAATATATGCTAACATATTTCATTGAGGTTTGTTAATTGCATGGAACCAAGAGGAAGTTTAGTGCATGTTATACTACACAGAAAAATGGAATAGTTGAAAGGAAAAATTGAACTATTATGGATATGGCTCGAAGCATGTTGAAGGAAAGTCATTTACCAAATGAATATTGGGGAGAAGTAGTAGATTTTATTGTTTATATCCTTAACATAATTTCGACGAAGAGTGTGAAGGACCGAGTTATCGAAGAAGCGTGGAATGGTAAGAGTTGTCATACATTTAAGAATTTTTTGTTGTGTTTCTTATGCACATGTTCCTAAAGAATTTAGAAAGAAGTTAGATAATAGAAGTGTGAAATGTATCTTTACTGGATATAGTGAAAAATCTAAAGCATATAAACTCTATAATCCCATCACCAAGAAATATATTATTAGTAGAGATGTTGAATTGAAGGAAGAAGAAGTTTGGGATGGAAGCATAGATAAATCTGTTGCGAAGGGAGTTGTATTATCTCATGGATATGGTAATGAAGAGGAGAAAGAAGTAGAAGGTGGAAAGTCGATTCCATATACACCTACTACAAGCACTTCAAAAAGACAATCACAAAGATTCATTCCATTACAATGCAAAACATCAAGAAATCAGGAACATGGCGAACCATCACGTTATGGTGGACAACAGAGAACATGGTCAGAGGTGAGTAATGAATCTAAACCTAAAATGGCTACATTAAATGATAGAATTAAAGGTTAGAAAACTAAACGTTAAAAACAATTGTATTAGAAGAATGATGAAATAGATCAAGTTTCAAATTTTGCATTACTTGCATATGATCCAGTAAATTTTGATGAAGTCGTGACAGGAAAATTTTGGATAAAAGCTATGGATGAAGAAATTCATGCTATAGAAATAAATAGTGCTTGGGAACTTGTAAACTCTTCCTCAAGGTAGGAATACTATAGCTGTTAAATGGATTTACAAAACTAAAGTGAATGTTGAAGGTGAAATTGAAAAGAATAAATCAAGACTTGTAGCTCAAGGGTTCAATCAAAACATGGTATTGATTATAATGAAAATTTTGCACATGTAGCTAGACTTGACATAGTAAGAATGGTATTAGCTATTACTGCACAAAACAAATGGAAACTATTTCAGATGGATGTTAAGTCTGCATTTTTAAATGGTTTTTTCGAAGAAGAGATTTATGAGAAACAAACTTCTAGATATGAAATTGATGGTAAAGAAAATAAATTTTACAAATTAAATAAAGCATTATATGGAATGAAATAGGAACCTCGAGTGTGGTATAGTAGAATTGATGAATATTTGAATAACAATGGATTCATCGAGAGTCCAATTGAGCCAAATTTGTATACAAAAGTAAACGAGGAACGTAAAATTTTGATTGTGTGCTTGTATGTTGATGATTTCAATTTCACTTGAGATCTCTCAGTAGATGATTTTAAGGCAAGCATGAAAACATAATTTGATATGATTGATTTAGGCCGAATGAAATATTTTATTGGTATTGAAGTAACTCAATCTGAAGATGGTATTTTCATTTTTCAATCTAAGTACGCAAAGGATATAATGAAAAGGTTCAGGATGGAAAATTGTAAGCCAATTGTAACCCCAATTGTAATTGGTACAAAACTTAGGGATGATCAAGCCTCAAATATTGATCCAACCTTGTATAATAAATTGGTTAGAAGTCGTGTGTATTTGACTTGCAACAAGGATCGATATAATTCTTGTTGTAAGTTTAATTTCAAGATTTATGGAGTCTCCAAAGAGTACCCATTAGCTAGTTGGAAAAAGGATTTTAAGATATGTTTTTGAAACAAGAAGATATGGTATCTTGTATACATCTAATTCAGATTTTAAACTAACTGGATATAACGATAGTGACTTTGCAGGTACTATTGATGACAGGAAGGGCACATATGGGCATGTGTTCAGTTTTCGTTCAGGTGTCGTTTCATGAACATCAATGAAGCAATCCATTGTGACTCTATCATCAACTGAAGCAGAGTATGTTGCAACGACAACAACATCATGTCAAATTGTGTGGATGAGAAGAATTTTGAATGAATTGCTGCATGAATAGAAAGAACCAACTCAGATTTTATGTGATAAGAAATCTGCTATCGAATTATCAAGAAATCATGTTTCCATAAGAAGAGTAAACATATTGATACGACGTGTCATTTCATTCGAGAATTAGTAATAAATAATGAAATATGTATGGAGTTTTGGAGATGAGAAGACCAGTTTGCAGACATATTTATAAAACCCTTTGGAAAAGAATTTTTTGAAACTCACAGGGAAAACATAGGAGTATGTTTGATGTAACGACATTTTGATGTAATAGCAAAGTTTTGTTTTTTTGCTTTCTTTTGAAATATTTAACGGGAAGAATGTAAGCATAATTATTTTTCCATCAGCACCACCTACACCACCTCACCGCCATCACTTTTCCAAATGTCAAAGTCACCACCGTCTACAGAGATGAAATGGCCAACGTCGAAGAGTCACCCCGTCTGTAGAAATGAAAGGGAAAACACCGCCTGAGAAAATAATATTTTAATTATTGTAACCAACACAATTTTTTTGTATAAATACAGAGGCTAAAGAAGAGTTTAGCATCACCATTTTCTGTTTGAAAATTTCTTTGTGCAATTAAGCAGCGGTAATTGCATTCAGTGTTGTGTGTTGATTTTTTTTTTTTTTGTCTCCTTCATATGTGCTCTATTTATGTGATGGGTTTATGCTTATTTATATTGGTGCAATTTCTATCAACCTAGATAATAGGACCAAGAAATACAAATCTCAAATGGATCGATGTTATTTTTAAATCAACCCTTATTTATATCTTCCATGCGGGGTTGTAAAAGCATTTCGATCTCGCTTTTTTAACGAAGATCTTCTCTTCTTCAAACTTCATCTTATAATTGTGGGCCCATGATATTCCGTGGGAGAAGGGAGTTGCTGCAATAAATAATATGGTCTACGAAATAAGTGCAAGGCTCTAAGATCCCGCGTTCGGTTGTGAAGTCATAATACAACAACTCCAACTCCAAATATCAGACCTGGAATTGCAAATAATTGCAAATAACTGCAACACAGACAATGATTCCGAAAATACGATTCCCGTAGTCTCAACTTCTAGCCTCCATCCGAGGATTGAATAATAAGTTTAATCCCACAAGGAGCACGTCTCTAAACGACGCCGATGATGAAGACGAGGACTAATTGAATTCCAATATAGGCGATTAAATCCAGTGCAGTTTCGTAAAATGAATACCAAGTTGATAGAGAAGCTTTGTTATTTGTTTAGTGCCTTTGTTTGAAAAAAAGAAAATGCCAAAATTAGTTGGTGTCCAAATAAAATGATAAAATCCAAGATCTAATATCTAAATGAACTCAGGCCTAGAATGCTTCCATTGAGATTTATAGCTTTATACCAGAGTACAATGAGGTTTATAGCTTTATAACAGCGTAGATATATGTAATCTTTGTTGGCATGTAAAATTGATTTATGGTTTAAAATTTTTAGATTTAGAGATAAAAATACTTATGTTTATGTTTATTATTGATAGTAACTCAAGGGCATAACCATTCAATTAAATAAATAATTCAAGAGTAAAATTAAAGCCATCAAATTACATCCCGAGGTGTCACTTATATATATCACTAGTAACTAATTTATATATAATATATCTTCTATATATAAAATGTAATCCCATTTATATATGAAGGCTAACCTTACTATCGTTTATCTTGTGAATAATTAAAAAATGTACATTTTAAATAAAAATCAAGTTTGAAATCTGAAGGCATAAGCAGGAAGGCTCCAAAGTTATAAAAGGTATTCGATTATTTAAGACCATAAATGGGTTTTGATGAGATAAAGGAAGGAAGATTCTTTTGTAAAGGTTTTCTAATAGTTTCCTAATTAAATGTTGTGGATTATTTATTATAAACTAGAATATTCAACGAAAAGGATTAATACCAAATTGACATATCAATTATTATTAATTTAAGAAAAAGATTTATCGTGAGATAGAAAAATTTTACTTACAATATTTCTATAATGGTTTTTAGGAAAAAACCAAATTTAACCGCAAACATAATAATAAATCATAATTAATGAAAAGGTGTATTGATCAGGATATTTTTCTGTTTATTGTTTTGGCATGTGTTAACTTTAATTTATGAAACAAAATTAACTATACATTTTATTGTAAAATGGATTATTTTTCTAAATAATTTTTTTATATATAAATAAATGTTATAAATAATAATGAGGAACTTATCATGGAGGAATTTTTAGAATTGGAATAATCTCAAATCCCTAGGACACTGGTGGGTGTGGAGCCATGTGGCACGAATCTAATTTTTAATTTTATTAAAAGGATAAAAAAGACATAACTACTTTGGAGGTGTCCCTTTTTGAAATTGGTCATGTTAGGCATTGTTTACCTTTTTCATATCCATTTGAATTTTTTCCGTTCTTAGGAAAAAAAAGAATTACACATATTACTGTAAAATGGACCATTTTCCTAAATAAAATTTGCCTATATATAAATGATTGTTATAAATAGTATGAGGAACTTATCATAACGAAACTTATTAGAATTGGAATTATATCAAATCCGTAGGAAATTGGTGGGTGGGGAGACACTTTGTACAAACTAATTTTTTTAATTTATTAAAAGTAATGGACCATTTTTCTAAATAAACATTGTTCATATATAAATTAATGTTATAAATAATAATGATGAACTTATCATGAATGAACTTATTAGAATTGGAATAATCTCAAATCCTTAGGAAATTGGTGGGCGAGAGTCACTTGGCACTAATTTAATTTTTTTAAATTTATTAGAAAGCAATGCAACGTAACAATCTCTATAATACTCTACAACCATTGCTAAACATTTCACATGTCACTAATGAAGGCTTAAGTTTTCATATTGAAATAAATGCATATGTATATATGCTTATACAACAAGAATAATACATATATCCATTTGCGTGTCTGAGCTAAACAAGCACATAAGATATGAACTCAAGTAAACATACAAAGATACACACACCCAGATAAAATTGAAAAAAATATATATATATATATATATATATATATATATATATATATATATATATATATAAGAAGAGATCAACAACAAATTCATAAATGCAATGGTTGGATATTTCTTGGTTTTAATATTGTGATGATGAAGATCAAGACACCCATGTTATCACAGTGGGTGGCTTGGAGGTCCACATTAACTAGTGATGATTTCTTATCAATAATTATTAGGTGGATGGTAAGAATTAAACCTCCATGAAATATTATATAATTTTCAGAGTAGTATACACAAATCAATGATTAAATTTATGTCGAAAGTAGTTATGTATTTTTTATCCTTTTAATTAATTAAATTAATTAAACGAATGTAAGTGTCATATGAAATAAGTTATGGTTTTTTGGGCATGTAGTATTGATAAGCCATAGTAATGACCCACTTATTATAACAAAGACTATTTACAAATTAAGAATCTCCACAATAGAGTAGAGATAAATATATTTAATTAATTTTTAAAATTTGATTAAAATTAAGTTTGTTATTTACATATTTTTAATGTTTTTGAAAAATAATAATAACAACAATTTAATTTTAAGATTATGGCTAAATTATATATTAAATTTATATATGAGATTTTTACATTTAAATTTTATAAAAGTATATATATTTTAATTTTCTTTGAATTTGAACCTATAACATTTTACCAAAGAAACACATACTCTTAATAGTTGTTATATATATATATATAATTTGTTTCCTTTATATTTATATTTTGTTAATATTTATAAATTTCTCTCATATCTATATCTATATATATATATATATATATATATATATATATATATATAATTTTTCCATTCCACATACAAAAAAAATATGTAAAATAAACAATTCAATAATGTGAAAAAAATCCAAACTATAAATGCATCATATAATTAGTAGGTACTTCTTCAAATCAAGAGTGAGAAATGTTTATTTATTTTTTTAAATTAAAAATGAGAAAAATGTTTGATCACTCATTATTAAAAAAATCAAATAATAATATAAGAAGAAATCAACCCTATATTCATAAATGCAATAGTTGGATATTTCTTGGTTTTAATATTTTGCTGACAAGATCAAGGCAACCATGCTATGAATTCCTATCAATAATAATTAGATGGATGGTAAGAATTTAACCTTCATAAAACATTCTAGAATTTTCATAATAATATACAGAAATCAATGATTGAGATTTATCTCCAAAATAGTTATGTTTTTTTATCTTTTTAATTAAAAAAATTGTTATATGAACAAGTATAATATGAAATGAGTTATATTTTTTTGGGAATTTAGTATTGATAAGTCATAGTAATGGCCCATGATATTATAACAAAGTCTATTTACAAATTAAGAATCTCCACCATAAATTAGGGATAAATGTATTTAATTACTTTTTGATATCTAAATTAAAATTAAGTTTTATATTTATTTAATTTTAATGTTTTTGAATAATAATAGTAATAACAATAATTACTATTATTTAATTTTAATATTAAGACTAAATTATATATTAAATTGATATATGACATTTTTTTCATTTAAAGTTTAGAAAGGTATATATATTAATAGTCTTTGAATTTGAACCTATAACATTCTATCAATGAAACAAATACTCTTAACTATATATATATAATTTATCTCATTTATATCTATACATTGTTAATATCAAATTGAGATTTATATTTTCTCCATTCCACATAGAAAATAAATATATGTAAAATAAACAATTGAATAATCCCTAAATTTTCCAAACTATAAATTCATATCATATACTTAGTAGATACTCCTTCAAATCAAGAGTGAAGAGCTTTTCCTTATTGTTTCAAATTAAAAATGGGGAAAATCTTTACTCACTCATTATTAAAGAAAAGTAAAGCATAATAAAAAAAATTATTAACAATGTTAGCATTCAAGTGAAGGAAGAATTATCACATCAATTAAATAACTCACTTTAATTAAAACTAAATATTTCCACACACACACACACACATATTTGATTTCCTTCATTACTCAAAAAACATATACAAAGATGTCAATATGCATGTGGTATCACCCCGACCAAGTTTCTTCACCAATTTTATTAGCATGCTACATACAAAAAGGAAAATTCCTAACGGAGATATCCACATCATTATAGGCCTTACTCCAGAGAGCCAAAAACACGAGCACTAAAACCTCCTCTCGAGAAAAACTACCACCACTTGAAGCCAAGGCGTCACTTATAAAAACAACATACACCTTACACAGACAAACGAAGAACCATCACCTATAAGTCCAAAGAAAGAATCCACATAGACCCAAAAAATAAATGCCCAAAACCAACCAGATCTTCAAACAAAACACCTATGGAAATTGAATGAAGGGGAAAGTTTCACCCAAAGAAATAGGGAAAGAGTTGTTAACTTATTGAGCCCGCAAGAAGGGCGACAAAACAGAAGACCACCACCATACCCACAGAAACCTAATAAATGAGAAAAAAGGTAAATTTGTATCCCTCAATGAGCCAAGAAACACTTAGACTGCTCCATGACCCATAATAATTAGCCACTGTAACATCATCGTCGTCGATCCTCGAGACGGTACCATTCCTTTGCACACATGTGAAGGAAGTTGTTACACACATTTGAATGCAAAGCAATTAACCACAACATCATGGAAGGGTTGAATGTTGTCCCTCCTCTACTGATACCTTATACCAAATTTCATTCTTCACATGACACATGGTTCCATGTCTCTGACACCCCGATCTAGGATAATTATTTTATTTTTTAAATATAATTACTTTTTAATTTATTTATAAAAAGTTGTGAGTTAATCAAATTCACTTTTAATTAGCATTATTTTTAAAAAATCACATTTAAATCTTTATACTAATAAAAATTTGGTAACCTTATATTTTAGGATGTGCACATTTTGGTAACCTTTTAGTGACAAGGTGACTAAAAGGTTAGTCATTGCAACTTTTACAAGTGAAATACTACAAAAAATGAGCAATCTTAAGTGACCTAACTAAAAATGAGGACAATTATTTTATTTTTTAAATATAATTACTTTTTAAGTTATTTATAAAAAGTTGTGAGTTAATAAAATTCACTTTTAATTAGCATTATTTTAAAAAAATCACATTTAAATCTTTATACTAATAAAAATTTGGTAACCTTATATTTTAGGATGTGCACTAGTAAAAAATGAGAAATTAGTGACAAGGTTACTAAAAGGTTAGTCATCGCAACTTTTACAAGTGAAATACTACAAAAAAAATGAGCAATCTTAAGTGACCCAACTAAAAATGACTAAAATAAACTACTAAGGATTAAAATATATGACTAGCTAATAAATAGTACAACTAGAAATGACTAATTTAGTCTAGGAACAAAAATTCTACGACTTAACAAATACTACATTTCAAGTACCCATAATTATCTCAAAGCACTAGAAACATTTGTGAAAATGAAATTTAGTTAAATATGAGAAAAAATGTATAATATTTGAACCTTCACAGTGAATCTAAAACTCTTTGTCCTTTGTGTTGATCCCAAGCCCTTTTAGCTAAAAAAAAATGGTACACCTCTAAAATATGTCTACGCAAGCCATGAGATCATATTGTTATAAGTGGCTTACTTTAACTTTAACATAGTTTACAAATCCTCTAAAATTATAGCTATGTCTTTGTTAATTTAATAAAAAAAAAGCGAGGTGCATTTTTTACTTATATGATATTTGTGTAATAATAAATTGAATCTAAATATTGAGAGCATATAAAGTAAAAACTATCCTAACCCATTAAAACATGGGTTAATGCATATCTCGTGTTTCACTTATGTGATTGATTACCTTGAGAGAAGTGAGTGCACTCTATAATTTACGTGAAAAAGACACTTCGCTTTTACAAGTTGGTAATACCAATAAACTGAAATGAGAACTAATGTTTGATGTAATAACAGAAATAAAATCAAAGAGGTCCATACTTTCTTTCTTTTTTTAATAATATTTACGAGTGTACAATAAATGCATTATGAATATGAACAAGTATAGAATACTTCAATCTTAAATTTGATGAAAAAAATTGAATTGCAAATTTTGATTTTATATTATTAATTTTATTAAATCTTCGTAAAAACAAGATTTATTAAAGACTTAGTAGAACCAAAAGTAAAATGTGTTTCGTAAGTGTCGTAAGTTTGGTAGTACCTTTCAATTTTTCGCTTTTTTTTTTCACCTTTTTTTTTTTTAACTCCATTTTCATAACATGTCTAGATACATCACCCCGATCGGGGAAGGGAATTGAACCTGTGATGAGTGCTATAACAGCCCGCCTCATCACCGTTTAACCAAGACCCCACAGACTTTGTTTCATAAATATTATTTCTATAAGTTAACATAAATTATAATATGCTAACAGCAATTTTTAATTGTAAATTAATAAAAATTAATTATTATTTTAAATTTAATTCGATCAGTCTAAATAATAATAGATGAAATGGTTTTCTGATCGAAATCTAGTAAGACAATCTCTAGCAAGATTGTGATTTCTTTGTGATATTATATATAAATATCACTTGAGTATACAACTTATTAAACCATTCAGTTTTAGTTGGTAGTTTTTGAGCCAATGGTTTGGTTATAGCCAATGGTTTTGTACTTTATATTTATTTAATCTGTTATTGTTAAGCTCCCAATGCGCCCCGATTTCTGGAAATAACTGCAGCAATTATTTCTGAAAATCAACTGTAGTGATTTCCTTAATTTATGGAAACCAACTGCAGTAATTTCTTTAAATTATGGAAATCAAGTGCAGTTAATTAATTTTTTGTTGAGAGCTTCTAAAGTGGTCCATTACTCCCACTGCAGTTCTCTACCATGATTTATGGAACACTTGACACACAGCCAATAGAAGCTTGATGGAAGCTTGGCTATAAATATTTCTGTTTGGTCCCCAAGCTCACTAACTCAATTCCCTTCAGATTTACACCATCAAACTAGAATGAACAGAGCTTGGAAGTGCCTTCAAATTTTCTATATAATTTATATTTTTTGCTTGTGTGAAGTGTGAGACCCCGGACCGAGTGTTTGTGTTTGCCTTCATTAACACCGGCCGCTTCAACAAACTCATGTGGGCTTGTTTGAAAGAAAGCACCTCAGGTCTTTGAGTGATGGCACCGCAAGTCTTTGACTGATGATATTTGCTTGGATTTGGGTAAACACTGATGATATTTGCTTGGATTTGGGTAAACTTTCCACGCTTAAAGAAGGTCCAAGTTCCTTGGATTTGGGTGCACAGGCAAACTTGCAGCCATTGTTCATTTAGCGCTGGACTGGAATGCACAAGTGATTGGTTCCACCATTGTTCATCTAGCGCTGGAGTGGAATGCACAAGTGATTGTGAGCCATCAATGACTGGAGGTGTGATCTATTGGTCATTAAAGTTTTTTATTTTTCGATTCTTTTAGTATTTATTCTGCATTTTAGAATCGATATTTAAACTAACAAAAATGACCAAAAGTAAAGTTGCACATTGTTGACCTTTTACATTTCATATTTATATATATTTTAATTAAAATATTAATTAAAATATATGAAGTCCATATTATCTATATATTTTACAGAATTTAAAAATATTGAAAAACATTCTTACAATACATCTACACATCTCTCTTATACTAAATTTTCAATAAATAATCAACAATTATTAAAAATAAAAATAAAAATTATTATAGAAAATCAACCATTAATTATTATATATTATTAACTAAAAGTATAACATTAAAATTAATCGCCATAATAATTTGTCAGAAAAAATACAATTGTTCCACATCCCAAAAATATAGATTAGAAATACACATCTTATAACGTATAACCTTTCCACGAATCAATGTATATACTAAATAAAATTTACGAATCAGTTACTAATACGCAAATTTAACCTATTGAACAAGTAATAGCGTTGAAGCATTAACAAACCTTCAAACTATACGCATATTTACTTCCCAAATGTTTTACCAAAATAAAACAAATTTTCGTTTATACAAATATTCGTTGAACGTCCAATTATCTAATTCTTGCTGTCCATTTTCTAGCGCGTAAAGCAAGGCCAATAGAAATGGAAAATGAATGATTTAAAATTCAACGGAATGCATTTTATTAATATCTCTTTATATACGAATTTCCTCCTAATTTCATAATTTTCTTCGGGCAACGCAAGTATTGCATAAGAGTGAAGACGAGATCGAGGATCGAGGGGTCGGTAGCCCCATAGGGTTAGATCAAAATCTACACTGAACAATATGAAGTATAAGGATGGGACAGACACGATGCATCACTGGGTGCAAAATTTCCCTCCACTTAATTATCAATCTCTCACTCGATATCGCAAGTTCATGCGATTTCGTTCCATCCAATAGCTTTCGTCCATCATCGGGTCAAAAGAAGCACATATCCTAACGCACTTTTTCCCACCTGACGACATTTGGTTGCTCGCTTCGTTTCAAATCTACAGTCATAAGATCGTATCGGGTGTGAACTTAAGTGAAAGTTATGCATGCAGTTGAAGGTGCTGGTTGCTGGAAACCTCTTGGACGGGTCGGTGCTCCTGCGTGGCTGATTGAAGCCTGAACGGATTGGAATATGCCAGCAACAACCCAACTCGCTAAGTCTGAGTTTTAGATGGCCCGGTACTCCTGCGTGGCTGATTGAAGCCTGAAGGGATTGGAATGTGCCAGCAACAACGCGCCACTTTGAGTATCATTTTTTTGGCATAATTTCAAGAAACGCGAGGGAAAGAACGACGCAGCATGGCGTATGGAGTCGACAAATTACTGTGAAATTACTCATATGGAATGTTCGGGTATTGGATGTTTGGATGCTAGAATAGATGCTGGTATTTGAGATCAGTTGTATTTTGTTTGGATAATGTAGCATGAGTTGTCCCGAGGATGTACCAGTATTAATTTGTTTTGGGAATATATAAACCAGTTCTTAAGATTATATGGGTGGGGAATGGGTGTTACTGGACTGCGCTGAAATTCTATGAATCACACGGACGTTTTTGAGATCTGTGTGATTTCCCTATTAATCTTTATAGCTATTGTTATTCTCAAAGCCATATATCTGGAACATAAGGTCGATGATAGGTCACGAAGACTGTAGTTTACAGCACGAAGACTGTAGTTCTTCCCAGACTTCGTCTACTGAATCGAGTGAACAGCTCCCTTATAAGGATAGCATATGGTATAGACTATGGTGTAAATGGATTGATTCATTCATCATATCTCGTCCTTGTAAGGGTTTTAAGATTCAGATATGCAGGAGATGGTGGTCTTTCTCTGGGTGTTTGTGTTGTTGCTGCTGCCATGTTTAAACTACTGTTTATTCCTATTGAACTGGTTTTCTGGCGACAGTAGATTAGTTGCCGACAGGACAGAAAATTTTGAATAAGTGTTACGGGAGGTCTGCTGATAATCTGATGGAGTAGGTAAAAATGATCCTGCAGCCATCATTAACTGGATCTCTCCAGGTTTTCTTTCTCTGGGCCTCATCTACTCTTTGGACAGTGGCGGCAGCCATTTATGGATGATTTGGTCGGTGGGTGGACTTTTAGGGAAGGATGACGTAAAGTCTTTGGGGTTTCTACTCGAGGATCTTTGTATCGATAAGGCACCTGGTTTCTTTTATATTTCCGAGGTAATGCTATTATTACTTAGGTTTCTCTCCAGGTAATAGGCTCTCAAAGGTGGCGGCTATCTGCAACGTTCTTATGATCAGAAGACAGTATTGACTATTTCGGGATTATGAGTATCTATCTACATATGGAATTGGTATATGAATGTTGATGGAAGCTATATAAGGTTATCCCATGTGTCTAAAGGAGGTTCAATTTAAGTACTTTTGGTTTGTCATTTACCTGTTGGCCTCGACATAGCTCGACGTGGCAAGCTCTGTGGTGACACAATGGACTTTACATATTTCAAGGTTGCTTTATGATGATTAAATAGCGATTGGCAAGTTTATGTAATTTTCCCAATTGTCCCTGACATCAACATAGTGACAGCTATGTGAATCTCTTGGGTGTATTTGTTGCTTTTCCCGCTTGTTTAATATGCAGGATTTGGCTACAGGATTAATATTGGATATCTTTGCCCATGAGGAGTTTATTGCCAAGACTCTTTCCGCTGAACAGAGTATTACAAGGGACTCTGAATTGGACGACTTGATTATCAAACAAGCGATTTGGAGCCTGCTTGGGGAAGAAGTGAATGTTCAAGGCAGATTTAGAGGTAAGAAGAACCGTGGGAGAGGCAGGCATAAGAAAAACATATATAAGCACAATATGGTGATTAAGGAGATTAATCTGGACTATGATGATCTATGTGGGAGGGTGGCGAGCTTACTGAAGCGAGCTATGATCGGAAGGTGGATGTTTACGGATGGTAGTGAACTTGATATTGGGAGCTGGATTAAGCAATACTGGAATCCAATCATTGGTTACACGCCCAAAGTCAGTACGCTCCTAAATGGATGGTTCATCATCCATTTTATGGATTTCCATTTTATTGATGAGAAAGATGTGTACAAGATCATTGGCAGGACATGGGTTCGTGGTCAAAGTTTCATGCAGTTGGTTCCCTGGTATCTGGGTTTTAACCCGGTCATGGAGGCACCGTGCAGTCGGGTGGTGTGGGTGAAACTGTCGGGACTTATGCTTGAATATTGGATCCTCAAAGCTCTACGTGCAATTGGAAACTCCATTGGTTGCACCAAATATATAGACCCCAATATTGTGGGTGCAAGCGACAAAAGAATTGCGTGGCTTCTTGTTGAATTAAATTTTGCTCGGGGATTACCAGGGGACATTGACCTGATCTGGGGCCATCGGCGTCATCGCCAACGTATTGATTATTGGGGTATCCCCTTTAGATGTCTCATTTTCCACAGGACTGGACACCTCCGGGAGAACTGTCCCAATCAATTTCGTGTTGATCGGGCTAGAGCTATTTTTTCTGAAGCGGTTGGGGGTTGTCAAAATCTCGCTAATTCTGGCACATCCGGTAGTTTCACACCAGGTAATCCTATTTCCTCATCTTTTGATGATGATGCTTATAATTCTGCTGAGGGTCATAGTGAAGGAATGGTACCTTTTTCTGATGGGGCTGCTCGGGACACTTGCCTTTTTGGTCCTAGTCAATCCCAATACATGGTTCTTGAACCCGAGTCTAATCTTGAAAATACCATTTTATCTAGTGGTGACCCCGTTGATGTCCAAAATATGTCGTCGGTGCCAAATGTATCTTCCCCCACTGCCGATCCCCCTCTTTTCCAATCCACAAATAATGTAGTTGGGGAATCATCCTCTATTAGGGTTATTGGGAACTTGGGTGGGTCTTTGCTGTCTCTTGATAAGTCGCCTGTGTCTAATGAGCCTCTGGTTCTCTCTGACTCCCCCAAAAATTCTATTGAGAGTGACATCGAATCACTCATGGGTAATCCTAATCTTGACTTGGCCATTCTCATGGTCTTTGAAAGGCCTCCTATAAATACTGGTGTTAACATATCCCCATCCTCATCCTCTCATATTACTGTTAGGAAGAAATCTAAAGCTGGGACTAAACAATTCTGGGATAAGCTAAAATCCATCTCTCTGTTCTTGGATGATGAGGAGAATCTCACTAACCTTCCCACTGCGGCAGGGGAGAATATTTGTGGAATTTCGAGGGCGCTAAGAGCATGCAACCCTGCTGATATTTCCCCATGAATCAAATCATATCCATGAACATTAGGGGGTTGGGAGATGCCCCCAAAATACATTGCCTATGGGATTTTATTACTGCTAAAGATCTGATTATATTTTTGGGTCAGGAAAATTTATGTTGTCATGAGAAGGCTATCAAAGTTTTCTTAAGTATGTAACTGGGATGGTGTGTGGCGACATTGGATTCTGCTGTTCATTGAGGAGGCACGATTGCTATGTGGAATCCGAATATAGCAAAATTCAGGGCCTTTAGTTTTTTCGGGGGAATATTGTTTCTGGTCAAATTCGAGGTTTGGAAGGCTCTTTTAATATTATAAACCTTTATGCACCATATAATAATAGGGTGTCTTTCTGGAACCGAATATAGGCTACGGGTATTCTATCACTGCAGAACTTAATTATCATGGGAGATTTTAATTCTACCTTATAGGATGATGAAATATGGGGTACTAGTGCACGACTGGATCCTTTGGCAAACTATATGAAAGATATGTTTAATTCTCATCGTATTATTGATATTAGGCCATTTCCAATGATCCCCACTTGGACAAACAAAAGGGCGGGGGAAAATTTCATTGGAAAAAGATTGGACAGGGCCATGATAAAGGACAACTTGATAGACTTGTTGGGGGCTCCTAGGTCTTTTGTTATGGTCTACGATATATCTGACCATATGCCGATTTCATTATCCTGGAATATCGGGGATATGATCAAGCGAAGACCTTTTAAATTCAACCATGTATGGTTGGAGGACAAGGATTATGTAGACCTCATTAGGTGGATGTGGCATGAGGAGGGTGATTTGGTAGACATCTTGGGTTGGGAAAGATTCCATTATAAATTACAAAAGATTAAAAAGGCCTCCAAAGAATGGGAGACTAGGAATAAGAATGCCCTCAAGGCTGAACTTCGCTACATAACATACCCGATGGAGGTTATTCTCACAGGCATCTCGGAAAATATCCCGGATGAGGCCACTTATGGTATTCTAAAGGACCTGGGGAATCGAAAGAGGGAGATACTAAGAATAGAGGAGATCTCATGGAAGCTCAAAAGTAGAATTGCATGGCTAAAGGAGGGAGATCACAATGCCAATTTTTTCCATAAATGCGCTAATGAAAGAAAAAACAAGAATGAAATATGGCACATTAAAAGATCTGATGGTAGATATGCGATTACCACCTCTGAGATACAAAGGGAGGCCCTTCTACATTTCCAGTCCTTTTATCAGAAAGATCCTTCTATCAATGAAAACAATCAGAAATGGATTCTAGATCACATTACAAGGATGTTCGACGATGAGGTCATAAATTCAATTGATAAAAGTATTACAGGGAATGAAGTTCTTTTGGTCCTAAAATCTTTCTCTCATGATAAGTGTCCAGGGCCGGATGGTTGGCCCGCAGAATTCTTTATTTTCTTTTTCGACATCATGGGAACTGAATTAACAGAGATTGTGGAGCAATTCCGGACTCGGGGATATATGTCGGCTAACCTAAATTTCACTTTTATTGCTTTAATACCAAAATCAACTGATCTGTAGTCTTTTGGAGATTTCAGACCCATTGCACTCTATAATCTGATTGATAAAATTACCTCAAAAATCATTACAAACAGATTAAAGGGTACCTTATCAGGCTACATAGCTAAGGAACAATATGGAATTTTACAGGGGCACTCTATACATGATGTTGTTGTTGTAGGTCAGGAGGTACTTCACACTATGCACACGGAAAATAAAGAGGTTGTTGTGATGAAAGTTGACCTTTATAAGGCATATGATTCAGTGGATTGGTCGTATATCAGGTTAGTACTGCTCAAGATCGGGTTGCCCATAACGATCATTAGATGGATCATGCCGTGCATCTCCACGGTCAGATATGCAGTTATTATAAATGGACTTCCAACTCCTTTTTTTGAGTTGGTAAGGGTCTAAGAAAAGGATGTGCTCTTTCACCTCTCATTTTCATTCTGATTATGGATGGATTTACTAAAATCATACATGGTGCAGAACAAAAGGGCTACATAAGGGGATTTTCCTTTTCGGCTTCGGTATCCCCTTCACATTCTCTATTTGTTGATGACATGTTATTATTTGGCTATCTTATAAGGAACCACTAGTTTTATATTCACTATATGCTAATAAGGTTTGGAACAACGATCGGATTAGTTATTAACAAAGAAAAAACTTTTCTCATCTTTGAATATGAAAATATGGAAGAAGTTTCATTCATTGTTGGTTTCCTCGGAGTCAGTTGTAGGTTGGCATCAAATGGATTTACATACCTTGGTTTCAAGATCAAGCCGTGTGGTTACAAGAATAAGGATTGGATGTGGCTGATTGATCGGTTCAGGGTGCGGATCAACAGATGGACCCATAGATGGTTGTCAATGGGAGGTAGACTCATAATGATTCACGTTGTTCTTTCACAGCTGATGGTCCACTGGGGCCATCTGTACTATTTGCCTGATTAGATTATTGTCATTATTAACATAATCATTGCCCAGTTTCTTTGGGGGGATCCAGTTTGAAACAAAAATATCACTTATGCAGATTGGAGGTTTTATGTTGACCCAAAGCGCATGATGGGTGGGGCATTCTAAACGCGCGGGTTTTTAACAAGGCTTTGCTGGTTAAATCCTTCTGGAGGGTTATCAAAGGACATAGTATGTGGAATGCTATCATCAGATCCAAATACATAGATGGATATGCCCTCCATCAATTACTCTGTAATGAGCTTTCATTTCCTTGGGCTATATCAGCCATATGGAGGAGTTTTAAAAATGTGCTGGGGCATGTGGCCCAGAGATTGACCTGGCTTTTTAGGGATGGTTGCCGAATTCCTCTATGTTTCAAGATTATATTATGTGTTCCACAGCAATCTGGTCTTTTGGCCCGCCTTCTTCATCGCCTTGCTCATCGGGGAATATTCCTCCCATCGCAAACTATTCACAATTGGATATTCAGTGCTCTAGTCTATAAAATAAACCAACAATTTGGCCTAGCAGGTATGGATGCTGATGAATGGTGCAATTTTATCAATACCTTAAGAAATGATGGACTATGTTATGGCTAAGGCGGGGATCCGATAATCTGTGATGGGCCTCTTAAAGAAAATTCAGTGATTGTTTAGGATGCATATCAACACATTAATTCTTATTTATATATGGAATAGATCACTACGATTTTCTCTCCTTTTTGGCGTAGGAAAAATCCTACCAAGATCTTTCTGTTTGGTTGGCTAGTTTGGAAGGGGAAAATCCTGAATTGGGATAGTCTCATTAAGCGGGGGCAATATGGATCGGGCAGATGTGCTATATGTTGAAATGATGAGGAAACCATTGCACACCTTTTCTTTCATTGCCCAATGGCTTTTAACCTGTAGAAGCTATTAGGCCCATATCTTATTGATCCCTCATGGAACCTGCAGGACTTCATTTCGGTTGTGCTTGAATGGGACAAGCTGAAAGGAAAATTCCGATCTCTACCTTTTTTCTTCATTTGGGAGGTCTCGCTCGCCAGGAATATGCACATTTTTGAAGGTAGGCCTTTTGAAACCAATTTGGTATATTCTGCTATCATGGGATGGATTGATGAACAACCTCTTCCACAAATTAAGATTTTGGATGGCTCTCACCGTATCTGACCACATGAGATATCCATCCTTGCTATATTTTTTGATGGGACATCTGAGGAGGGAATTATTGGATGTGGTGCCTAGATAAAGCTATCACAAAGAGAAAGGATCCACATATTCTGGAATGGTGGGTTGGCTACAAAAAACAAAGCAGAGATCATGACCTTATGGGGGGGCCTCATGGCTGCCAACAATTTAGAATTACATAATGTTAACATATATGGAGATTCCAAGCTTGTCATTGGATGGACCACAAATAGCATCAGCTTGATATATCCGGACTTACAGGGTTGGATTCAAGGGACACAAAGGTTATGGCTGAGGTTAAACTGTCCATCTATCAGCCATATATACAGAGAAAACAATACGCGTGCAGATCATTTATCAAAACAGGGTATCAAAGCTAACATTGGTTTTTTGCAGGTCAAACAGTTCAGGGATGGCAATCAAATTTGGGATACATCTATTCCTATCCCTTAATCACTTTAGCCCTGTTTCAAGCGAGCCTGATTTTGCAAGCGAACCAGTTTTCTCTTTTTGCTAAAAGATACTGATCATCATAGGTGCTAGGGCGTTTGCACTTCTGCCCAGTTTTGGATTCCTATTTATTTTCGAACTAGAGATGATCCCATTATTCTACTATGTACTGTGGTCCTCGATTTTTTAGATCTTTGCACATCACATACGGGTCTGTCCAGAATGGTGGGATATAGGAGCTGCGGTTGGGTCAAATGCTATCTGTGCTACTTTTCATCACAAGTGAGCCTGAATACATTAAAATGGATTTGGATGAACCTTATCATTAAGCTTTCATACCCAAATTCATATGCTGCTAACCTCCAGTTTTCTAATCAGTACAGGTTTACACTAACACTTTTTATTACATCCTATATATTTTTATCATAGAGTCAAGTTTTTGGACAATTTGCAGGGATATGTTATAATATGATGAGGTAAGTCCACCTCCCGAAATTCTCTCTACCTATGTTTACAAGGCCTCTTCCTCCGTAGAAGGCGTATTGTTTTGAAAGGCTATGATATAATGATTTTCTCACTTATATACAACTGAGAATGTAATGAAATGTTTTATGCACTCATATATATAATATACAACGCTTTTTTTCTTTCCTGAAAAAAAAAGGGGAAGGTGGTATAAGGATGGCGTCTGGTTGCGCTGGGACCTCTACATAGTCATGACCTTGGGTACAGTGTTGGCATTGGAGTATGATCATAAAGTAGGCAACCAAAAACATTTTATCAGTAAATTTCACTTTTAGTTTTAATACCTACCCATATTCTATTTTACAGTATTAAAGCTCACTTATGGAAAGCATGGTTACCCTAGATTTACGCTTTGGGGTTAGAGCCTGTGAATAATTGCCATTGAAATGCTACGAATACAGGAAAATTGAATCCTAGATGAATGGTTCGCAATTATAACATGTCAACCGTCGGGTCGCTCCTTGAACAAGGTTTGGGTCTGAATCACTCATCGTATTTGTACTCCTAAAAGCGCTAGATCAACCCTAGGCAGTCACTGGTCCATTTTTTATTACTTGGGTAGTATGTTTTATGCATTTATAAGCACTTGATCACTAAAGCAGAGTCTGTGGGCTATCTATGGTCATGTGGTTCTCGTGTTTTAGGTTTCTGTTTTGTTGATCGCTTGATCAATTCTACTATTTTGTTCGTTTGTCTTGTATCTTGTGGGGGCGTTGTAATTATTTTATTTAATTGCTCCCTAGATAATTGTTAAGCAATAATTATTTTCGAAAAGATTTGGACTTGATATAAGATCATACGACTTTTGTGGTGTCAAAATTATCCGGTGTGTTTGTTGTCGTGGTTAAAACGCCATTGTCTTTTCTCCACGTGATCTAGATTATGTGGTGGAGCCCATGTTCTACTTTCATAGACTCTCTGAAAATTATTGTACCAAATAGAAAAGTTACATTTTCGTCAAACCTGGGATTAGACTGCCATGTATTGTTTACAGCTATAAATTATACCTGACAAGAAATGATATTATTGTTTTACGGAATGTTGCTCACCTTAGAGTGCCGGCCTGTTTCCAGACAACTCTCTTTATATTTCACACAAAGCTTAATTGTTAGAATTATATTCTCGGCAGTTGCAGAGGATCCAATTGTGCTTTCAAGTTGATTGTTATGTGAAATGCACACATATATATTGAATTTATCCAGGATCCAAGCAATCTAGCAATATAATTTTATAGAACTTCTATTTTTTGAAATATCTTTTTTAAACCCATTTTTGGAAACCCATCAATTGCATTTCAATGAAAGTTGTTTACCCATCAATTGCAGTTCAACGAAAGTTGTTTCATGGCATTTTCCCTAGTGTTGGTGCATTTTTCTTAGTGTTGGTGCTAGTTTTGAAAATGCCTTTACTTTTATTTCACTATTTGAAATGTAAGCTCTTGTATCGAACTGATAGACTCTGCTTTTTTGCAGGCAGTATCGAGCAAATGATCATGTTACTTTATGGGTGAACAAAGTTGGCCCTTAAAATAATTCTCAAGAAATGTATAACTACTATAGTCTTCCGTTCTCTCAACCACGTAAAAATCCCACGCATAAGTGGGGTGCGCTTGGTGAGGTTCTAGGAGGAAATAAACTCATAGATAACCAAATTGACATAGCGTTTGGAAGTAAGTCTATTTTATTTTATTTTTATTCTAAGTTTGGCAGTAAGTCTCATTGTCAAATCTCTTCCGGTTGAGTTCATTTATTCTAATTGAAGTTTTTTGTAAATCTTGCTTGTAGCTGCTATCTACTATACAATGATACAAGCTATGTGGAGATTAGCTTTGAAACACGACCCAGTGCTATTAGTTAATATAAAGTTGTTTTTCTTATTGATGTAACGATATTTTAGGGATTGAATCCTATAAAGCAACATAAATTACAATTAAAAACGCTGATGTGCCAAATTTTTTCCTCTGATAGATGTTGTTTTGTGCCAGAAAATGTTGAAAAAATCCCAATATGCACAATTGAGCTTGATGCTACCATAGTGAAACATTTTAAGGAAGCCATTGAAAACGATTACTGGTTTGAATTCTTCATGGGTGTGTCCTCTTTGTTTAGATGTCATGCTTCTTACGTATCACATTTGAAATTTGGAAGGTTGAATTATTTTCTATTTGTGTTTCTTATGGACCAAACCTTTTCTAACTTAATTTATGTTTTACTGGATGGATGGTGCATTGGCTGTATCAAATGATCTAGTATTGTGTAGTGTAAATATTTATTATTCTTCTTCATTGTTCTTATAGAGTTTGATGAATTAAATATGTTGACTTTGATATGCAAGGTTTGTTGGCAAAATTCTTCTAGACAAGAGTGATGATCAGAAGCATTTGATATGACCAAGAAAATTGAGGGTATATCATTTCCCTATGTTTAATTATTTATCTGGATCACTTGTTGTTCCCTTCAAAAGTTGTGCTACATGTCAATTATATATAATTCATGTCAACCTCACTCAGGAGAATACACTGGAACTTACTTATTTAGTCCATTGGGTTGAGACCAAATTAAGATGTATACTTAGACTATCCTTTATTTGAGCATCAACTTGAAAGAACTAGAACGACTCCAATGAAGTAGCTCTGATACCATGATAGAGAACAAAAGACTCCAAGAATAGCTTGTTCATTTGCATTACAAGAAACATATATTTATACAAAGAGAAGAAACTTCTTGAGGTTCATTGTTGGTGGAGATAGCTTCTTTAGGAAGCTAAGCTATCTCTCTAGAAAAATCTAGACGACTTCTACTCAAATCTAGATGGCTCCTTGCATTAATTGTTGTCGGCAAAGTAGGTTGAAATTATTGTACATCCAACACTCCCCCTTAATTTCAACCATATCACAGACACAGAAAATACACTATGACACAATACATAAGACACAAACATACATCCCTTAATTTACATGCCTACTGGTCTAAGTCTCAGCTAGGCTTACAACAGTACATGAGATCAAGACTTTCATTTTTGTCTTCTTTCTAAATGGTCCATACTTGTTTATTTGCAGACATAATTTCATCTTAACCTTTCTCACCATAAGATAGTGGTGAAGTTTCTCCTTTCTTGATTGCAGGTTAATATTCTTTCCATTCACCATTGCTGGAGGTTTTTACGATTTACACTTGTCCTCAATGCTTGCCATTTATTCAATTTCTTTTTCCTCAGTGTCAAAATATACACACTCTTCTTCAAAGGGTCTATTAACTTTCTTCAGTTCATCAACTATTATCAAGTCTTCTACAACATCATGAGTTGTTATTAGATCCTCCACGATTTTTCTCTCTGCAATTTGTAGATCTTCATCTCTCATAGTTGGTTGATCGTGTCTTCAACCTCTTTAATCAGCTCTTTTGTTACAAACATGTTATCCTGCATTTGATTTGTAGATGGAGATAGGCATATCTTCTCACCAAACAACAACTCATCAATGAGTTTCTTTTCATGTATCAAACATAACCATTCTTCATGAGATACATAATTCTCATCATATTTGACTTCACAAGTTTTTGCATCATAGGGAGTTTCCTGACTATCACATGCTACTCTATTGTTAGCTACACACATACTTTCAATCTTGATCCCAGTTATGATGCTTTCAACACAATCACTATTTTTAACAACAATTTCATCAATTTCATATCTCTCACTCCACTTCATGCTATGCTTCATTTCAAGAATATGCCAAAACATTTTTGGATCAAATACTTCACCAAATTCATTTAAAATGATTGACATGATGTTTTCATATAAAGCTAATATAATGAGAAATAACGCTATTGCACGTTTACTTTTATCATCATAATTCATAGAAGTTTCTTGGACAAATTTCCATAAATCTACTGAACCTAGTAATCCTTCCATTTTAATAGCCCAAAGTTCAAAATTTTTACCTGAGAATGACGACAGCATTGGCATTAATCTTCTCAGTATTACATCACCTTCTATAAAATCTTTTGGCTGATCCAGATTCATATCTTCATTAAGAATAAATTCTCAGGTTGGAATTTTTTCAGATTCTGCCACAACCGTCTCATTCTTTCCCTTCTATTGTTTCAATCTTCTTTGCCGACCCATCAAGGCTTTGAACGTTGATTTCTTTGACAACTATAATTAACACAAAGTTTAGCTGAGCTCTTCCTTCAACTCCCCGTGTAGACTCCTCCAACTCAGATCTTCCGCACTAGATCTCAACAATGGCTTGGAGCCACGTTACTCCACGCCCTTACAACTTTATTTTTCATATATAGATCAGGCAGCTCCACCCATTAGCAAAGTTCCACAATAAAGAAAAAAACACATAGAAACACACCTTATAACATATAGATGCCATGATATAGCTGTATAAACATTAAAATTCTACCTTTTTCGAAAAAGGAAATAAAATGTCCAATAAAATCCTTGGAACCTGGGGATTATCCAAACTATTCTTAACATTAACAAGACACTTATAGGTTGGATTTTTCCTCTAGCTAAACCTACTCAGGGACAACAAGGATTATTATACAATAAATTAGGTTCAAGGAACTTGCACACAGAACTTCTCACTTTGACTGCACAGAATTTTCGAGTCAATATGACGAAATCCCCATGACTTATTCACACGAATTTGTCAAATCCCCTCTCTAAACTGGCACAACCCAAAAAATAACGCACAAGAAATTTCAATAAACAACATAAATTTTCAAAGGCACTGGCGGAAAACTCAAGAAACAACAAAAAGAAAATTGACCGAAAACAGAGTAGAGGAAGTTGTAATAGGTAATAACTCTACACCATAAATCCTTTTATGCAATTCCAATTTCCAATTATCCAAAGGAAACAAGTTCTAACCGCATAAAGGTGAGGAAAAAAGGCTAAAGTATCTAAGATCACGTCACCATGAACATTGATCGAGAATTGAACACACAGACCCACACTCATGGTCGAAGACTCCTCCAATGCACCAAAATCATTATTCCAATCGGCGCGTTGGTTTCTTCGGCACCTCCAATCACATATGCGCTCCACTTGACTTCCTTAGGCGCACTCGGGAGCAAACGAACGGGAAACTATCAATAACCTTCACCAAAGCAGTCGACTTCTTCAGACTGCTACGAGAGCTTAAGCTCTACAGGCCTCCAACTACTCAACTGAGCTCAAAACAACACATATACGGCTCTGATACCAAGAAAGGAATAGAAGACTCCAACGAAGGAGCTCTAATACCATGAAAGAACCAGAACGACTCCAATGAAGGAGCTCCAATACCATGACAGAGAACAGAAGACTCCAAGAATAGCTTGTTCATTTGCATTACAGGAAACATATATTTATACAAATAGAAGAACCTTCTCGAGGTTCATTGTTGGTGGAGATAGCTTCTTTAGGAAGCTAAGCTATCTCTCTAATAAAATCTAGACGACTCCTACTCAAATCTAGATGGCTCCTTGCATTAATTTCTGTCAGCAAAGTAGGTTGAAATTACTATACATCCAAGACAAGTAAAAGGAAAAGGAATTATTGTTCCAATTGTTCCAAATTAATTTGTTTTCAACATTAATGGCTGCAATGTATCATTGTTTACTTCTGGTCTCTATCTCTTTAAGCATAAGTTGCCCAGGATTCCTATTATGTAATACATATCAGTAAAACACATACAAAATAAAATTAATATTTAGAAAAATATAGACATATTTCTTTGTACCGTTGAAAGATAACATTTGGCATGACTTTTGACCCTCCCAAAGTTTCTATTTATTCCAAATTACCAAGCCAGATATACTGATTTTTTTACCATAAACATATCCTTTTTTTCTTCATCTTCAATTAACTTAGGATGGTTATTTTTCTCATGTGTTTAGTCTCAACGATCATGATGCAGACTCTCAGAAACGATTATGCAAAGTATGCCCAAGAAGAAGATGATTTCGAAATCCTGGTAAGATGTTCCATCTAACCTGCTAGGCACTTCAAATGTTTGATATGTTGTGCTTTTGTAGAGGTTGTTTTTCAAGAAGCATGAGAAGGAGTAGATGTTTCATATTTTGACTTTATTTACGCATTTCTCAATTACACACCTGGAGGCTTCAGAATGCTCATTTGATAGTAAATATAAGCTACTATGAATTTTAATTAAAATACCTTCTTTTTAGTGTGTATGAGATTGTGTTTTTTTTTTCTAAGAGAGGGATGCTAGGCAAGAGCTAGGTTATAAACCTGTTTATGGAGATGTTTTCCAAACACCATGGAAATTGGTCTTACTGTTAGCATTAGTGGGCACAGGTGCACAACTTTCTATGATTGTTCTTTTTTATATTTTGCTTGCAATTTTTGGCGTGCTATATATTGGGTATGTAGAATTAACATGCACAATTTGTTTGTTGATAGTTTTCCACATACAAAAAATTTGTAATTTGATATTATCTGTTATGCTTAAAAATTGATGCGACATGTTTTTTAATTGTTCTTTGACTTCAATGATAAACATTTAGCATGATGATTGTTAATGACTCACTATGTAGTTTTGGATTTCCCCTCTGTTTGCATTAATTTCCATGGTATAAAGTTTATTTTCTTTCATAATTGGGATTGAAATGCTCATTATTTGTTCTAAATGGCAACGGATTGAGCTTTTCTTAAAAAGTTTCCTAGTTAATAGGGAATTTCCATAGTCGAGAAACCTCCTTGAGTGTTAGTCACAAGTTGATAATCTCTTTCATGTGAGGCACATTCTGTTATTATAGAAATTAAATATTTGCATTTAATATTTAAAATATCTACTCTATGTACGCCCTACATAGTCATTATTGGCCCCTTCTCTTTTCTTTTCTTTTCTTTTCAATTGAAAGTGTGTTTGTGTTGATTAGAAAAGACCAGATTTTCTATTGAAATGAGGTTACAGGTGTTAGTCATCAGTAATTTTTGCTGATATTAAAAAATATATTTCTAGAAACAATATTTCAAGATTCGATGACCCAAACTGCGTATCACATAGAATCTTGCGATGGGTTTAACAACCCCTGACCTGTGAGAAATGGGTGGTTTCGCTTTGCCACACGGCAATAGCCTAATGGTATCCCGCATCCCCCACTCAAAACTGCTAACCGCCCTCAACGCGCGCGATAAACCACCATGGTTTTTCCAAAACTACTTTCTCTCTCCCCGTGCCAAAATTCAATTATCTTCGCTTTTGTTCTAATTCCACCAGGTTCCGCATACGGAACCTTACCCTCTACTCCATTTCTCCTCTGAAAACACCGCCCGACAGCTCCACACCCTGAAAATGCAGTCTTACCACTCCTTACAGGTTTTAAAATTAACATTTTTTTTTGCTTTGTGTAGGTTTTAATGGCGGTGATTCCCAAAAGGGCATTCCAATGATAGAGAAATGATCAAATTAACCTCCGGATGACGAACCAAGAGGTAAATTCCCATAAAATAAAGCCATGGGTTTTGCATAATGGTTTACCCTCGATGAAGCATGATCATCGATGGGTTATAAACCCTCATACCACGAAGAAACCTCCCCTGCACATAAAAGACAATTACAGTCAGAAGAAGCAGTGAAGAAAATGAAGAACAAAAGGATTAAAGGGATAATTCTAAAATCAAAGGATAAACACAGAGGATTAGCCATGAAGATAGTGATTAAAGAATGAAAGTCAAAGTTTTAAAAACAAAGAATAAATAAACAAATAGTCATAAAGCATAAATAGAGGATAAAGGCACTGGGGCAGATTATCAAAGTGAAATCAAAATTCAAAGGTCTAATATAGAGTTTTATGATTAAACAAAGACAGGTTTACCCAAAGACAGCTTCGAATAACTCAACAAAGAAGCATTTACTTCTCCAAAGTCCAAACTGCCACCTACAACATTATTTCTTTTCATAAAGGCATTGGGAAGTTATTACATAGTCAGAAATATTTTGAAGCAGCTCAATAGTTATTGCAAAGTTATTACAAAGCTTTTAAAGTCAAAAATTTCAGCTATTCCTCCTTTGAAGTTAAGATAGGAGTTATTGAAATAGAAAAGTAGTTGCAGATATTCCTTCCTTGAGCCTTGCATGGTCTTCAAGGTTAGGAAGGCACTTACTCTGTAATAAATGACACTCAAACCCTATCTTGAGCTTCATGTCCTCACTTGTAGCATAAATACTGCATCTGAACTCATTTTATTGTTGGAATTTGATGAATCTTTGAAGTAATACATAGTCTTTTGGAAGTTGAAGGAAATTTATGTCTTGGATCTTGTGGATGCCCTGATTTGTTTGATGACGGAGGAGGCTAGATCACTGGATCCCTGAGCTTGGCTATTGGTGAAGTGCTTCTAATCTGTTATTGTTATATCCTGTTTTCATTATGTTTCCATCTTTCTTTGTTACAGTAGAGAAAAAGTTTTAGGCTAAGAAATGTCTTTTGATAGCACCCTATTTCTGTTTTCTCTTCACTGTCTTAATGTTTTATTCTGCAAGGTATGATTGGAGGATTCTTAATTACCCTCCAGTTTCATCTAGATTGTTATTTTAGAAACTGTTCAATAGAGTATAACCAAGGAATTTCTTTTTGGTAAGTTCATGTTCATTGGTACGGCTTTAGATGTTGTTTTAAGGAATGATTTCAATAGAGTGTAATGAGGGAAATTAGTGGTGAGTCCATGCTCCTTGAGTACAACTTGAGATATTGTTTTTAAAGATCTTCTTAAAGTATGCTTAGTAGAGTCTAAACCAATGAAGTCTATGTTGTGCCCTATCCTCTGGTTTTCCTTTAATAGTTTCTTTGAAAGATCCCTATAGAGTTGGTCAAAAGTAGATTAGATTATTTCTGTTTGATCTTAGGCTGCTCTCACTGTCATTTGATATGTTTTCTTTATCTGAAAGTAGTCTTTGATTTCTAGATTGTTGTCTAAAAGGTTTTCTTATTAAAATTTTGTCCAAAGAATTCCATGGTTTTCCCTGTCCTTTGGCTTGCTTCAAACATTCACCTTGAAAGATTTCTCTTGCTTAAAGTACATGATAAAGGATTCCTAATTGCCCTTTACCCTACTTTTCATTCTTATCTTTAATTTTCACCTCATTATCCCTAAAAATTTGAAGATCCACTGGCCAGGTTAGATTTTACCTATGATACTCCCCAAGCCATTGATGAACTTATCATTACTTTCATTTGTCTCCATTGCCCAATGACTTAGATACTTCCTCATTCTCCCTATGCTCTTTGATCATCATAACCAACCAAAACAAACAACAAACCTCATACTTAATAACTAGCCTAAAATCAACCCTTAAAGCAAACAAACACACATCCTTTGCAAATAACATGAGAGATCCCTCTCTGAGGCTAGGAAGGCTAGGTCCTAGAACTCTAAAGACTAGTTCCATGTTACCTTGTCATTTGGTATTCGAATCTTCCAAATCATAGGACCCTAAGATTCTGGTGATCACGGTGGGACCTTTTGAGTAAAGTCCCTAGATAAAAAACTCAGTATTCATCCAGTGAACCATAACTACATTCAAGCACTACCAACATAATGGTGATTATGATGAGGCCTTCTGAATCAGTGACAATCTAAGTGCACCTTAGGATTCTAGAAACCCTCATCAAACCTTAAAGGATTCAAGCTATCAGCCATAGAGTAGACTTTTTTTGTTTCACCATCTTAGCTACATGATGATTCAGGTATAGGACACTGTTGCAAACCATAGAACCACATAAAAACTTAGAAATACTGAAAAACATTCCCAGATTGGTTTCTATTACTTATTGGTAGTGGACCATAACACATTTTACCTTCAAAAAGCAAAACATTTCCACCGGGCAACTCCAGTAGCCCCAGTAGGCCTATTACTCCACTAGTACTCTCAAATTTCTTTAAGATTGTACCAAATCAGTCCCAAGAATTTTAGAATCCTAGTTCCATATTCTAGAAAGAAACTAAACACTAAGAGAGGTCAAACTTCTAAAAGTAGTCCTTAAACTTTCAGCCTCTCTTAATTTTGAACTTGAAATCTAGCTTCACATAGGATCAATGCCAGATCTCATCCAGACCCAAATCCTCCTACAATAGTTGATGATCCAGAAAATATTTTGTGGTAAACTTCTAGAAATGGAGATTTAACTACTGTTAGGACTATCCGAAGAACAAGATCTGTGCCTGAAAACTTCACAGCCTTGAAAGATCCGCACTTTGACTTGTCTCATACAAAGAAATTATTTAGAACCAAGTCACATAGTGATATAGACCAAACTAAACTTGATCCCACAAATTTGCAGCAAAATTCTAGTAGAGAAGCCTCCCCTTCTACTCCACCTAATTTTCAGCTTCTCCACCACTTTAGATCCTTCCATAACAAATCTGCTCAAAATCAGTTTGCCGGTCCATGTACTTCCAACACACCCATACATACTTCCACTATTCAAAACACTCCATTTCATCCCAATTTCCCTTTCACGAATCCACCTCTTGTAAATCCCCCATTTTCTCCTACCATGGCAGCATGGTATGTCCCATTAGTGTTACCACAACCTCTAGTTCCTTTACCAAATGATTATTAATCCAAAATTCCCCATTTCACTGGAGCTAAATCTACTACTGCCCAACAACATGTAGATAAAATGGATGATGCTTTTTATTACATGGAATTAGAAGAAGAGACCATTAAGATTAGAATCTTTGCCCAAAGTTTAGGAAGAGAAGAAAAAAAATGGTTTAAAATCCTAACTCCTAATAGCATAAATGATGTCCCTTCTTTATACCAAACATTCATAAACAAACGGGAAATTAAAAAGAACCCTCTCCAACTCCTTTCAGAATATAGCAACCTCAAAAGAAACACTTGGGAAAGTGTCCAAGATTATTGCACTAGATTCAATAGTGTTTACAGTGCACTTTCCCCAAACATGAAACCTCCACTAGGCTTAGCCTTAGCTAAACTTCCTGAAGGCTTTGATCCAGATATGGCCTACCAACTAAGAGAAAGAGAACCATTAAATTTAGAAGATATGCAGAGGGGAGCCATAAGTGTAGAGGCAAATCTGATTGAGAAAATATATAGATTAAAATCAGAGAAAAGATTCACATACAAAGATGAAACAATGGCATCAAGCTCATCATCTGATGCCAAAATTTTAAACTTCGTGAGGGTAATGGAAAGAATGCTGGAGAAAATAAACTTAAATCATAGAGTTCCTCCTAGAGAAAACCCAATCAACTCCCAAAACAAAAATAGAAATCCAAATTTCAAAAGAGATCATATTCAAAATAGACAAAGAGATAATGACCAACAAATTAGGCCTCCCTCTCAAGAAAACTATGTATATCAAGAAGAAGAAATGGGGACTGAAGGGTTGGAAGAAAATCATGTGAATCTAATAAGATCTGACAGTGAGGGTGATGCTTTCCTCATTGAAGAGGAGCAAGGATTATTCTTCTCAGAAAAAATTGAAAACAATAATGAGGATTCTAAAGATTACCAATTGGGGTTTGAAAATGAAATAATGGAGGTACACAAACAATATGATCTTAGAAGCAAAAGGAACCCATAAATTTCCAATGATAAGAACACAAACACTATTGTTACGAAAACTTCAGAAAACCTTCCTAAAAAGACATAAAATAATAATAACACATTGACTAAGAAAACTAACTCCAACAAGGACAAACCAATCAGAAAAGTGTTGACCCAAGTTTCCCTAGTACTTCTGCTAGAAATCTGTACTAAATAACAGTCCTAATAAAACTCAGCAAATCAGAATTGTTGAAAATACTATGATTGAAAAAACATATGTAAATATGTCAAAAACATTAGTCCCTTTCGGCCTCTAAGGTGAAATTGACAAGATCAAAATTAACATACCCTTAGCTGAACTAGTAACCTAAGATGTATAAAAAAATCAAGTTTTGAAAGCTTTGAATATAGGCAATGATATTGATACTTTGAACTTAACAGATGATGAACTGGAATTATTGTTTGGGCCTGAAGTTGAAGGAAAATACCAAGAAGGAACCATCCCTCCATTTTATGTCAACTTAAATATACATGATAAGGTCTTACGCAATGCCATGCTAGACTCTGGTGCCTCTCACAACCTTATGACAAAAGTGGTGATGGAGAGATTAGACCTAGAGATTACTAAACCTTACAAGGACATGTATTCCTTTGATTCAAGCAGAGTCAAGTATTTCGGCCTGATCAAGTATTTGTGTGTCAATCTGGCACAAATTCCTACTAAGGGTCTAGTTATGGACATAGTGGTTGTTGACATCCCCCCAAACTATGGCATGCTTCTATCCAAATCATGGGGAGCCAAAATTTAGGGAAGCCTACAAATGGATATGTCTTATGCTACCATTCTAGGTTTTAACCAAACTAGAAGATTATAAAGAGAATCTCATATGAAATATATGGTAAGCAACATAGATAGACCAAACAACACTGCTTTTTATTCTATTCATTCAAATTTAGACTCCTTTATCTTGTACAATGAATATGAAATCAATCAACAAGAAAATGAAAATGAGATAGAATTAAGTCCACCTAAACAATCAAAATAGTCCTCAAAAGAAGAATCTAATAGCCCTAACCTTAGCAGCCTTGAACAACAAAAGGATAATAAACATGAGATAGAGACACTGTGGGAAATGAGATTTGATGGCTCTTGTAGCAAAACAGGTTCTGGAGCTGGTGTATGGATACATAATACAAATGAAGGAAATTTGTAAAAACTTGATTTCCAATGCACAAATAAAATTGCAGAATATGAAGCCCTCTTCCTTGGCCTGCATTTGCTCAAAGATTTAGGAACCAAGAAAATATTAGTCCAAAGAGATTTAGAGCTGATTATTAGGCAAATAAAAGGGGAGTATTCAGCCAAAAACCCAAGATTAAGATAATACAGGAATGTTGCCTTAGAGATCCTAAAAACCTTTGAAAAATATGAACTCACCTTCATCCCTAGAGCTCAAAATAACCTTGCAAATGAACTTGCCTTTGCTGCCAGGGTGAAATCCCGAAGTTGGGAAACACTTTTTCGTGGATGGTTAGAATTTGGGAGAAATTTTTAATTTCTCGTTCGAGAAAATAGTCAACTCAATTTCTCGACCGAGAGTTTTAAAAACTCTCGTCCGAGAGATTTTAAATATTTCGGCTGAGAGTTTGGTTGGGTTTAACCGGAGTTAAAATTCTCTCAGACGAGATTTATGCATCTTCTCGTCCAAGATTTGTACTGATATAAAATATCGGGAAGAATTTCGGAAGAGAGTTAAAGAAACTCTCGGACGAGAGTTTTTTTAACTCTCGTCCGAGAGTTTTTTCAACTCTTGTCTGAGAGTTTTTCAACTCTCGTTCGAGAGTTTTATTCTTAGAATAAAACCCCAAAATTCTTCATTTGCTCAGCATTCTGCACTGTCTTTTTCATTTTGGCGTTGTCGTTTTCACGAATTCTTGGACTGTAGCTTTCGTTTTGAAGAGCTATTTTATTTGTCGCCGGGATCCGGGTAAGCCTTTGTCTACCTTGAATTGTGAATCTGCCTTGAAATGTTGCAATTTTTGGGATTGTGGATCATTTTTTTAAGGTCATGAAGCTTAAAATCAAGAAATTCATTTGGAGGATGAGCAATGGCATAGTACATACGTTTTCCCCTAAATAAAAACCATTCAAATCCATAAATAACTAATTCAGTTCAGTTATAGAGAACCAAGACAACCCATATGTACATTAGTTTTTTCTCTTCAAAGAAAAACCAATTAAATCCACAAGTAAATAATCATTTAATCACAAAGCACTAAGACAAACCATATGTGATCTTGCTGCCTTGTCGCCATTCCAATGAGGAATGCATCATTTAAGCAGTCATTAAATTCTGAAACGTAAAATGATGCCCAAGAACAATAAAAGAAATATTTCTCATCAGATAGAATGAGCCATGTGAACCAGGGGATATAAAAAAACCTCTTAGATTTCATCTTCACATCACAAAGGAGATATTTCTTGGTTGCATATTCTACTCGTTATTCTCACTGGGGTGACTACCTTGTGCTCCTCATCTCGACCACCCTCTTTTCGGACAATGTTCTCATAAGTTGTAAAGCTTCTATAAGAAGGTGAGTCTGTGGAAAAGTCTGTTTTAACTGAATATTCTTGATCAGTTGTAGAGGAACTTATGTTTCCTCTTCTTGACCTCCTTTCATATCCCTAGCAAAGGACCAGTTACTATTTGGCCTTGAAATGAAATTTCAAATGTTGTGGTTTGCTAATTTCGCTGTTGTCTAGGGTTTTAACAAAGTTAAAAAATAAAACATGGTTATTGAGAACCAAGGAGGAAAGGTTTTCAATTTGCACTTTTCCCAGTAGGTCTACTACGAGGTTGGAGATGTCCTCAATGACCATCATTCACAACAACATAACCAACAACATCAAGATCCCCATAGACATCATAGTCTCAATTTCAGAGATTAAGATGAAAGTGACGACCATCATTCACAACAACTGAACCAACAACACCAATATCACCATCAACATCATAGTCTCATTTGAATAGATAAAGATGAAAGTGATGAACATCATCCACTTATGAAATCTAGACCTCACATTGATGACCATTAGAAACTTATGAAATGGAGAGGGGACATGGTGAATCTTATGATCCAATTGGTTTTTTATTTATTTATTGAGGAATGTAATAGGAACAAGTCTAGTGCTCATGTGATGAAGGGAAAGTGGAAATCTATTTCCAAAATATTGAAGGAGAAAGGATTTCATATTTATTGTCAGCAGTGAAAAGATAAATTCAATGAAATGAACAAGAATTTTAAGGCACTAAATGATGTGCTTGGAAGAGACACATCAAAGGTTGTTGAGAATCATCATCTCATTTATTCTATGGATCATATTTCTGAGGGAAAAAAAAAGGGTCTAATGAAAATTATAGATTCCAATCACTTATTCTAGGAAGAAATGTGTTCTTATTCCAAGCTACATATCCTGGCAGATTATGGCATGTAGTCATCTTCTCCTAAGGGGAGAGAGAATCATGAGGCAAATGGGAAAACTAATGATGAAAATGGAGAATATGTTGAAGAAGATAGTACAAGAATAGCATGGATCCAAAGACAACTTCTTGAGGTTAAAACGCTGAAAGTGGAGGTTCAGGCACAACAACTTGAGCTTGAGAAGGAGGGGTTTAAGGGGCCGTTAATTTGTAGGAGTAAGTAAATATAGTTGAAGAGACTGAAGTTAGAAAATGAAAATAATAAACTTGAATTCGAACTCATGGAAGTGCAGTTGAAGAAAAAGGAATTTGAGATCATGAAAGAGGCAGAAATGACATAACATCTCTCTCTATTGCATTGTTTGTATGGAGTAAAACAAAATTAGGGGTTCAATCTCCAATAGCTCAGTTTTTTGTGCCTCACTGTCTTCAGCCTTTGTGGAAATCATTAATTATTTTTAGTTGTTTGTGTTTCATTGTCTTTATACTGATGTAATACATACATAGTGCATTTTCTCATTTATTTGGCAATTCTTTTTTGGTGAACTCATTAGGTATTTGTGTTCCACATAATAGTTAACAACTTTCATTTTAACTTGAGTAAACTCATTTTTACACAAGTATTTGTATTTGTTTGCGATAATTTATTTCTTTTGGTACTTTAGAGATAGTTCATGTAAATTCATTTAGTATTTATATTTGTTTGCAATAAGTATGTCAACACCAAAACTTGTCATTTCCTACTCCTACTCTACTTTCTAAAAGGTTTTCCCACCTAGCTTCATTATCTATTGTCAAATCGTTATAAAATCATGGGATCTACCTCATGGTGGCCAAGTTATTTGTAATTAGTGGTGGTGGAGAGAAGAGCTACCCACCTTGACTATTATATTCCTCTTACATGGTATACATTGTCAGTTGGGTTTTTTTAATCATCTGTATGTAAATTGAGGAGTCAACAATTTTCTCACATTAAGTTGATTTTTTCCCACAACATTTTCTTAATTATTTGGATTTTTTTTAAGGAGGTCATTGTTATTTTATCTTATTCCTAATAAATACTGTTAGAGGGCTCGTCTTCTAATTGGTCATGGTTATACCTTCCTGAACACTCCAAATATATCATTTTGTTGTCCTATCTTGCTTTATGGGGTATGGTATGTTTTTTACTCCTACATTTTAACATGGAAATTGAGGGTATGTGTGTTGTGTCCAACCCTTGTCTCTAGTGCATGGTATTCTTAAAATTTCATATATACATGTTAGATATTATGTGGGGTGTATCTAAGAGGGTGTTGCTGTAATTTTCCATCCCCTTTAAAATAACGAGTCTCTACTCTCACTAACAATTTGATATTTTGGGTATGCTCTGGTCATGTGTTTAAAAAATTTGGTGCTACTCTTTCAATAGTCATATGTCCATGAAAACCAATTAGTGTACAATTGTGGCTCAAAACTATAGTTGCAAATTTTCATGGTTCAAACAACATCAAAATATTGGGTACACCCGACTAAAAATAGAATTCTCTAGTCCCACACTGACAAATTCATTATTGGCAGCAAGGAGAAGCAAATCAAAAAAGGAAATTCTTCATAACATATTTTCTTATGGTATTTTTGTTGCAGGGCACCTTCATATTTTCGACCTACTGTAACAATAGATGATTTCACCCTTTATTTCAAAAGTGTTCTTGAACTAGGCCAAATGATTTTGACTTCAAGGCTACTCTTTCACCATAATCTAGCTCGGATACCAAGTAATCTCAGGAGATTGAACACGTCGGTTTTATTTTCTTTTGTCTTTGTTACAACTTTTGAGTTGAAGTGGTGAAGCCCTAGCCATGGTATATCTTTGTGATACAGTGGGAATTCTGAGAGAGATTTGCTAGCTGTTTTTCCTGTTACCTTGGAGACCTTATTGCATGAAATCTATCACTTTAATCATTAGGAAAGGCATTGTACTCAAAATTAGAATCTAATCTAATGTCATGTGTCAAAAGATAAGTCACAGAATTGAAGTATAATCACACTGCAATGATGAATATAAGGGCTGGAAAAATAAATCAGCTATAAATCTGAAGCTTGGTGCTTGAAGTATGAGTCATGTGCTTGCAACCCCATGAATTTAAATAAAATGGTGCCATGTGGTGCCATGTACTCATAAGCATATTCTTTGTACTTATTCAAATGGTTTCAATGGTGTGCTAAGTGGAAATAGTAGTGGTGGAGGAAGGTGGAATAAAACCAACAATACTCTCTCATTTTTGGAATTGAAAGTGAAACTGTGGGATGCTTTTCATGAATGGGAGAAACATGTCTAAAGTGTTCCATAACAATTATAGAGTTAGAGGAGGAACCTTGAAAATCATGGCTACATTTATATAGAATCTCTCTCCTTGTTATGTTGTCCACCTTATCGTTGTTTGCATATCTCACAGTTAAGATGTTATGAAGATATCCCTTCATTCTTTGATACCTCAATTTTGTATAAATCTGGTCTAAGTGACATTTAACCTTACTTTGTTCGAGGACTGTGACTATTCTCCTCATGCAAGGAATCTTGGTAACCCAAGCAGCTTATAGATCTCCCTGCCAAAACAAAGTCATTTAAACAAAATTTGATTATCGAATGAAAGATACTTACTTGATAAGTGAAGATAAAGTCTTCATCTTTATTTCTTCGATGGTGGAAAAAATATGTGTTAGTGATTTCTCTTTGAATGATCTTCTTCAAGGGTAAGGATTAGATCTTGGTTTTAATGATGATAAAGTCTTTTTTTTTTCACTCTTCTATACCAATCCTAAGAAATCTCGGTTCCTAGTCTTTAGATAATATTACTTTTACTTCTTCTTTACATAAGAATATAATTACATAGTCAACATGAAGACCGACGTAGTTATACTTTTCAAAATGCCTATGCATTCACACATTGTACCTATATAGTACTTGTTATCCATTGGTTGATGACATTCAACTGTCGATTGATAATTTGTTTTCTAATTTGTTTATGAGGGGCAGGCGAGCCCTATAGAGACCTCTCCATGGCATCAGGGGAGCCCTATAGAGACACCTCCATGAGAGGAGGATTATCAGGTACATTGGTTTTTTAGTTATGTCATGTTTTTAAGTAGGTTATATTTATTGTTAGTTGTGAAAAATTGATTAATGTGATTTTTTTTTGTCCTGCACAGGTGGACGCACTCATCTGAATCGTTCACCCAATCAGGAAATCGAACAAGAGGCGCCCCAAGGACATGTTCCCATTCGCCCTATTTATGGTGAGGGGAAAAGGAGAACAATGTCTCAGCCTGTGGGATTCATCCCACAATTGGATACTTCTCCAGGTAAAATCTAAATGAAAATTTATTGTTTGATGTATGTTTAATTTCAAACTTATTGTGGTACTCATGTACCCAAATTATAACTAATTTAATGTTTTGTACAGTGGGTCATAGACACATTCATTCCTCGCCAGGGGACCATGGTATGAATGAGGGTCTTATACACAACAGAGGTACACATTAGATCAATTTCTAGTTAAAATGTTCAATTTTACGTTATATTCAATGTTGAACAGGTGAATTTTTTTTTTCAAATGACATGTGTTTAATATGAAAATATTATGCTCCATAGGTGCAAATGTTGGAGTTGGGGTTGGCCCTCTTGCTGGTGAGGGGAAAAGGAGAACAATGTCTTAGCCTATGGGATTCATACCACAATTGGATACTTCTCCAGGTAAAATCTAAATGAAAATTTATTGTTTGATGTATGTTTAATTTCAAACTTATTGTGGTACTCATGTACCCAAATTATAACAATTTAATGTTTTGTACAGTGGGTCATAAACACATTCATTCATCGTCAGGGGACCATAGTATGAACGAAGAGGAAGAGATAGTTTTTCCAGCAGGTATTTTCAAATTACCAAACAAGTTTTCTAAATACATATTTTCCTTATAAATTATTTAATTTTTAATATGTGCAATAATTTAACATGTTACAGGTGGTGGTGGTTGCCGTCCTAGGGGTATAGGTTGTAGGGTTCATGAGTTTGCTCGAAATCCGAGCTATGATCCCCTTTACACCCATCCCAGTGATATTCCTGAGCAGATGCCTTAGGAAGATACCATCTCCTTACTTACTGTTGATGGGATGAGGGAGCATTCCATGAGATTGCGCAATGAATTGCAAAGTTGCAATCCCTCTGCCCCTAGTTGAAATTGTCTCCAATTTTTTTTGCACAATTTGGAGAGTTTGCTAAAGACTTATCGTGGGGTTGGATCATCAAACCAAGTTTTTTTTGACATGATGCGTAGGAGGAGAGCATCAATGATTGGTATCCACTCCTACAATGAAGTCAAAAATAAGGTCACTAAAGAAATGGCCTTGTCACTATTTGACTTGCTGTCTGAAGACAAAAGACGTCTAAAGATTGCAAGATTCAATGATCCTATTATTGCACCCCATATTTATGAGAATTTCCTGTATGCATACCGTAAGTTCCCAAATAATGATGAGGTGCCGAAATATTTTGTTAGAATGTTGTTTGCTAAATTCCGAGAGCACTTGAACCCTAACTATACAGATACTGGGTCCAAATTCTATGGAGCTGGAAAAGGTTGTACATATGAACGACCTAATGCTATGCGAGATGTTGGGTTTAGGCCTCCAACACCTCGTTTAGTAGCTCGACCACCTAGGGTAGTTACACTTCCAGAGGAGTTAGCCCTTATCTCCAGTGCTACATCACAAATGAGGGATAAGATACAAGAACATATTGCAGCTGCTTTAGGAGGGGTGGAAGTCGGCTTAGGGACGAGCCAACCTTCATCTAGTGTAGGAGGGCGTCCATTTGTGAGTATCCCAAATGACGTGTTGAGGGAGATGGAGCGAGATGGGCCTATTGAGTATGTATCCTCATGTAGAGACCTCTATGAGCAATCCAGGACAGTACAAATGCACACCATGGGCGAGGTATGTACAAACAGGTTTTGATATAACATGTTTTTTTGGTGTATACATACATTTAGTCTCAAAAACCTGACGCCAATATATTTATTTAACTTATGCATTTTACAACATTCCTAGAACAACATTGCCTTTCCCCTCGTTCTCATTCTGTAGATCGTGGACATGATCATGTACAGGTGCCACAACCATTACTCATTACTATCTATCTATATTTTTGTATGTCAAATTGAAATTGAATTTATCTCACATAAATTTATTGGTATGAGTCTTAACATTATGGAATTTTCAGGTTAGCACTACACATGAAGCGCTACCTGAAGAGATTATTCCTTCTAAGGTTCCAGTTGTGACACAGGTATCGATACTTTTCATTAAGCATATTTATAGTGTTTATTGTATTTCTTTTCGCAAACTTGACTGTTAACTTTGGTTTCTACTTTTCAGGGTACAAAGGATATTGACATGATGCAGACTGAGCCTCAAGGAGATCCTGTAGTCTCTGGGTCAGAGAGTATACATTAAACCATGGTAACCTCTTACCCTTTCTTTGCTGCTATGGCATTCAAAAAATATCTGAGAGTGTACCAGGAGATTCACCTGCCTTTTTTGTAGAATTTGTATCCTAGTTTTTGTATCTTTTCTTATTCAATCAAGAGCTGTTTCCCAATTTTCTATGAAGTTATGGATAAATTTATTCAGTTATCAAGATCAATGTTCAAGGTTTATAGTCAACATTGTTTCTTTGACTATATTTGAATACAATGCAAGGAAGTGACTGATTTCAAATAATTGCTATTTTTATATTTCCCGCATTGGTTTATCATCAAGATTGAGTAAGGTATTTACTTTTAGATGCTTTGGAAATTTATTACCAACCTATTTAGTATTAAGGAGTGTCTTGCTCTAAATTCAAGGTTATCCAATCTTTATAGTTTACATATGAACCAGAGGGGTTCATGTGAATATTTTCCAATATGTATTATTGTGTGCTATTGAATTCATTTGAATAATGTCCATGGATTTTTTGTCCTATTAATAAAAATTAATGACTACCATAGTCACTATAATTTATGATATTTTAATGTATTCTTTGAGTGCCAAGGATTTCCATCCCATTCCCATTGATACCTAAGACATCCTATTTTAATTTTTTATATATCTTCCAAATAATATACTTATTTTCATAATAAATAGAGGAAGGAGTTTCTCTTTGTTTTAGGGGTGTATTTCTTGTAGGTCTAAGCCACATGTGTGAGAAGAGGTTTAGGGTACAACTGTATTTTATTTATGGTAATTATCTCTTTGTTCTGGGTCGCAGTAAACAGTAGCTTGTGAAGGAAGTCTAGAGGGCCGAGAGACCTAGTCTAGGGTCTCCTTACCTAGTCCCAGCCACTAAGAATCCAACGCAATTGGATCAAAGTTTGTAGTCCATTGGACAAAAGTTGTGATCCCTGAGAGAGGATTTTGATCCCTTGTTGTAGTGTATCTCTCCATGATCTTCGGTTGAACATCTTTGCTGCAGGACACCGACATAGGAGCATTACTACATCTAGTTATTAAGTTGTTTGAGAGAATGAAGTCATGGTTAAGTCCTTCTTTCTAGGACTCATATTCCTAGGCTTGAATGCAAGTTGTAATGGAGAAATATGGAAAATTCAGGCAGCCCTAACCAATGTTCCAAAAGGGCTAATTCAGGCAGCGCTAACCAATATTCAGAATTGCAGTCTAAGGTCAAATCTTATATTTGGAAAGTTAGTGTTGTCTTTAAAATCATTGTACTCTCTCTCTCCGCTGAACATTTGTTTATGAATAATAAGAATAATTGATCAAGGGTTTTCCCCGACTTGGGGTTTTTCCCTGGCTTGCACCATATCCTTGTTTTATCTTGTCTTGGCTTGTCTTTTGCTTCGATCATGTATGTTATTTCTTCAGTTATTGTTTATATGATAATGAGTTATGTGATTGCTAATGGAATCTAAATGGATTATGGGCTAATATGTTCAATGAAGTAACTAAGTAAGAACATGCTCCAAAATTAACATGGTTTCATAGCCAGATAAGGTCAATCCAAAAAAAGAGAAGGAATGTAGCCACAAGGAATGTAATCAAGTTTCCATCAAGCAAGGGATTGTTAGAATTCTCGTTTGGGAATATGTCAGAGTTGGGCTCAATATCTCATAGGGGCTTCAAATCGAATTTACAAACCATAATTGCAGAGTCCTCCTTCAACATTTAATGGAAGAATCCAACAAGGAGGAGAGCAGAGTCAAGACTATTTATGGTAGTATCTCTCTTGCTAGATCAGACCACAAGTTAAGAGGTAAGTGTTGATGGTTTTTATGTACTATTTTGTGAAGGGTTTTTCTTTGTTTACAAGGCTACTAGAAGTTGTTGCTACAGCAGTATGAGGAGAAGGATTTGAGATAGCCGAGAGGCCTAGAAGGGACCTCCTACCCTAGCCACAGTGATCACAACAGAGAGTGCATGTAAATGGGGGTGGTTCCTTGTCCTAGAAGGAGATTATCATTCTACTCTAGGCCACAGAGAAGGGATTGCTTCTACAACAACTCATAAAAGTCCGTTTTTAGGCCTAGATTAGGCTAAAGTCATCCTAAGGTATAGTGCAGTCAAGATCAATTATATTTTGTTATATATGAAGACCTTGATGTCACAAACACGCAAATTGTAGGAGGGTTGAGGAGGAGCCTTAAAGCCCTTCCAGCCATGCTTTAAATTTCTAGTTGAAAAAAATAGGGGGAAGTATAGTTGGTCATAAACTCACAGTGATTTGAAGCAGGGTTAAAAAAGCTTAATTTTCAAGGATGTCTCTCAGATCTTCACTCTTGATACTGCACCTCTGAAATAATTGGATGTTCGTTAAATAGCTATGGTCTTGGTATGATTTGCCTATAATGTCATATGGCATATGCTTTAGTATGATTTTTTGCATTATGAAATTTTTTATTACTTCGGTCATATATGTGTTTCTCATATTACTCTACATTGGTAGAGTTTCCCATATTGGCAATAATGGGTATAACCCATTCCATATACTCTCAAATTTGTGTATGGATTTCATTGTGCAACAGCTGCAATATGGTATTTCTATTACAATATTATAAGCTTGACCTCAATTTCATCATTTGTATATGAATTATGGTATAGTACATGAATATATGTAAGTGCATCCATCAGTTCATATATGGCTTCTCTGCTCTATTCATATTGTCTATATTCATTCAGTTTTGCATTGTATACAAAACAATAATATTCCCCTATATATGGTGTCAAGAATCCTATTCGAGAATGATGTTGCAATGGAGTAGATGCAATATCCTCCATCTAAAATATCAATTATCTTGATCATTTTGGGTCGTATTGATTTTCTTCACAATCACATTCCTTCAATAGTGTCAGCATTCATATATACAGTCACAATTTGATCTTCTTAGCATCATGCTTATCAATGCTTGTTCAATTTATAGAAGAATCAATTTTTTACTTTGAATAACTATAGTAGCATCATTAAAGGAAGAAATTTCGTAGGTATCTGAAGACCAGACCTCCCTTGTGACAAGAATCACTACAAGAAGTCAAGTTGACCATTGGAATTTTCATTAGCATAACTCAAGGATGCAACAAGTATTCAATATTTAATGACAAACATCAGAACCTGGGGGGTAGAAGACAGTTCTTCTTCAATTGTTTAAATTTCATTAACTATTTGCCACATTCTTTTGCAATAATATTGAACCTTGGAAGAAATTCAGTACACCAGATGTAGTATTTGTGGCTGAGAAGAAACTTGGCATAATTTGAAATTTCCTTGGTCTATCTATATGTTAAGATCATGCAAGAAGTTAGTATCCATGGTATAATCAGACTTGGAAATCATTCCAAGGCTAAATTCAGAGTAATTCCCTTGGTATCTTTAATTTCATTCATTCTTACAATTTCAGTAATAAGGTTCTATTGATATACTGCTATTGAGATCTGTCATTTGAATAGGCAGAGCATGTGAGAGAGTTCATCTATGTATTTTTGAGGTTTGGTATGCTAAGGTGTCATCTTAAAATAAGTAGCAGATTGATAAATGGAACTTCAATTTAATTTGAATTACCTTGGATATAGTCATCCTCAAATATAACATCTTTTCTGAGTGTATCTTTTTCCAAATAAAAAATCTGATATCCCAGTAAAAATTTGCATAGGGGTGGTTTGTAAATATCAAGGTTAATGAGTTGAAGTAATGAAGAGGCTCTTGTAGACCAACATGAATCGACCTTGTTTTTTTCTAGCTCCACAAATAAGTTGAAGATAAAATATGGATATCTAAGAAGACAATTTTGTCAGTTTCCCATCCGTCTGATCCGGTGTATCATTATCATGGATATGAAAGGTCATTGATGTAATGAGTGGGTTTATGCTAGTTTTTGCAATAATGATAAGGTTAGATGTTTATTTCTTGGCATGAGGATGTTTGGATAAATTTTTGACATAAGATATTTCTATCCTATTTCATTATACTCCCATATGGTATGTTCCCCAAACTTCATAACCATACAAAAGGGTAGGTATGATTAAGAAGTGAAAACATGAAACATGCAAGTCTTGAAATTGAAGCTAAAATACATTTATTTTCAAGGGTGGTAAGAGTCATATACCCATTTATTTTAAGCAATGGTAAGAATTATGAAATTACACTCACTATGTCAATGGCGACTTGTTCCTCCCCTATGCAGGATGTTGCTAAAGGAGAAACTGTTATTAAGGAGAAAGAAGAAGAGTTGTATGCCTTACAAGAAAAACTTGTCAGTATGGAGAATGTAATTTTATTCTAAAAATGATCTGTGTGGATGATTTATTGAATTGGAACATTTATTTTAAGCTCAGAAAGGCTCAATGAGTATTAATCACTTTGCAGATTATCAGCTCAATGCTTCCTAGATTTCGATGCCCTTCATTGGATAATTAATTAGGTTGGGTCCATATTTTTTTCATCATAATTTGTATTGCATGGCTAATTTCCTAGCATGAGATCAGCTCCATAATTTTTAGAATTAGAATTCATACAAGATTGTGCATTATTAATTCAATTTATGCTCTGAGATCAGAGTCTCCTGCTCATCCTAAAGAACGCAACGTTAACTTTCACCATTGATGATCATGGTCTGTGAATTTTAGACACCTACATGCTACTAATAAGGCTTGCAGATAGTGAATTCTTAGTGATGATTTACAGAAAATTAGATTTTGAAATTACTGGTTGAAACATGACGACTACTGCACTAGCTTGAAACACCGAGATACTTCTGTACATATTTTAAAAAATGAAGGGTGGCGACACTCACATGTATCTTCGTCATTCCATAAATGATCAATATTATTGGATTCAAAGTATTTCTATGGAGGCTGGGAGTTATAGTGCATGCATCTAACCATTTCATCCAATCTAGCCTAGCCTTTTTATTTTTATGTGGAATCGTAGAAAAATATTATCTAAAATTTATTATTTTTATGTGGAATCTTAGAACAATATTATCTTATCTCAATTATTTCTTATGTGGAATATTACAAAAATATTATCTTTGTTATTTTATTTTTAATAATCTGACCTTCCAACTTTGCATTGTTATACCCATGCAATTTTTCAATGAAACCCTTGATTTTGATCACAAGATTACAATTACATCACTATATATATATATATATAAAGGAGAGTTTGAAAAGTTGGGATTGTACTTAAAGTCAAACTCACCTCATCAAAGAAAATGGTTTAAACGTGAGGTACATGACTATTCAACATTAACTTGATCGATGCATGCTGAATTTGACACAACTCTTATTCAAATTTGCATGCTGAATTTGACACAAATCACTATGTCAATGGTGACTTGTTCCTCCCTTGTGCAGGATGTTGCTAAAAGAGAAACTATTATTAAGGAGAAGAAGAAGAGTTGTATGCCTTACAAGAAAAACTTGTCAGTGTGGGGAATGTGAGTTTCTTCTAAAAATTATCTGTGTGGATGATTTATTAAATTGGAACATTATTTTAAGCATTGTAGCATCATGCGTTTATTGTATTCCGATGTGAAATAATATTAATAAGAGAATACTCTACCTTGCTTACTGTTAATCAACGTAAGAACTTTTTCCAGGATCCAACAGCTCTAGTTCCTTATTCTTACTCTAGTATCGTGCTCTTTATTGTAATTATCTTATGATTTCAGATACTGTTTTATTTTTTTAATTTTTGATGGGATTCCATAATAATCTTGTTTTTATTGCAGGAGAAGATCCAAAAGCTCATGGATGATCACAAGGCCACAGTAGAAGCAAGGAAAACTGAGTTTGAAGCTGAGATTGAACAATGACAATATTTATACAAAGAAAGAGAGGAAGCTTTAAGATTGTTTGAGCAGCTTAAGAAATTGAAAACAGAGTTAAATGTGATCAGGCTTGGCAGCTGACAATATGATACAACTGGAAAGATTTATTGAAGGTTCCCAAATTTGTACAAATGAAGGTTTATTGAAAAAATTAGTGAGATTTAAAATTGGCTATAAGCCTAATGAGATCAAATAAGAGGAATCTGTTCATAGCCTTGCTATTTCTATAATCTATACTGCAAGAAAATTGGTAGAAACCAAGACTGAAAATATTTGATATATTTTGGAAATCGAGTTTCGGTAGTACAATATGGATTTCTTTTATTCAGATTGAAAAATTTGTGTAGTGATGAGCCTCATATTAATATTTATTATTATCCATTTTAATTTATGACAAGTGGTGAGTATCAAAAATAAGATGACTAAAATATATGTTTTTTTTCTTGTTTATTATACATTTTTTACTGTGTTGAAATCGAGTATAATTATTTTACAAATTTGTGCCAATATTTGAAGGAAATGTGCTTTCTTGTAGTGGTGCTAATGCATGGATGTTCACGGAAAATATAAAGCAGGATTTGATATGTGGATGAAAGAGACTCTTAACACATGTCCTAATTCAGCTATAAGAAGGCAATAAAACAGGGTTGATTGGCCTGAGAACACACAATAAAGATAGGGTTAATTCGTGACCGGGGTTGCAAAAAGCACAGGATTAATTGGTGGGAGGGGATGAATAGGTTTGAGGTTGCCAAATGATGCAACACAAGCACACATGTGGACATTGTCACTTGAGGGTGCATGGTTGGTGCCTGAGGGCATGCTTGTGTGTGCAACAAACTCATGGTTAGGTCTCCTATCAAGTATGGTATTTTCAACAAACTCAATTGCATGATATACCAATACTGTCGCAAGGTCTCCTATCAAGTATGGTATTTTCAACCGTCTGGTATTGTCTCATCACCTTCATCATAGGAAATGCCTCTTCCTAAGATTGGTTTTTATAGACTTTTTGTTTGTAATATATCGTGTAGGTTTTTCCTTTTATCTTCATTATTCGAAATGCCTATTTCTAAGAGTGGTCTCTATAAGGTTTTTATCTCTACTACATTGTGTAAGGTTTACCCTTATTATTGTTACAAGATGTACTTTATAGTACCAATGAACTTTTTTGTCACTTGTTGACATTAGGATGACTTCCTTTCATCTTCCTTTCTACTTCTGAGTGCGTTAGCAATGTTGTCTAGCTCTAGAAAGCTCTCATTTTTTAGTGTCTATTGTTCATGTTAAAAGTAGAAGTAGCTAAATATAGGAAATAGATAATTAGGAATTACCTTTGAGAATCGAAACATATGAACAATTTATCTTTGAAAAAAATAAACCACTGCAGTTTGTGGACGTGCAATTAGAGAAGAATGCAACTAGATAAGAGGATAGGAGAAGATTAGCATCAATAGTTAAATGGAAAGTTTGATGCATTATAAATATATGGCTTGTGATAAAATACAACTGTTGTGTAGTGTCATGGGCTTTTCATGGTATTAGAGCAAGGAAAGTGATGGGAGAAGCTAAATGATGTTGAAGTAAGCTCAAGATGTTGCAAAGTAAGATGGAAAGATGCTAAAGAGAATTATGTTTAAGTTATAAGAATTTTTTTGGGATATTGTCATAGAAATTTGTAAAAAATTGTTGCATTTCCATAAATCTGTAAGGAATTTCCAGAGAGATTAAACATTTATTAGTTTCTGGGCATGAGCAGTGTTCTAAAGAGTTTGAAGGCTAGAAAAATGTGCACATCCACTATAATGTAAATCTCATAGGCTTTTAGAATGATTTAATGGTAGTAGATTTCATATGTGGAGTCTTAGAATGATGATGTTGTTGTTCAACCTAATTTTAATAGTTGAAGGGGTGGAGATGAAGTCATCCTAGGACTAAGAAGCAAGTTGTAAGTGGGAGGTGTTGCAACTCAACCTCTCATTTAAAGGTAAAAGTCTTAGTCCTAGTTGGATAACCAAGGAGCCAAATATCAGGCAAGCCAAACATATATCTAAAATGTGTGAAAACCATGTGTAGGTATAAACTCTTTGAAGTATGCATTTTAGACATTGAACAATAATTCATTTAATGTTGCCATTGATGTCTGAAACAATGAGTGATTCAAGACAATTTAAGAGGTATTATGATTTACACTACTCGTTGCAGTCAGCTTAAGAAATGACAATCATGTTATGGGTTTGTCCTTGAACAAGTAACAAATGAAATACCCTTTAAAACAAACACCCAACATGTTCAAATTGTACCAAATTGCATCGATCCAATAATGAAGAGAGTATGTCAATGTAACGTCATTACTACAAAGCGTAATGGCAAATTCTGATAATTTTAATACGATGTTATAAGCCTCAAATTACTAAGAATGCAACACATCATTATGTGAGGGCACTAAAAGGCATAGACCACAGAAAAAATAGAGCAGAACAAATTTATCAGCATTACAGTATTCCATGAAGAGATATTTCACTTGCATATAAGATACAGTGATTAGAGCAACCCAGCAGCGATATTAAAGGATGACGACGAAAGTCAGAATAACTAGTGATATGTGATTCAGGTAGTGACAAGTAACATTATATATTAGTGTTTAGTGTCAGCTTCCATCTATGGATCTTGTATTATATTCGAAGTGAAGATTAACTGAAATTTATAATAAAAGTCACCTCAACATTTTGCAAACAACTCAACCAAAATACCAATGTCAGGAATGCACAGAACTGTTATGAAATAAATTTGATGTTTGGCATTTTTTTTTAGGTCGTTTTGGAAAATCATGCATTAATTTAACTCATATAAGACTCAGCATTATGTTTAACCAAATATGAAGCAAAAATAGCAAGGAGTTATCTTTATGCAAGTCTGATAAGTCCTTTCAATAGGGCACATGTTATTCTATAGGCATTCATGTGATAACAAGATAACCATCTATCATAAGAAACATACTTAGTTCTAAAACAATAATACAAAACTTTAAAAGTCTGATTTCAAAGGTGAAAATAACGTGAAATTCAAGCCGTTCCCATTATTTTGGCATCAATTTGATTGTTTCAAGCATGTAGATAATGGGTCGAAGTGATAATTAGGTGTTTAAAAAGGTTTTCGAGGAAGGAAAACTCAAATAAACATTTTCTATAATAGGCTATGATATAGGCATTCGAGTGACATCAAGATAAACATTTAATTTACCATAAGAAACATGCTAAAGCAATAATATCAAACTTTCAAAGTTTGATTTCAAAGGTGAAACATAAGGTGAAATGCAAGTCATTCCCATTAATTTGGCATCTAATTTGACATTGATATGATTGTTTCAAGAATGTATATTATGGTTTTAACTTGGCATCGATCTGATTGTTTCAAGCATCGATCATGATCACCATCATATCCACGCAAAAAAAGGGGCGAGTTAAGATCATCTAGGAGTAAACATGATGGACACATTAAATCACCATATATTAATTATCTAGAAAAGCACCCTAATCCAGTAGATCATGGGTGAGTTAAGATCATCTAGGAGTAAACATGATGGACACATTAAATCACCATGGACACATTAAATCACCATATATTAATTATCTAGCAAAGCACCCTAATCCAGTAGATCATAATATATTATTCGTACCAACACACATCTAAGCATCCACATGTCAATTTATTTGTTCAAGCAATCCACAATATAGTCTTAAACTATATAAAGTCCAATGCATTGTAGCAATTATATGTTCTAACCCTAGAATCAAAGTTCATTGTTCATCTTGAACAATGTCTTCCACTCATATGAAATGTGTTAGTGGCAAATTTTCCAGAATGGCATCATGATCATCTATTGATAACCTCCATTGTCACTATTTTTTTCTACTCTTCACTTGCTTCAACTGCAGTCGAGTTGCTATGACCAAGTGACTATATTGGGCATAAATAACCTCTGGCTGGTAATCTTGAAAAATAATATGACCTTTACATTTCTTTACTTCTTCAAAGAAATGTCCCATTAACACCATTGAACCGATTGGGTATGTATAATTTGATGGAATATTATACTCTTGCAACAACGTTGATTTAGACATGGTGCATTGTAATAAATAATAATGCACTTTTTCTTGACTATTTTCTGGTGCAATGACAGTGAAGACATCACCTTCTCTAACCATATCAAAGACACGATCATAATCATTGTCAATCACAGCCACTTCATTGTCCATTTCCTTGTCACTCAGGTTTCCAAATGGGGGAAATGGTGTCAATTGTTCGTGTTTCCATGGTTGAACAAATTTCTTAATTTGGTTTTCACATTCATCGATGGACTCTGTTTGATCAATACATGCATAACAAAAGCAAGAGCACTTTCGTTTCTAAATGTAATGTATATTTGTCATGTTCTTACTCCTAATTGAGTGTAAACTTCCTGTTTTAGGGATTACACTGGTATTATATGGCAATGATCTATCAACATCACCCATTGTAATATTCCAAAAGTACCTGCTTGAAAAAAACACACACATATGTATGAATCAAATTTTGAAAAATATTAAATATTTTTTTGATAACAAAATACGTGCACATATATGTATACACATATATATATCTAGACATGTATAATATATTGTTAGTTAAATGTGTACGCCTACCTATGCACATCAGCCATCCTTGGGTTCGATACATGACTTAAATTGTCCTAGCACCAATTAACAACATCTAAAGAATTTTCAAGTCGGGAAGCTGAGTGATTCAATTGATACCTCCTAAGTGCACATTTTACGCATGCCCCAGCACCATCATGGTCTCCTTTTCCATGCCCAATCTCAAAGAAATTCCATGTATGTCAAATATTGGTTTTCTTATGAAGATGAGACAACCAATAGAATGATCTTTCTGATTTAAATTGACCAGCAAAACCATCTGACCATACCCAATTTTCTTTAAAAGTGACTCTTCGTTTCAACAATTCATTATAAATAACATTAAAACAATGTTGAACAAAACACGTGTCATGTGTTCAATCATCACTGATGTAGAAATGGTACTCCTTAATCACCTCACGATTATTTTCATCGCTATCAAAACCATTGATAGCAAGCTTTACGTGTCTATATAAAATATGCAGAAATATAGATACTTGGTTTGAATGATAATACTCACTTTGTATCTCCTTTTGTGGACTAAACCTGTAATTCTCAGCGAAATCAACCACTGATAATATTGTTCTGTTTGGGAACACCTCACGTGATTGTTTGAAATGTAAATCTTGCCATCGTGCTATATGACAATGCTTAATATATTTGTATATTTGCACCCTGAACTTCTCCGTAAAATATGTCACTGGAATCTCGTCGTCAAGTAAAGTGGTATTTTTGATGTTGTGCTTGAATCTGTAATAGGAGTGTAAGTAACATATTCATATCGCTTCCAATTCAGACTGAGATTTGACAGTTTGGGATCATTAGGATCAATGCGATACTTTTCATCGTAGAGTGCCAAATGAGAACATTTGTCACATTTTCTTCCACCAACACATTCCTTTTTATAAAATAATTCATTATTCTCTCCTGGACATAATATCTTTGATAAAAATTCATGAGCACTTCAAGGAGGAGGGTCATTTGACCAATATTTTATGCCAAAATTTACAAATGTCCCATACAATAATTCGAATTCTACATGGTATCAACAACAACATGTGTCTCGAATAGTGGTAGGCCTGAAATACCATGGTTTAAGCTTCAAAAATGTGCTAAGGGAAATCTTCACATCAGTATTACTCTCCATAAAGTTCTCGAATAATAGTACTTGACTGACCTGTGTTATATGTTTGGAATGAGATTCATAAACTCCCTTAGATATACGGTGTCACAATTGATCCTTTTCATTTGGTGACACATGAGAATTCGAATCCCAAAACTCTTTTACCCTATCCCTCACACCATCAAAAAGTTTATCATGATATGGATGCCTACAAATATTAGCCCAACATGCAAGTTCATCATTCTCATATTTTTGAGTTCTAAATTTTGAATGCCTCCATAAAAATTTTCTTGATGTTTTAATCAATTTTGAAGCTTTTGACATCAACTAACTTGATGAAGTTCCTTTCGCAACGGCACCTATTAAAATTTCTCTACGAGCATTCTTTGCAACATCAAATCGCCCTTTGTCTAGTATGCCAAGCACCGACGTCACATTTTTTGTTACCATTTCATTTGCTAAAACCTCTTTTTCACTTTTAATGCCCAATAATTCCATAGCATTTTTGAGAGATCTGTGCTTTATAAATCCACGTAATAGTTGAGCTTGTGCTATGATAGATAAACCTTCAAAAGTGTGTTTCAATACAGATTTTACTTTATCTCGAACTGTCCTTTTAGTCGTTGGTGGTCCCAATTCTTCAATTTTAGTTGGATCCATATTTTCTAGAAACTTGTAGTTGTATACAATGTTCTTGGAACTTCCAATTAATTGTAGTGAAATTGGACATGTGGTAGTATCTTCTTGTGGTTCTGATGTTGTCCCTGCATCAAAAACAATATTAAAACTTCTAATTTGAAATTGACATATACATATTTTTAATTTTAAAACTATTTTTAACTATAATGTTTTTTAAAAAAAATACAAAATTCAAATTGAAGAAACTATTGACTCACCAGTGACATCGATATCAATATTCTCTTGGACATTTGTGGTAGTATCTTCTTGTGGTTATGATGTTGTCCCTGCATAAAAAACAATATTAAAACTTCTAATTTGAAATTGACATATAAATATTTTTAATTTTAAAACTATTTTGAACTATAATGTTTAAAAAAAAAATACAGTTTATTCAAATTGAAGAAACTATTGACTCACCAGTGACATCGATATCAATATTTTTTTGGACATTTGTGGTAGTATCTTCTTCTGGTTCTGATGTTGTCCCTGCATAAAAAACAATATTAAAACTTCTAATTTGAAATTGACCTGTATACATATTTTTAATTTTAAAACTATTTTGAACTACAATTTAAAAAAAAATAAATACAAAATTCAAATTGAAGAAACAAAATTGACTCACCAGTGATATCGATATGAATATTCTCATTGACAAGTTCCTGAACATTTCTCATTTCCTCGTCATTTTCATGTACCTATACATCTATTTCACAATGCTCTACCTCCACATTTCTTTCATGCCTTAATATTTCCCTTTCCTCTTGTCTTTTTTTTTTGTAATCTCTCATTTTTATCCTTTAAATATTTTCTTTCTTGATCGTGCCTTGATATGAAATTCCTTTGGTTTCCCATGTTCACAAAATTGGAAACCTAAAATCCAATTATATTTGGACCAAATACCTAAAAAAACATAAAGAGTTCAGACTAAGTACTTCATGCTTTCAATAAGAGAAAAAAATAAAAAAATTCATAAAGACATTTTGCAAAAATACTTCATGCCTTCATAGATTGCAAGATTGAAAAAATACTCCATGTCTTCATAGAGACATTATGCAAAAATATTTCATGCATGCACCCAAAAACATTTCAAAAAAAAAATTTGCACCCAAAAAAACTTTTAAAAAATATTTCGCACCCAAAAAAATTGAAATTTTTTTTTGCCAAAAAAAAATTTTGTACATAGAAAATATTTGCACCTTTACAAAAAAAAGAATTTGGACATTCGCAATTTTCGGACCCTCGCACCTTCACAATTTTCATTGGTTCAGAATTGTGTGTGAAATTAATCTTGCAGGCGAGAGTATTTATATAAAACTATCGACGGAAAGATTGCATCAGATTTTGATTAAAACATTTTATAAAACTTTTATATAAAACATTTAATAAAACTCTCGGCCGAGAGTTTCATTGGGTAAACTCTCGGGCGCAAACTCTTGGCTGAGATTTTTTTAAACTTTCGGCTGAGAGTTTGGCCGCGTGGTTAAATGTAACTTTAGGTGGGTTAAACTCTCAGTCGAGAGTTCTAAATTTCTCGGTCGAGAGTTTTATAAATGTCTCGTTTGAGAGTTTTTGGTCAATGAAAAACTCAGAAAATTCTGCAGTTTTCATGACCCTGCAACTTTGGAGGGACAGAACACCTACAAAAACAAAATGTTATATGTCAGACCAAGTACCATTAGATTCATCTCTAAATCTAGTTTCTAATGATGTGAGATTTATGGAGTTTCATTAAAAAATTCAAATTTTTATTAATTTTTTACTAAACTGTGTCACTGTGGAATTTCATTGTTCGAAAAATTGCATTGAATGAAAATTCAATAACGTTCAAACGAGGACACCAAAAAATTTCAGAAAAATCATATTGCATTTCCTCTCCCTGTCTACTTCAAAAGGGTACTCTAATTTTTCTTATTGACGATCACATTGAAAAGAAAATCTAGGGATCATAAAATGTACTGAAATATCATTGTTTTTTTGTCTTCTTCCATTTCAAAAAATAATAAAAAATATTGATTTAATCCGAAAATTACCGAAAATTAGTCTGGGAACTAGTGCAATATATGCAGATTATGATGTTATGGTTTTTTTCCAAAAAATGAACAACCTTCCCTAAAAAAAGTTAGGGATCATAAAGTGAATATTTATGTTTGCTTGAAAATTTCAAGTATATGCAGTTAGTAAACAAGAAATTTACCCCTCTATATGTCAATATTTGTTTTTTTTTTAAATATGGTCATGGAGGTAAGACAATTCTCTACAATTCTTGTTTTTATGTCAAAGCATAATTTGCAATAAAATTATGATTTTAGTGGAGTTGAAGTTGAAAAACATAGAAAATTACAATTTTCAACGTAAAAAAAAAGGCAAAAAGTGTTTCCCAACTTCACATTTTCACCAGCCAGCAATTGCCAAATACCCCAAGTGAATCAACAATTCAATGTCAAAGTAAAAAATAGGCCTACAATCCCTGGCCATGAAAACTATTGGCAAGTTTTTTAGGGTGATAAACACATTCATGACTTTCTGCAATCAAAAAATGATTTTGCTGAACCAACACCTAGCTTAACCATTGAAGAAGACTATTTTGATGAAAAACAGGCCCATGAAACGGAGCTGTCCTGTACTGCTGATCTAAACCAATTTGAATATCTTTGTACAACAGAATTACTAAACAAAATAGGCCAAAGGGACCTTGAAGTTTTACAATTTAAAAATGATTCAATACGAAGGGGCCTTACACAGTTAGAGGAGCTTTTTGACATCAATGATATAACTAAAAAACCAAAGATGGAGCCTACAGAAACTAATGTAGAAGAACATAACATAGGCAGCATAAATGAACCCAAAATGATCAAGTTATCTAGCACTCTTCCTACTCATATCAAACAGGAGTATATTGAACCTTTCAAAGAGTTTTGCATGGGGGTACAGAGATCTGAAATCATATGATACCAACATTATTCAACACAAAATTCCTCTTAAGGAAAATTAGAAACCTTTCAAAGAAAAACTAAGGAGAATAAACCTCGTTTTATTACTTTAGTTGAGAAAGAGATAAAAAATATGTATGATGCTGGGATCATAGTTCCCCTTAGATACTGACTGTGGGTTTCCAGCTCTGTGTCTATTATGAAAAAGACTGGGGAAATTAGGCTTTGCATTGACTTTAGAAATCTAAACAAAGCCTCCCTGAAAGATAATTATCCCTTGCCTAAAATGGACCATATACTTCAAAAGGTGGTTGGATATAAGAGAATATCACAGTTGGATGGTTTTTCAGGCTACAACCAAGTGCTAGTACTCCCAAGTGATCAATAAAAAACTATTTTCACCACACCTTGGGGTACATTCACGTATGTAAAAATGTCATTTGGTTTGATGAATGCAGGGGCCACATTTCAAAGGGCCATGGCCAGAGCTTTTTCAGAAGACATAGGCTATTTTATAATCATTTAACTTTATGACATCATTTTTTTCTCCAAAACTGATGAAGAACATTTGATTCATTTGAGAAATGTAGAAAATATGGCTTACCTTTGAATCCCAAGAAGACACTCTTTTTTCTCCAAGAAGGAAAACTTCTTGGCCACATAATTTCTGAAGAGGGAATCAAAGTAGACCCTAAAAGGATTGAAGGCATATTGAAAATCAACCATCCTAGGAACCTCAAGGAATTGCAATCTTTCATTGGGAAGATCAATTTTTTGAGAAGGTTCATCCCCAACCTTGCTGAACTTTTGAGAAATATCACAAACATGCTCAAGAAGGAAACAGGGATTAAATGGACCTTACAAGCCAAACAGTCATTTGAACTGGTAAAACAAGCTCTCCTTCAAACACCAGTTCCTATTATTCTTGATTTCACTAAGGATTTCTACATTTTCTCATTTGCCTCTGAACACACCATTGCTGCAGTGTTTTTGCAAAAGAATAATACAGGGCAAGCACAACCAATATACTTTTTCAGTAGAGCCTTAAGAGATGCTCCACTCAAATATAAAATCATGGAGAAACAGGCCTTAGTGTTGATAAAAGCACTGAAAGACTTCCAAGTCTCATTAGGGGAATTTTGAGGTCTAAAATGGGCCTCCTAAGGAAATAATAAAATAATAGCTAAATCAATAAAATAATATTTATGAATTTTCAATTCACTTTTTGCACCACAATCCATGTAACCCTAGTTAAATTCAATTCAAAAGTTGTACCAAAATAACATTAATAAAAAAATTGTATTGATGTGACTATAAATAAGAATGAACTTTTCAAGATAAACTCATTATCATTGAACAACTAATGCATTTTTCCTTTGTACTTAAATAACTTAAAGTAAAATATAAATATAAAATTATAAATTATAAATTATATTATATGTTATTAATTAAAATTTGTATTATTTAAATTGTATAATAACATGTAATTAATATAGTATATAATATAATATAATATAATATAATAAATGTATATGGACATGCATTGTTTCTTTCAAGAAATATGAAATGGCAATAATATATTTTTTATTCAAAAAGTGTGAAATTACATTTATTATGAGTACTTTACTTTGATTTTAAAAGTACTTAGATCACTACCATGGTCAACCATGAGTTTTTATCCACCATTGAGAATATGACAAGTAAGTACCTTTAACTCAAGTAATGCCACCTCAACCATTAGAGATGATGTCATCCCCTAAAATGTGATTGGTTCTCATAAAGTGAATTTTGATTGTACATTTTCCTTAGGAGGCCCATTTTAGACCTCAAAATTCCCCTAATGACATTTTACACTCTCATATCATTTCTTTTGTCCCACATACAGTTGTTGAGGACATTTTAAATCAAGGCCCTGACGGTAAAATGGGAAAATGGATTGCAATCATCTTAGAATATGATTTAGAAATTTAGCCTACCAAGCTGATTAAAGGAGAAGGATTAGCAAAACTTATGGCAGAATCAAATTTCCAAGCATTAGATATAAATATGGTTGATGTTTTAGAAGAAACAGAAGAATTCACAGCTCCATACATTACATAAATGTTTTTGAATTCATCTTGGTATGTTGATATCATTTATGTGCTTCTCTATTTTAATACTGCTCCTTCTTTATCAAAGACTAAAGCTAGATTCTTGAAATAGAAGGCTTTAAGTTATTACATTTTGGATGGAGTTTTACATTGGAAAAATGTTTTTGGCATACTGCTTAAATGTTTGAGTGAGAATGATGCAGGAAAAATCATGCATGAGCTGTATGAGGGAGAATGTGAAGGCCATATTTACTAGAAGACCAAGCAAACAAGATTATTAGAGCTGGCTATTATTGGCCCACCCTTTTCCTAGATACTCAAAAACTAGTGATGAATTTCCATAAGTGTCAATTATTTTATGGCAAGAGGAAACTCCTACCTTTACCTTTGCATCCCATCAGTATTGAGGCTCCATTCTAGCAATGGGGTTTAGACTTTATTGGAGAAATTCACCAAACCTAATTTGCCCAACACAAGTGGACCCTTATTGCCACTGATTATTTTACCAAATGAATAGAAGTTATCCCTTATAGGAATGCTACTGACTCTGTCATTATTAAGTTCCTTGAAACCAACATACTATCCTATTTTGGTTGTCCTTGAAAGATCATTACATACAATGTTGCTGCTTTCAAATCCAAAAGAATGGTTAAATTCTGTTATAAATACCATATCACACTAGGGCATTCCACAGCTTACTACCCCCAAGGAAATGGCCTATATTAATCCTCCAATAAAATCGTGATCAATATTATGAAAAGATTGCTAGATCAAATTCATAAATCATGGCATAGTAAGCTGGTTCATGTATTATGGGCTAATAGATTAACCACCAATAAATCAATAAATATGTCCCCCTATCAGCTGGTATATGGAATAGATGTAGTCTTCCCTACATCTTTAGGAGTTCCAGTCATGAAACTTCTCTAAGAAGTAAAAATAGAATAAAATGATATGCAAAGAAGGCTGAATCAAACCATTCATCTAAAACAGTGAAGAGAGGAAGTATAAAAAAGGACACAAGCAGTTCAATTAAACATCAAGAACATTTTTGACAAAAGGACCAATTCAAATAAATTCCAAGTTGGAGATACAGTTCTGAAATGAGATTCTAGGAGGGAAGACAAAGGTAAACATGGTAAATCTGAGAATTTGTGGAAAGGCCCTTATGTCATTCATTCCATTAGGGGTCATAATGCTTTCTTCTTATAAGGGTTGAATGGAGAAGAATTATTTGGAGGTCCTGTCAATGGCAGGATGCTCAAACATTATTTCTGTCAAGAGTCCTAGTTTCAAAGTTTAAACTCATTTTACATAGCATTGCATGAGAAAAATCATAGAAAATAGAAAAACAATAAAAGAAAAGAAAAAGAGGGAAAATTCAAAAGAGGTACAACCCCATACCCACAAAACAATACTCCTGGAAGTGTGCAGGTCTAAATGCCACTGCTGATTCAAAATGATATCTTGTTCAGTCATCTAGCCTAATCATGGCTAAACATGCTTTAAATTTATGTTGATAAGTTAGTAGAAACAATGATTGTCAATATTATTTCAGACTTGACATATCAGGAAGGATATATTAGGAAAATATAAAGATCCTGGTTCCACATGCTCAAAACAGAACCAAAGAGATAGATAACGATGCATTACTAATGACAAATCAAAGCCTTATTTTTTTAAATTTACTTTTATACAAATAATGTTTGTGTGCAGCTTGTTCTAATGCCACAACCATGGTGAATCAGACTGTCTAATCCTGATTTGAACTATGCTTTAAATTTCATGTCAATAGTTAGAGAATAAAAATTGCCAAACAATTTAATCTTGCTAATCAAATAGTTCAAGTAGAAAATAGAAAAAGATTTCACCAGTTTAATCTGAACTCTTGGAGGAAATAATGATAGGATTAGATGGTTTATTTTTTTTTTCAAAATAAAATGTCAAAGATTTTGCCAGTTCAAATGCACTCAAAGAAGAAAAAATGTTAGGACAAGTAGGATTTGGTAGGTGGAAATGTTGTTAAGAGAAATCATGTTGTTGCAGATTGTTAAATATTGTCACTTAAAAGAAATATCATCAACTGAAAAGGAAGGGAAATCTTCCCAATGGAAAAGACACTGGTCTGCTGAAACTCAGAGATTGGATAAACTAGAGGTTCTGGACACCCTGAAAGGAAAGCTTCCCTCCCCAAGTTGAGCCACTGTTAGTCATCAGTAATTTTTGCTGATATCAAAAGATGACTAAGTTATAATCCTAGATTTCTAGAAACAATATTTGAGAAACATTATGATTTCTAGAAATCTCACTGCCTTCATTATCTTAAAACTAACTGTCTCACTAAGTTTGCCTATATTTGCCTTCTCAAAACTACCTTGCTGATCCAAGAAAAATCCTTTTTCTGGGCCTATTTTCCTCATTTTATCACCTCACCTACATCCTCATTCATCCCCTTTTCCCCTCTAAAAACCCTAAAAAATGTTCCCCTATTCATCATTTTTCCTCTAAAAACCTTAAACAATGTAAAAATCCATTTTTACTTTATTTAAATCCAACTTTTTAAATCTATCGAGCCTTTTAGTTGTTATAATAACCCTGTTTTATGACTAAACTACCCCTTTTGTACAAATAGGGCTTAAGCCCCTTTTTTCCTTAAGCCCTAGTCCCTTGTTCGCATGAGACCACGACCTTCTGCTATTTTTTGAGCCCCTCCCCCTTATAACTATTCTTCTACCCTTTCTCTTTATATACACCTCCGCCTTCCTTATTTATTAGCCCCTTCTCTGTGTAAAGCTCTACCCGGCCTTACCTTGTCACGAGGCCATCTCCATTGTAGATTTGGAGCGCTGGGCCCTGATCCGACTTTAGTCATGTCCCCACCGCTCCGCCCGTTCATTAAATAATGCCTGTGAAACCTTATAAAGACCCCCTTTTTCAACCCTTCATGAATGGATTTTGGGCCCTGCCTTCCACTTAACCTTGCCGCCCAACCGCAGCATGACACCTGTCTGCAGGCTCCACTCCCCAAACTTGCACCCCGCTCCTCGACTCACTCCGCACCATCAATCTCGCTCCTCAAGATCCGACGGCCCAAACTGCATATCACATAGAATCTTGCGATGGGTTCAACAACTCCCAACCTGCGCGAAATGGGCGATTTCGCCCTGCCATGTGGCAGTCTCCTAATGGTATCGTGCATCCCCCACTCAAAACCACTAACCGCCCTCAATGCATGCGATAAACCACCATGGCTTTTCCAAAACCACTTTCTCCCTCCGCAGGCAAAAATTCAAATCTATTTTCCTCTGTTCGAATTCCACCAGGTTCCTCATGTGGAAACTTACCCTTTGCTCCATTGCTCCTCTGCAACGCCTCCCGACAGCTCCACACCCTGAAAAATGCAGTCTTACCACTCCTCGCAGGTTTTAAAATTAACATTGTTTTGTGTTTTGTGCAGGTTTTAATGGTGTTGATGCCCAAAATGGCATTCCAATGATCAAGAAATGATCAAATTAACCTCTGGATGACGATCCAAGAGGTAAATTCCCATAAAAGAAAGCCATGGGATTTGCATAACGGTTTACCATCGACGAAGCATGATGATAGATGGGTTATCAACCCTCATACCACAAAGAAACCTCCCCTGCACACAAAAAACAATTACAGTCAGAAGAAGCAGTGAATAAAATGAAGAACAAAAGGATTAAAGGGCTAATTCTAAAATTAAAGGATAAACACAGAGGATTAGCCACGAAGACAGTGATTAAAGGATGAAAGTCAAAGTTTTAAAAACAAAGAATAAATAAAAAAATAGTCATAAAGCAGAAATAGAGGATAAAGGCAGTGGGGCAGATTATCAAAGTTAAATCAAAATTCAAAGGTCTAATACCATGTTTTATGATTAAACAATAACAGGTTTACCCAAAGACAACTTCGAATAACTCAACAAAGAAGCATTTACTTCTCGAAAGACCAAACTACCACCTAAAACATGATTTCTTTTCATAAAGTCATTGGGCAATTATTACATAGTCAGAGATATTTTGAAGCAAATCAATAGTTATTGCAAAGTTATTACAAAGATTTTAAAGTCAAACATTTCAGCTATTCCTCCTTAGAAGTTAAGATACGAGTTATTGAAACAGAAAAGTAGTTATAGATATTCCTGCCTTGAGCCTTGCATGGTCTTCAAGGTTAGGAAGGCACTTACTCTATAATAAATGATACTCAAACCCTATCTTGAGCTTCAACTCCTAACTTGCAACATAAATACTGCATCTGAACTCATTGTATTGTTTGCATTTGATGAATCTTTGAAGTAATACATAGTCTTTTGGAAGTTGAAGGAAATTGATGTCTTGGATCTTGTGGATGCCCTGATTTGTTTGTTGATGGAGGAGGCTAGCTCACTGGATCCCTGAGCTTGGCTATTGGTGAAGTGCTTCTAATATTTTATTGTTATTTCCTGTTTTCATTATGTTTCCATCTTTCTTTGTTACAACAGAGAAAAATTTTTAGGCTAAGAAATGTCCATTGAATGCACCTTAGTTATGTTTTCTCTTCAATGTCTTAATGTTTTCTTCTGTAAGGTATCATTGGAGGATTCTTAATTTCCCTCCAGTTTCATCTAGCTTGTTAGTTTAGAAATAATTCAATAGAGTATAGCCAAGGAATTTCTTTTTGGTAAGTCCATGTTCATTGGTAAGGCTTGAGATGTTGTTTTAAGGAATGATTTGAATAGAGTGAAACTAGGGAAATTAGTGGTGAGTCCATGCTCCTTGAGTACAACTTGAGATATTGTTTTTAAATATCTTCTTAAATTATGCTTAGTAGAGTCTAAACCAGGGAAGTCTATGGTGTGCCCTGTCCTCTGGTCTGCCTTTAAAAGTTGCTTTGAAATATCCCTAGAGAGTTGGTCAAAATAAGATTAGATTATTTCTATTTGATCTTAGACTACTCTCGCTATCATAATATATGTTTTCTTTAGTTGAAAGTAGTCTTTGATTTCTGGATTGTTTTCTGAAAGGTTTGCTTATTAAAATTTTGTTCAAAGAAGTCTATGGTTTGCCCTGTCCTTTGGCTTGCTTCAAACAGTCACCTTGAAAGATGTATCTTGTTTAAAGGACATGATAAAGAATTCTTAATTGCCCTTTACCCTACATTTCATTCTTATCTTTAATGTTCACCTCATTATCCCTAAAAATTTGAAGATCCACAGGCCAAGTTATATTTTCCCTATGATACTCCCCAATACATTGATGAAGTTATCATGAATTTCATTTGACTCCATTGCCCAATGACTTAGAGACTTCCTCATTCTACCTATGCTCTTTGATCATCATATCCAACCAAAACAAACAATAAACCTCATACTTAATAACTAGCCTAAAATCAACCCTTAAAGCAAACAAGCACACATCCTTTTCAAACAACCTGAGAGATCCCTCTTTGAGTCTAGGAAGGCTCGGTCCTAAAACTCTAAATACTGGTTCCATGTTACCTTGTCCTTTGGTATCCTAATCTGCCAAATCACAGGACCCTAACAACAGGTTCTTATATGCAAAGAAAAAATTCCAAGGAAAATGCATGACGAAATGATTCCAAGTGCTATATTGCTAATTTGCAACACAAATAATACCTAATGAAATAATGTTTTCGTTGAGAGAAGCGACATCAATATGGCTAGTATGGATCAGATGTGTAAAACCTAAGTAACACTTATAAATCAAAATGGATAAACAAATAATATCTTTATTGTAAAAAGGAAAAAAATATACTAAGCGCTGATTATTTTTGAATAAAATGCTTCCTTTAAACCCAACCATTAAACAATATATACATGCATTTTATACAGAGAAGGTGGATTCCAGTTGTGGTTGCCTTAACCAAAATATAGTCTCACCTCAAGGTCTTATAAAAAACCTGAGTTGCTGCATGATCATATAAAAAATAACAATGTATGTTGTAAAGTACCATCAGATTGCATATTTATATATAGCCAAAGTCTAGGAAACATAATTAAAAATAAAATTATGGTGGTTAGATGGCCATAATAAAGATAATCATAAAGTCAAGTAGTTGAATTAAATCCAAAACTAGATGATGGGTTGCAATAATTTGGGTTTGGACCTCACCCAATAGATTGTGGGTCATCCACACAAGATTTAGATGATGGGTTGCAATAATTGGGGTTTGGACCTTACCCAATAGATGGTGGGTCATCTACACACTAGGCAATGTCCCATAAATTTTCTACTTGTTGGTCACTTTGATTCTCCATTGAAATGGCCATGCCCATGATGAGTTCTTGTTCAAGAATTCAGAATATGGGTCGTTGTTGTGCCCTTAGCTAAAATTTTTCTATTTATTGTGCTCTCAAAATATATTTTTCACTTTTTCGTGTGGCTTGATTAGAGATTGATGTGCATGAATTGGGCTATGAGGGGAGTGAAATTTCAGTGGAATTTGATTCATTATGCATGGTTCATCCCAAAAAATCCATCAAACCCTAGAGATATTACGAATTCCTTGAATTATTATGAATTTTAATGATTAAATTGGCAAAATATTAGACTCTTAGAGGACCATGTTACCATGCAACGTTTTAAAAATTAGTTGGAGTTAATTTGGACTCTATCAACTTGGTTGAGTTTATTGACCACCATATCAACATGCCAAGCACTTCATTTGGAGGTCTGGTTTGGTAGTGAATTAGTTAAGTCAAAGCATGGCTTGGTTAGTTCGGTGCCAAACAGGCACCACTCGATTGAGTTTGTACCTACTTGGCTGAGTAGGTAGTAGAACCTGATTGTGGTTCCATTGGTGTGGAAAATGAAATTTTTTTAGTAAAAAAAACAAAAACCTACTTCCTAAACCCCAAAAGGCTATAAAGATATCTTCACCTACCTTCACCCAATGTGCCTCATGCTTCTCGTTGATAATTTAAATTTTCCGAGTACTAATATTTCCTAGGTAGGTTGTTAATAATTAAATGATAAATTTGTCCCTATTTTTCTCTCTCATTAAATTTTAGATCTAGAATTTCTCTTGGAAGTTTTGTACTTCCAACCTTCTACTATTTTGAATTATGAAATTTGAATATTAAGAATTTAATATAGGTTTTTCAATGTTGCATATTTCAAATTGTCGATTGGGTTTTTACCATGGCCCTAGTGGTCAAAGACTTTGCATGAATTCATGTCGATCTTGTTGATGAAGAGATATATTGAAAATGTTGCAAGAAATGCTTAATCGAAGGTTAGTATTGGAAATATTGTAAGAAATGCAAACATTTAAACAATACTTGGTTAGTATAGAGGCCAAGTTGCTCTGTGTATGGACCCATTATATGAGATCAATGGATTAGGTTGGAATTGAAAATTCAATTGACAAGCCTAGCACTACAAGGAAAAGACCCTCTAGTAGAGGTTATAAAGGAGGTTTTTAGTGTTATAAAATTGGTCAAAATTGTCAAAAAAACATTTGCTACAACATATGTTTTTGGTAATGGAGATTTTGGTGGATCTTTTAACAGAATTTCAACACAACTAAAAACCCCGGAGGCCGGAGGGTATTACGAATGTTTTTTTCATCGGTGCGCTGCTAAGGTGTGAACGACTAAGGTGTGAATGCACCGGTGTGTGTCATATAGACGGTCGGCCAGGGGTAGTCGAAGGTGCATTCACTGAGCCATAAAGGTATACAACCGCACCGCGCACACTGTAGGTGATAGAACGCATGGAGCCGTTCTAATTGGTATTTGGATTTGTGCGGGGCCCATATGTCATATCAACGCACTGGTACATAGTCTTATTGAAGCGCACTGATGCACAGTATCAGACAAATGCACTGATTGTTCTAATTCATATTGGTATTTTTACGGTGCCCATAGGTCACACAAATGCACTGGTGCGTAGTCTCACATAAATGCACTGATGTGCAGTATCACACAAATGCACTGAGATTTATAATTGGTATTGGTATTTGTGGGTGAACATAGGTCGTAGAAACACACTGGTGCGAGTATCATAGAAACATACTGATGTACAGTAACTGACATGCACCAGTGTTCATTTTGTATTTTTTAGAAACATCGATCTATGACAGTACACTTATTGTGATTTTTAAAAATTCATTATTCATCAAAAGTCGAAACATCTTATAACAATATTCATATTAATTAAATTTTTATTAATGCATTTGAATGTGATGTTTGGATTAATTTGTTATATCATATCATAATTATTGTGATTTTTTAAAATTCATTATTCATCAAAAGACGCCACATGTCTTATAACAATATTCATATCAATTAAATTTTTATTAGTGCATTTGAATGTGATGTTTGGATTAATTTGTTATATCATATCATCAGATTTTACATCTCTTCATTATAATTTTTAATCATCCATAAATTTAATCAGTGTTGTTACATTTCCCAATGACAATGGAGGACACAATAGAATAAATTAAAACATATATATATATATATATATATATATATATATATATATATATATATATATATATATATATATATATCATTGTTGTTACATTTCCCAATGACAATGGAGAACATAATAGAATAAATTAAAACATATTTTATTATATATATATATATATATAGTCTTTGTCATACGAAATGGGACAGTTATTGGTATCCCTTTGTCTTTCATTTGGGACACTATGTTCATTGCATTAAACAAAAAGTCTGATTTCACAAACAAATATTTCAAAAAATACAATGCATTACTTTCATATCCAAACATAATGATCATCATTCTTCACTTGAACTGTTGTCACTGCTAGAGCTACTTCCATGACTTGGGTTATTTTCAGGAATGTTTTGTTCACGGTGTTGATTGTTTTCTTCTTCTTCACCTTCCATCTACAAACATAAAAATAAATTGTAAGGAGTGTATATACATTGGTGAGAATAATGAAAATTGCAATATTAAATAATATACATCAATGTAAATAAAAAATAAATGATGTACCATGACAACAATTGACTCATGAACTATACACATTCTTTCAAAACCATGTAGTATGCCATCTTTCAAGATTTCATCTGTTGGCACAATTTCATACTTTGTTTCCTGCAATTTTTGTACCCCATAACAAATCATATATTTAATATAAAATAATTTTTTGTTCTATTACTTATAGACGGAGCTAAGTAAAACAAGATCAATAGATGCTTACAAATTCCACAATTAATTTATGATATGCCAACATATACTCACAGCCCATATTTAACCCAAGGCCAATCAACTCATCTGATGGTTCTTCTTTGTATGTTAGCACCTGTCAGAAGACATTCAATGATGATTTTTGTAAAACAACTTAAAATATACAAAAATGAAATATAGTTAAGTTGTTATAAGGAAGTGACAATTACTCACAAACTTAGCTATCAACCCTTTTCTTCCTTTTCTTCCTGTTTTATATGTTGAATGGGTTCCATTTTCTTTTGTTTTCTGCAATAAAATACTTGAAAATTAATATTTAATGCTAATTTTCTTATTTATTGTACCTAATGATCGAAAAATTCAATGATTAAATATTACATTTGAAGCAAGTTGTTGTTGAGATGGCTCCTCCTGTGATGAAATTTTGTCCATTTCTTTGACCATCTCCTTGTAAACCTTTTTGGACATTCCTACTGTAATATTTCTTATATCATCTTGTTCATCTTTTGAGATTTTTATAATCTTCCTGAAAAATGTAACATGACAATAAACTATTTAATTTTATATTGATATATGAGAAGTAAATATAACAAAAGTGATATCTATAAATGATATTCATAAATAATTCTAGACAAACATTTAAAGGAATATCACTTTTTCATTCCATCTTTTTTGTTGTTGTACGTTTTTTCTATTAGAACTCTGACATGTCTCATTGACCAATTCTCTAGAAACCCTTCCTGTAGTTTAGATAAAATTTGTTTCTTGGAATCATTGGATTTATTTTTGTATTGTAAGTGGAAAGGACGTCTATACATTTATTCCACTAGATCCTTAAAACTTTTGGAAAAGTTTTCCCCCCTTTAGTTAACCTCCAACACCACTCCAGATGAGCTAAGGAGCAATTCATTTTCATTTGCATGTTCTATTTTTTTCTCTTTTTAGAAAAACATTCCTTTTCTGAGTTGTTGGTATTTGTATAACACTAAACATATGTGAATTAATAGATTGTTTGACACATGTTATCTAATAATTTTAAGTATATTGTTAATGAAAATTAAAAAAAGAAACTCATATTGGATCGATAGTATTTTTTCATTCACCTGATTCATCCCTTTGCAGTTTTTCCATCAAGCTTTTACGTGCTTCTGGTCCTAGATCATAAATAATCTTATCGAGCTTCATCATTTTGTGGCTCTTCATGATACACAGTAAAGAATACATATTAGTTAAATTTATTTATAATTCAAAAATAATATTTTTTGTAAAGAATTTACAAAGATCTTGCCTTTTTTACTTTTCTTGATGTGTTATCAGTGTTTTTGTTGCTTGATCCCTTGTCATCCATTTCTTTATCAATATGAAACATGTACCATATCATTCATTAATATATTTTATAAATAAATTGTCAATGTTTCAGGTAAAAAAAATATATCAAGAAACTGGTGCGCGTTTCATGGTGTACTCATCGATGTCGGTGCGTGGTGGTCTTATAAACACACCACCCAAACAGTATAAAACATTGTGCAGTTCTCTATGTCACCAAGGAGCACTAGTGCATTACATGTTAAACATTGCACTGATTAACACAGACAAAATATTAAAAATCGTCTAGTGTTAGTTTTTGTAGCATATGGTGTCCTGGAAGGGGTGGTGAGGCCTATTCTTATAAACGTCACATGAAAACAAGAGACCATCATATGGTGCTCTCTGTCAACTAGGAGATCCAGTGCATTATATGTTACATGGTGCACCAATTAACACAAAATAAAAATTTGTTTTTGCCAAACAATACTTGAGCGATGTGCTATAATGAAATAGCACACCGGTGCCGTATTTCACTTATGGAACATGGATTTAAAAAAAAAAAAATTAAGTTTTTTATCAAACAATATGTGCATGGTGCGCTAGGATAAGCCAATGCACTGATGTGTTATGTTACGCAGGGTGCACCAATTAAAAAAAATCTATTTTTTTTAAATTCATGTAAGGGTCGATATGGATTGGGATCCGACTATGCAAGTCTTCTCGTGGGTTGGATGTCATAGGCTTATATATATAGTAATACAAACCCTATAAATCTAAAATGAAAAGCCCTAATTCTGAAATCACAAAAACAAGAAGAAGCAAGGGAAAGAAAAAAAAGAATTAAGGGTTTAGGGTAAAAATGGATTTTGTTTTATTTTATTTTTCATTTTTCATTTTATTTTATTTTTATTTTTTTTCTTCTTAAAATGAACAAAAAATTGAAATTTTATACTTACTCGTAAAAACTACTACAGAAAATGTAAAAAAAATAATAAAATTTAATCAGGATGTCATTTGAAATTCTATGCTACAGGGTTTGAATCGCCATAGATTTGGAATTCTGATTGTATGAACACTTATGTTCGAAAGTATTTCACTGCTCCAGATCGCTCTCCTTCTCTCTTGCTCCAGGTATGTCTCCCACAAATCTCTTGCTGAAAATTTTTGCAAAAATATTCAAATAATGAAAAGTGTTTAGTATTTAAAGAATTGTTTTATGAAATTAGATTTTCGAAAATTTTTTACCACCCATTTTTCCATTTACCGCTTTTTTTCACTTTAAAAAAATAAAGTTGTTTTTTTTATTTGCAGATTTTCTTCACGGGTGCATACATTAATAAAACCGCACCAGTGCATCAGTTAATAACATGACACGTGTGCAGAGTAACTAAAATCGCACCGGTGCGGTTATCTATACATAAGCACTGGTAAAAATAAGTCCATTTTTAAGGCACCAAAATTACTTTCAAGTCTATGCACTAAAATTTATTGTTGATTTTGCCCAAATGCATGGAGAAAATATCATAATTTTATCGAATGAAAAATTATTCAAAGTCCATCTCGTTCCATAATATTTCTCAAAGTCCATCGCGGAGTTCTCCCTATCCATCTCGAGAAGTAATATTTACTTCATATTTTATTTATATTTTCATTATCTAATTGAATTTATGTTTTTTATCCATGTCAATCATCTTAATAAAATTTATAATGTATACAAATTTGTAGGTTCATGCAGATTCAAAATCTCTTATCAAGAGCATCATACCGCATGACACATTTGGTAGATGAAAATGGACAACCACTTCACCCTGCCAATTGTAACAATATTGCATCTTCTAGCCACAATCCTAGGACAATGATAGTAATAATAATTATTTGGTATTTCAATGTCAAACTAATTATTCATGCATTATCAACATTCTTACTAATTGATATCATAGATTTTGTACTAATCATGTTCAAATATATTTTTTGAAATTATTAGGATTCTAGTGATGATGAGCGACCTACCTACCATATTTCGTTGCACCCCATGACAATGTAAAATCAAGAGAAGGCTGATTTAAGAGAAAAATTCAGAGAGGAGCGATACCAATAATGGTTGAACCAACCACCGATTCAATTACCACTACGTTCAGATTCACCAATTAGGAATGACTACAACAATAGTAGTTCTTCACAAGCTGGAAATGGAGGCTATCAAATAGAGGTTGGCATGGATGATTAATTAAGGGATACGAATACCATGGAGACAATTTTGTTAGATGCACTCCAAAATGATGATCAGGTAGGGGATGATGCTCATATCGCTGACACCTTTTTCGAAAGCCTTAAATTTACTTCCACCACCCCACTATTTGGGCCTGGCAGTCAGTCAAAGTCTACCCAGTTGGGAACAAAAATGTTACTCTACAACTTGAAAGCAATTTTTTCCTTGTCAAATGCATGTTTCTCGGAAATTTTTAGGTAAGTTACCATAAAGTCCTCCCTTATATAAATTTGAGAAATATAATCACACAATGAACATTACAAATGGTCAATTTTATGAACATTAATAATTATATCAGCATTAATGTACATTTAATATTTTCCATGATGATCATGAACTACAGGTTATTCAAATATAGGGTTCTTCCAAGTGAAAATGTCTTTCTCGGTAGCTGCGAAGAGGCAAATAAATTGTGGAAAATGTTGGGTGTTGAGTACGTATCATATCATGCATGTCCAAATGATTGTATTCTATATAGAGTAGAATATGCATACAAAGAGATATGTCCGAAATTTGGGCATCACCAGTATGATAGATAAAAAAACAAGGGTAAATCACGTGGTCCTCCTTTTAAGATATTGAGGCACATACCTATAACCACAAGGATTCAAAAGCTCTTTCGTTGCAAAAAATTAGCTATGTTGCAGAGATGGAATGCCTCACAAAGAAGTGAGTTGGGAGCTATGTGAATCCCAACTGATTCAATAGCCATGAAGCATATAGAGGATACATGGCCTGAAAAATTCAAGGATGAAGTACGAAGTCTACGACTCAGCATAGCCATGGATGGCATCAAGCCATATTCCCTCCACAACACGAACCATTCTGTTTGGCCTGTAGTAGTGATCAATAATAATATCCCTCCATGGTTGTCCATGAAGAATGAACATATTATGTTGGCTCTCATAGTCCCTCATAGAAGACAAGTGAAGAATATGGATTTCTACTTACAACCAATGGTAGATGAATTGAATGACTTATGGGATGGGATAAATGTATACGATGTATCAAAACCCATCACAACAAATACGAGTTTTACGTTGTATGCATTTTTGCTTACAAGACACATTATTATCTAGGCTTAGGAGTTTGCTCTGGTAAATTACATGTTTATTGATTTTTTATATACATAACACTATTCTTTCACATATTAGTTATTTAAATCGTTGTAATTGTTATGATATTCATGATATTATTTATCGTGCCATGCATATAAATTATATACAATAATCTCACAGGTCTTGTAAAAAAAGCATATTTTGGATGTAAATGTTGTGGACCTTCTCTGCAATCTAGATGGTCCAATGACGTACGAAAGCCATTGTATGATTTCTCCATGGCATTCCTCCCATAAGAACACCCTTACAAAAGAGAAGCATCCGCTTTTAATGGTAAATGAGAGAGAACCCAATGGCCTCCAATAACGACACCATCTGAATGGCTTAGAGAATATGAGAGAGAGAAGGAGAAGGAGTTCATAGAAATGTTTGATTCAAATGGGGATCGTATGTTCGATGATCTATAATTATTAGACACCTACGTTGAGAAATTTCCCATTGGGATGAAAAGAAAATATATCTTTATAACCTCCCGTATTGGGAGAACCTTAAGATTACCCTCCTATTAGATCCCATGCATATATCTAAAAATGTTTCATATTCTTTATGGAGGCACATATCATCGAAACAAAGTGACACATTAGTTTTTAGGAAAGTTCTTACTACTTCAAAAACTAAAAAGAAACATTGTCCAAGACGATAAGAAAGTATAGGATCAAAGGAAGGCATTGGTCCCTCTAATTCATGGTATTTCAAAGAAGGTGATTTCCCATGGATTTAAAAATAATATGATATTTCTTTGGCAAAGGAAGTTATAATGGGCGTGAGGGTTCCATCTTTGTATGGGTCTTCACTGCAACGTTGCTACACCGTCGATGACCATTTTTCGAGGTTGAAATCACATGACCATTTGAATATTCTAAGAGTATGTATAATGTGAAAAGAATGATTTTATTGTTTTTTATATTAATAAATTTTATCCCATGAAGGGATCATATAACATAACTAATTTTGGATATTATTGCACGTGTTTATAACTTTTCAGTGTCATTATTGTTTGTTCATGTGTGGGTGTGTGAAACATGAATTCCCTCAAGACCTAGGACATGCCATATCTAAATTATCTACATTTGTACATTGGATCACATCAAATGAGATTCATGTGGCTGGAATTACACTGCGGCATCAAGAGATAGTTGAGATTGTTTGTATATTTAAGAAGGAACTGCTGACGAGTTTCATGGACTTGAAGGTTCATCTTTTAATCCACCTAGTAGATAAGATTGAATTAGTTGGGGTGGTTTCTTCTCGTTGGATGCTCTTCTTAGAGAGGTACATGAAGAAATTGAAAGGTTTTGTTCGAAAAAGGGAAAAACCCGAGGGGTTGATGGCAGAGGGGTACATATCGTATGAGTCTTTCTATTATGCCAGTGAGTACATCAAGAAGATTTAAAGCAGACCAGGTGTGGTGATTTGGGATGATGAAAGGGATGAAGACAAAAGAGAAGGGGGGCTGCTCCAAACGAGTGGAAAAAAGTGCTTGATAAAGAGTAAGCGACTTATAATTTTTCAAATTTAGACAAATAAAATAGTCATGTTGAACTTCGATATAATGTATATTTTGGTCTCTATGCACTATATAATGTCAGTTTGATTTCATCAATGAATGCATAAATTGAAGCAATCAATAAATTCATTCCTTACAATTCCGAAGCGACACAACAATGGGTCGCATTGTACAAACAAAAGAGGATGAAATGGGATAGTGACAGGAAATAATTTAGACGGTTGAATGGTAGAAGTGTGGCTTATCCCGATAATTTAAAAGAAAATATGCAAAAAATATGCCCCAACAGTTGGGTTGCTGACCAAGTCAGAGAGAAATAAGGTGCAACCAGTTGTTACCTACGTGATGAAGAGGATGCGCTAAATGTAGGGATTGGGTGCAACAACTCAGTAATAATCTATTTAATTTATATGTACATTTGAAACTCAATAATGCACCTTTCAAATGTAATTCCATCTATATTTCATATTTTAACTGTTGGGTTATTATAAGACACATGACACTATGATTTTTTAACTTTTTTATAGGTGCATTTGTTCCCTTCTATGTGGGCATATGGACACCATTTTCACACAGAAAATGCCGATGATGGACACATCACACAAGACAATGCAGTGGAATAGTTCTATCAATCTAGTCGATCTAGCCATCGTGACCAAAACCTAGTATGAGGACGTTAGGTTACATCAAAAATATACAAGAGATCATTGAAGGGTATTTATCTTCTTTCAAATGTGCTATTTTTAGGTGCAAGTGGTGGGACACCTTTAATGATAATAATGTAAATGAAGATCGCGATAGTAGGCTGATATGTATCAACTCTAGAAAGATGTGGGATGAAGCTAAGGAACCCTATGTTTTCCCCAAACACTGCAACCATGTGTTTTCTTACCAAGACGTGTTGGATAGGGATTAGTGGTTCGTATTGAAACATCACCCTAGATCAAAACATATCTTTTAGTACAATAGTGTTATCATGCTATGTGAGCTGGAAGATAATGAGGGTGATCATGAGAACCGAAAGTGATATGGTAGATGTGTTATTTCACCAATATTTATACTTTTTAAGATGGGGTTTTCGAAACATTATAATATGTATTTTGAATTAATTGGTAATTTGCATTGTGTTAATGTTAAAATCAATATTTCACTTGATAATTTGTAATTATGTCGATCTCAAAAACAATGGCGTACTATATAAAGTTATTTTTTCTATATGTAAGATCATAATAAAATAATGATAATTATAAAGTACATGAATTTATTTGCATTATTTTCTAAACTTTATTATGTTACAAAAATTCATATTATTTTAGATTTATTATTTTACAATTATTTAAAATTTTACAAACTTACAAATTTACAAATTTTAATAAAATCATTTGACATTAATACAATTAAAATTTTCACATTAATACAATTAAAATTATACAAATATTTTACATACAATTACAATCAAAATTACAATTTGAATTATAATTACAATTACAATTACAATTACAATTTTACAATTTCACATACAATTACAATTAAAATTACAATTACAATTTTAGAATTTCACATATAATCACTATTAAAATTACAATTACAATTTTAGAATTTCACATACAATGACAATTACAATTTTACAATTTCACATACAATTACAATTAAAATTACAATTACAAATTTTAGAATTTTACATACAATTACAATTTTACAATTACAATCATTTCACAGTAATACAATTAAAATTTTACAAATATTCTACATACAATTACAATTACAATTGCAATTTTACAATTTCAAGTACAATTACAATTACAATTACAATTTTATAATTTACATACAATTACAATTACAATTTTAGAATTTTACATAAAATTTACAATTACAATTATAATTTTACAAATTTAAATATATACCATTACAATTACAATTTTATAATTTTACATACAGTTACAATTTTAGAATTTTATATACAATTACAATTACAATTTTAGAATTTTACATAAAATTTACAATTACAATTACAATTTTACAAGTTTACATATATACCATTACAATTACATTTTTAGAATTTTACTTACAATTACAATTTAGAATTTTACATACAATTACAATTACAATATTAGAATTTTACATAAAATTTACAATTACAATTACAAATTTACATATATACCATTACAATTATAATTTTAGAATTTTACATACAATTGCAATTACAATGTTAGAATTTTATATAAAATTTACAATTACAATTACAATTTTAGAATTTTACATAAAATTTACAATTACAATTACAATGTTACAAATTTACATATATACCATGGCAATTTTTTTCAAGAAGGAAAGCACTGGATTATATAATGTTCCAGTTCATCCGATTTCTTGTAAAACTTGCAAATACTTGCTAAAATAATACTTTACCAGATAGTCATATCATTCTGACCATAGTGTCATTACATTTCAAAAATTCAATAGCTATGATAGCGTACTATGTTCCCTTCTAACCAGATAAAAATTTTATAGTTCAATAGCATAAACATAACTACTACCTTTCATTCGCCCACAAATTGAAGTGAAGAACAATGTTTTGATAAACTTCATCCTTTTTTACCTATCATAGAAAAATGATTCATAACAGTCTTCATAATAGTCTTTAACAAAAAACCACATAAATAAAACCCCGAGCAGTATTGCTAAAAATCCATCCACAAGTTGCGAATCTATAACTTCAGAAAATAAATAGGCTTAGCAAGCATTGGATTAGGTAGTGTTATGAGAGAGTTTACGAAGATTGGACCCATCCCAATGCTACTTCCCCATCTGAAGATGTTAACACGTAGAACATACAACCAAAATCACCAACCAGACAATTACAATTACAATTTTAGAATTTTACGTACAATTACAATTTTAGTGATTTATATACAATTTGAATTAGAATTACATTTTTACAGTTTCACATATATACAATTACAATTAAAATTGCAATTACAAATACAATTACAATTTTAGAATTTTACCTACGATTAGAATTAGAATTACAATTTTACAATTTGTCATATATACAAGTACAATTACAATCATTTCACAATATATTAAATATTACAATTCAAATTCAAATTTTACAAATATTTTACATACAATTACAATTGAATAACAATTACAAATACAAATACAATTTTACAATTTTACATACAATTAAAATTAAATTTCAATTACAATCACGACATAATATTTAATAAATATCATGATCATTTAACATTAAATTAATTAATAAACATTAGGATCATAATAACCATCCTACAAACATTGTATTCGACTAAAAAACACATTCAAATTCACTAACATTCATCGTGATCATGATCATCTAACAAAACACAATTAGCATTGTATAACATCATCACAACACAAACATCAAATATACATCTCATGTCAAGTAACTGCTATCACATACACATCTATCTGCAAGCTGCACATTAAATGAACATATCTAACATGACCTAACAATATATACATCATGATGATCACTAACATGTAAATTAAGTATAAATGAAACATGAAAATAAATAAATGGACCATATATATATATATATATAATGTCAAAAATATACAACTGTGATATAAATGTCATATGTCAGCTGGTGGTACATCATCAATAGCAATACTAGTCGAGGCCTGGTCAGTTAATGGTGTAGCCTCGACAAGCTCAGATACATGTTGATCATCACGTGCCTGCTGATCTGTTATTGGTGCCTCATGCTGATCAGGATCAATTGTCATCTTCTCATCATGATGACTCGACATGGTCGATGGTCCAACCTGCTCATGATCATGAGTACTGGAAGATGTCGTAGGTTGCTGACTCGACGTGGCCGATGGTCCAACCTACTCTCCATGATGACTATTGGTCAATGCTGCAGGTTTCTCATCAAATGATGCGTCACTACTCTCGGGCTATCGATCATGTGTTGTGTATTGACCATGCCTATAACGTGCAAGGGCCCTTCTCAACCATGTAACTGAGGTCTTATCTCCTACGACATGCCACATCATGCTATACATGTCACGCAGTATGCCTCTCCACATATGTACCAGCCGACCATCAACATGTATGTCTCTCATAGTAGCAGGCCTGGCTCTTGCCTCAACAAAAAATGCATAGAGTTGGTCACCCAACTCCATCCTAAATATACTATCAAGCCTACAACGCCTAGCAAAAGGTGGTACCAGTGCACCAGCATGAGAAGGTTTGTTTGTAGCAGCCTCATGATCCTCGACATTTTCCATATCCTGATCTTCATCAGGATCCACACCTAGATCATTTGGTGGCACTGGCATGTCATCGCCATCAAAAGACCCAATGTCTACAAAATATATATAAGTACACAATAGTAATTAGACAATTTCATTAAACAGTTGAATAAAAACAAGTTAAAGAACATGTTAGAATAAATTTAAATAAAACAATAATATTACCTCTATCATCCAGCAGCTCATCATCTCTGAAGAGGATGTTGGCACACCCTTGCCAATCCAAACTAGCATAAGGTCAGGGGACTATAGCGAAGGGATGGTCGTCAACATTGGCTAGCAACTCTAGTGCATCACACGATATCCTCATGGAAAACTCAGTCTCGCCCCTCTTGGGCATCATCTATCCCCACATGTGCATCCATGCATCCAACATCGGCCTACGAGGTTTTCAAACAAAAGTAGGCCTCGCCTCTGGAAACATCTCAAAAAATAAACAAAATAGCTCTGAAGTAAGAGGGAAGTTGACCCTCCCTTGTGCATGAGCATGAAATCTATCTAAGGTTGCACAGAACTATCGCAAAAAACTGGCAGACCACCTGGCAAGTCGTAGCTCATGTACTAAAGAATCAACATAATATGGAAGTGGGAAACTAATGCATTTCCCATTGCTGGTGTTGTGTGAAATGGTCGAAATCATAAGTGAGAGGCACCTCACCTCATCACTACCAAATGCACCAATACATAACTAACCTCGGGAGACATAAAAATCTGAAGGAGACAGTATATCCATGCTAATGTATCTCTGGGAGTACACCAACTGACTCCCTATTGCATAACCAACTAGAACCTATCGGAATGAGGGAAAATCCACCCCTATCCTCGATAGCCCTGTAATGAAATATATTCCCTCCTTAGTGGGCACGTACCACTGGTTAGGACCAACCTAGAAAGCCTGTACGTGGGCATTTCACCTATAAATAAGATGTCACAAAAACAAACCATGGCCCTTTAGGGAAGTAGCCTCCTCATAGAACTTGAGGAGGCCTACTTACCTTAGGATCCCCTAGGTAGCTCCTATAATAGGGTGAGGGTACGCATCTCTCTCCCTCTCTCGTGCCTCCCACAGGTGAACCATGCTGTACTAGTCTGCCTACTGTTGTTGTTGTTCCCTCTCTTCTCTCCTTTCACGTCTTTGAATGATTGACATATTAAATAATTTTTTATTATTAAATGAGACATGTATTTAGAAATATACATATATAATTAAAAAAAACAGTCGATGTGCCACAAAAGTAGGCATGGACCGGTCATGGTGCGTCTTTTATTGTCGTGCACAGGAGGCGATGCACCAAAAAAATATTCAACGCACCGGAGGCGGGCTAGCTGCAAATTTTAAGCACACCACCCTCCTAGAATTGTTCCAAAGCCAACAATGAGGTGGTATAACAACCCACACTATTGACTATGAACCAGTGTCGGGAGGACGGTGCGCTGACCAAATTATACACCCCAGGCCATATAGTTTGGTCAGTGCTCTGCCCTCCTGACATCCGTACATAGTCAACGGTGTGGTATTTTACCAAACCGCACCATTGACCAAGTCGAAATGCTGGAATGCGATGTGCTGACAAAATTACCCTCCTCGGGATGGATATTTCTATCAACGCACCACATTCCCGCTATTCAACAGGGTCAACGGTGCGGTCGGGTAACCGACTACACCACCATTTTTTTAAATTTTAAAAAATATTGGTGCACATTTCAGTACCACCCCAGAACCGGTGTGGATACGATTAGCATTGGTGGAGGTACGACCAGTAAATTTATAGGAAGCATCGTGAACCGGTGTGAGCCAAACAGCTAGCGTGCATTGCGCAAGAATTTTTTTTTTTTAAAGGTTAATTTGAAGATAATTTACAATTCTAATCCACTAAAAGGCTTAATTATGGGAAAAAAAGAAGAAGACCTATACATTTGGCCATCGAGGAGGCATATTCGCTTAGAATTTGCAAAACTAAATTTTCCCACCGTTTTACAAAATTCAAAATGGAGATGGTGGGAAATGCACAACAAAAGTGCGTGTAATGGGAGCACCGATGTCAGGGCGCCTCCGAAAAGGAAAATTTCCACCGATTCTTGAGAGATATAGAGCACTGAAAAGTGAAAAATGTGGTTTTTTGGCCGTAATATTTTTTTACTTAATCCTGTTCCGATGCACGGGTTTTATAGGCGCACTAGATTGGTTTTGTACGCACCGCGCTATTTCAATTTTGGCGCAGAGTTTTAGGGCGCACCTGTGGAGAATATTTGTAAAGCACCAGTGCGCTAGAGTAATAAGACACACCGAGCGGGTTTGTGTGGAGCGCATGTTGTCCCAGTGTGCCAATGTTTTTTATGCACCGATGATTTCTCTAGTTGAATGCACCGGTGCGGTTTAGGATGATAAGCGCACCATATGAAAAACATCCCCAAAAACATCAACCTGCCAACCTCCTTTAGTAACCTCCACTACAAATGGATGTCTGGGGTATTTTTATAAGGGGTTACTTGAAAAAATCCACTACAGGGTCCTTTCCTTGAAGTGTAGGGAAAATGAGATTCTTATAGCGTTTTTTCTTCTTCAGATTGTAGAGTTTAGAGGCATTTTGGAACGTCATTGATTATGTATTTTGTTGCTAGTATGTATTGAAATTGGTGCCATTTTCAATTATGTCTTGAGTCACATCCTGCTTGTTATCGAATAGAGACATGGGCTAGCTTGGATCATATCATTTCCTTAAAAAACAAGTCTCTTTTATCCAAATGGAACGTGGCAATAAATTTTCCTTAACTCGCATTGAATCTTTCACTCTCACCTTTTATACCAACCACATTAGAGTGATTATTCCAATATGAAAAGTTAAATGATGGAATGGACATAATGGTCACTGGCCAATTTCATGCGCTATTCTTTGCATCATATTGAGTGTCATTCATTTATTGTTATATATCTTTTATATATATATATATATATATATATATATATATAGAGAGAGAGAGAGAGAGTGGAATATAAATCATACCAATGACTTCTTTCTGCTACATTTCATGATTAACCTCTTCACAAAATTCTATCTTGGCACTCAATCTTTTCATAGTTTATACCTTCAACTATTTCTCTCATTTATTGTTCCATATCAACCTTTGCTGAAACCCTTCCACCACAAATCTTGGGACAAGAAGTTTTTTGCCAATTTCATCAATGTAATCCAAACCCATATCCTCAAGCACTGAATTAGTTCTTAGCGATGGTAATCACAACCCAACTAGTATTTTGTTTTTCCATTTTTTTTAATCAATTATTTTTTCCACTAGTTTTGCAAATCCGCACACAATGGGCTTTCCATTGAGGATTCCAATTATATTGGTCTCTATTCCTCTCCAATAGCAGAAGATTTTATTTACCAACCATTTATCATAATAGGTTAATATTTAAAATATATCCTACTTTTTAGAGCTCATATCCATCATCCATACAGACTCCTACAACCCCAGTTAACTTAATTCATTCACTTTATATGTGTGTGTGTGTGTGTGTGTGTGTGTTCTTGAGCCTTTAGTTTTCCTTGGATTTGTTGGTTGTCATGGGACATTGAAGGAGAGTGGGAGAGAAGAGGAAAATAGAGAAGCATATGGAGACAAAGGTGTTGTTGAAGCTTTTACTTGGATCAATCATATTCGTGGCATGCCCTGTCACAGAGGATTTATACTATAGGTTCCATTGTAGTCATAAATTTATTTTTTCATGTAGCATTATGTATTATTTGATTTATTTTTGTAATAATGTTGTGCTTTGCACGTAATGATACCCGAGTTATCATATTTCAGACAATATTATCTTATTTGGGTTTGTTTGTCATTTTGTTTATTAAAAAAAGAAGCATATAATTTCAAAAAGAGATATGTTGTGTTGATTTGAGGTCATTCGAGGGACTCATGGAGTTTATGAATTTTTAGGGGCAGTATTTTAGTAATGAGGATGGGGGATTCTTGATGGGTTTATGCAACTCAATGTGCTCAAGCCTCACTATGGAATTACATATGTAATAGAATGTTAACTTCCATAACAGCTAATTATTTTATTTCCCTGTGGGTTAAAGTAGTGATAAACATCAAGTTGACAAATTGTCCCTATATTTCAAATATTTTATTTAGTTTTTGTGCAATATTCCTCCCCAAATTTGGTAATGCATATATACTTTTGTGGTAGAGGAATTGTTGTGATCAGAACACATGATTCATGTTGTATGTGTTTGGGCATACAATTTGATTGTTGAATTTTCAGTTATGAGTTTCAAAAACATTTAGGACTGAGAAATGTGTAAAGGTTTATTTTAGCTATTTTTTTAGTGTATAATTCAATGGAACATAGTTAGGAATTTGTGGGAACTAAACCAGAGACCACTTTCCTGCTCCTAGATCCAACTATAAGTACATCTCAAAACATTTTCAAACACTAAAATATTTGGTATGTTAAAACGAAATTGATTTTTAAGGAACCATGATTTGTATCATGATTAGGGATATAGTTCCTCCATTATGCAATGTGGAAGGGTATAATTGTGACATGAGTAATATAGTAAGTATATAAAATGATCAGAAAATGGGTTCGATTACTTGTTATGCTTTTCAACAACCTCCCACTCAGTTAAAAAATAAAATATCTAGCTTGTACTTGACATTTTGCGGAATTTATGCTTGAAAGTGGTGTATGATTTTTTATTGTTTAAGTGTCATAAGTCCATTTTTTCTTTCTGAAATTAAAGATATATAATAGCAACATAATTCAGTAATAAAACATCCACACATAACAGCAAAATTAATCTAGGATTTCACCCGAATATCGTGGGCTATGTCTCCTTGAGCTTTTTCATCTTGACTTGGCTCTTTGGGATTATGGTAAAGTTTCTTTTACAAGTTACAAACTTAAACTCCAATGGATATTGAATTGGTCCATAGGGCTTATAATACCATCTATATCCCTTTCATGGCTATCATTACTTTGTAAACAACTTTAGGCTCCCTTAGACACAATTCCTTCTGTCGGTGCGTTGAGCTACATTGAGCTTCTCTAGGGCACTAACTCCTTCATAATTCTGTTTTTTACCTAAAGCCACACCTACTCTCTCGAGAAAACATCAGAAACCAAATATCAACTAATAATTTTCTCAAAATGAGCATTGAATCCCAAAAATAGGCCTTCATCCATGGCTTGCCCGAGGCTGCCCAAAACTTCCCTGTAGCTTATCTAACTCTATAAGTCTTCAAATGGCTCTCAAAATCCCTTCATGGGATCTAGAATCCTAAAAATATTTAGAATAGACTATTTATTCATTGCAAATGGCCTTCGACTGCTCCAGTTTCGCCTCCAACACCTGTCAGCACCGCTTGGCACTAGGGTCACTCAAAACCTCTCTGATGGGTTCTTGACCTCTGTAAGTCCTAAAATTATTATGAAACCTCCTTCAATGGATTCCAAATTCTTATTACAGTTAGAAATGAATACTATTTCATTGCATAAGGCCTTTAGCTGCCCTTGCTAGGCCATGGACTGCTGCTGGCAAAAGCTGGCACTCATGGCCCTTGGAACTTTACTGAAGCTTCTAGGTTTTCTAAAGTATTATACAGAATATACAAACCATATCATTAGTTTCATAACATTTGAAATATTCAAAATTGATTATTGATCTCTGAATAAGGCCTCTAACTCCCCTAGATAGGCCTCAAACTGTTGTTGCCCCCTGGTGGCCCTAGTGGCCCCTTGAAATTCACTGATGCAAAAACATGCTTAGAAGATCTATGATGGCTTTGAAACCTAATCCATTGAGTCTAGAATATTGGGGATAGTTTAACTTGACAATTTGAACTCCAAAATTGGGCGAATCTAGCTCAAGATAGAGCCAAAACAAGATTTGTCTAGTGACACCCAAAAATCCTCCACTATTTATGGAGAAATGGACTTAACTCCAGTTAAATTCAGCCAAATCTGAATTTTTGGTGGCCACCACCAGTTAAACTGCCAAAAAAGCAGTTAGCATTAAATTTATTCGTTAAAGTGGGCACATGCAACCCAGGCTCCACGTGGTTATGGTAGGAAATTAACTAAACCATCGATGTTAAAAATTGAAACCACATGGTTAATTTGACATGTGACAAGTTTTACTAACTTTTGAAAAAATTGTATGAGTTGGTGGTAATAGCTTAGGCCCTTGGTTCACAGGGCCGTGGTCTTATGGGAGGGGATGGCCCAAAGTGCTGGCCCCTCTGCTCACCCAGCGTTTAAAAAATTAAACCATAAAACCAATCTGAGTCCTTAGGTTGTTAAGAAAATTTGGCATGGCGCGTTGGTAAATCTCGGCGATGTGGGTGGGGAGGTCCTATGTTCAATTCCTTCAACCCCACAAATTTTACAACTCCAAACCTGGGCCACGTGGTGGCCTCTGGGCCTACCACGTGGCAGCCTTTGATTGGTCAAAAATCAAAATTCAACCAATTGACCAATGCTACAATGCCAAGTATCCATCGCTGATTGGACGATAAGGAATATTTTGAGGAATATTTTCGGGAATATTTTGGGGAATATTTGGAGGAATATTACAATAATATTCCCTGGAATATTATTTTTTTTAATTTCCCAAAATTCCAAGTCACAAACTTGGTCAAAGTCCAGTTTCTTGCAAAAGCATAATCAACTTGACTATGTGAAGAATTATACCTCATGTGTTGCTTTGCATTTTCATTCTTTTTGCCTTCTTGATGAGATGAACTAGTAGAGGCTCTAGCTTTCTCTTGCAGACTAACATCACTGTTCTTTTCTTCAAAACTGTAAGAACTTGCATGCTCGCCATAATTTGCATGTCTACAATCTTCTTGCTGCAACAATGGCTCAAAACAATGGAAATAAACTTGAAAACAAACTTGGCATGTTTGTGATTTATAACTTGGAACAAAAGTTCTCTTTTAAGTTGCCTCACATTCCTTCATGGATTTGGAATCTTCACCATTAGATTGCACATAACCAAGACCAAATTTCTGAGGTCTCTCCTCAACCAAAATAGGTTCAACCATGCCTTGTGCATGCTTGCCTAAAACCTTGCCTTCATAGCCCATTTTAAACATTAACTTGGACCCTATATCTCTAGTGTGCTTTTCAAATGAACCAACACATCTTTTTGAAGAGGAAACTGAAGAAAAATTAGAGTGAATTACCTCTGCTTCACACATGTTCTTGGTTAAAGCCTCTTGGCCTTGATGGAGCTGCATCTCCATATCATGCAATATTTGAATAATTTATTCCTTATCTTGATTCATAGCAAAAAATTTCACACGAAGTTCAGTGCTTTCTCTTCGATCTTGAAGCAGAATCTGCACCATGTCCTTCAATATGTAGAAGTCTCGCTTCATATCTTCAGCGAAGAATCTTGTGAAGGAGGAGGATTTGGAAACCTCACATGATGAAGTTGTCATAATGAAAATGAAATAAATTATCTTCAGCAAAGTTCACAAAGCTTTCAAAGAAAATGACAAAGCTTTTTAACAAAATGGTTGTAGAGACAAACTCTTATTCAAGCAGCCACACCAACAATCGACAAAATGATTTGTTCTTCAAGGGTGGCCTTGAGGTCCTTTGGGTAAGGAAGATTACTTTAGACCTTTCTTCCTTATTTTCTTCTCCTAGACTTGGCTATCAGTATCTTTTCCCTTCACCTCTATCAAACTCAAGCAACAGTCAGTTTGGAAACAAAAAAACAATCAACTCCTTTGCATTATTTAAACACCTTTCAAGTTAAACAAGAAAGCTATTGCTCTGTTAATCAAGAAAAAAAGTGCTATGGTACCAACCTGATCTGAAAATGGGTTGGATAAACTTTTATTCCTTTCAAGAACCTCCCACTCAGTTAAACAAATAAAATATCTAGCTTGTACTTTACATTTTGCAAAATTTATGCTTGAAAGTTGTGTATGATTTTTAATTGTTTAAGTGTCTTAAGTCAATTTTTTCTTGTTGAAATTAAACATGTATAACATAAACATAATTCAGCAATAAAAAATCCACACATAACAGCAAAATTAATCTAGGAGTTCACCCGAATATCGTGGGCTACATCTCCTTGAGATTTGTCATCCTGACTTGCCTCTTTGGGATTATGGTAAAGTTTCTTTTACAAGTTCCACACTTAACTCCAATCGATACTAAACTGATCCAAATGGCTTATAACACCATATATATCCCTGTCATGGTTTTCATCACTCTGTAAATAGCTTTAGGCTCCCTTAGACTTGATTCCTTCGATCGGTGCACTCAGCTACACTGAGCTTCTCTATGGCACTAACTCCTTAAAAATTATTTTTTTGTCCTTGAAACCACACCTACTATCTCCAACAGACATTAGGCACCAAATATCGACTGATAATTAAATTCTCGAAACGAGCACTGCATCCCCAAACTAGGCCTTCCTCCATAGTTTTCCCTAGGCTGTCCAAAACTTCCCTGTAGCTTCTCGATCTCTATAACTATTGAAATGGCTCTAAACATCCCTTCATTAGATTTATAATGCAAAAAATAGTCAGAATATACTATTGATTCACTGAAAATGGCCTCTAGATGGTCCGGTTTCGCCTCCAACACCTGTCGACACCCCTTGGCACTAGGGCCACTAAAAACTTCTCTGATGGGTTCTTGAATTCTAGAAGTCCTAAAAATATTATGCAACCTCCTTCAATGGGTTTAGAGTGCTTATTACAGTTAGAAATTACTATTGGTTCACTGCATAAGGCCTCTAGCTGCCTTGGCTAGGACCTGAACTCTCGCTGGTAAAAGCTGCCACTGATGGTCCTTGGAAATTTACTGAAGCTTATCAGCTTTCTAAAGTCCTATATAGGCTCTGAAAACCATCTCATTAGTCTTATAACATCCTAAATATCCAAAATTTATTATTGGATCTCTGAATAAGGCCTCTAGCTCCCCTGGCTAAGCCTCAAACTATTGTTGGACCCTGGTGGCCCTAGTGGCCCCTTGAACTTCACTAATGAAAAATCCTTCTTAAAAGCTCTCTGATGGCTCTACGACCTACTCCATTGAGTCTGGAATGTTGGAGATAGTCGAAATTGACTATTGGTACTGTAAAATTGGGTGAATCTAGCTCAACATAGAGTGAAAACAAGATTTGTCCAGTGACACCCAAAAAATCCTCCACTAGTTATGGAGAACTGGCCTTAACTCAAGTTAAGTTCAGCCAAATCCACATTTTTTGTGGCTGCCACCAGTTAAACTACCAGAAAATCCGCTAGCATTAAATTTAGTTGTTAAATTGGCCACATGCAACCCGAACTCTGTGCGATTATGGTGGGCAGTTAACAAAACCATCAGCGTTAAAAATAGAAACCACACAGTTAATTTGACATGTGGTAGATTTTAATAACGTTTGAATAAACTGTATGAGCTGGAGGTAATGGATTAGGCCCTTGGTTCATGAGGCCATGGTCTTATGGGAGGGGCTGGCCTAAAGTGTTGGCCCCTCCGCTCCACCAACGTTTAAACAGTTAAACCATAAAACCAACCTGAGTCCTTAGGTTGTTAAGAAACGTTGCCATGGCACATTGGTAAAGCTCGAAATTTTGGGCGGGGAGGTCCCATGTTCAATTCCTTCAACCCCACAAATTTTACAACTCCTAACTTGGGCCACGTGGTGGCCTCTAGGCCTGCCACATGGCAGCCTTTGATTGGTTCAAAAACCAAAAGTCAACCAATTGACCAATGCTACAACACCAAGTGTCCATCGCTGATTGGACCATAAGGAATATTCCATTGAATATTCGAAGGAATATTCCAATAATATTCCCTAGAATATTCTTTTTTTAATTTCCCAAAATTCCAAGTCACAAACTTGGTCAAAGTCCCCTTTTTTGCAGTTTACTAGACTTTTCAAACTGCGATAACTTCTTCATACGGTGTCGGTTTTTCAAGCCATTTGTAGTGCTGGAATTAGGAAGATGAGATCTATCCGATCGTTGAGGTTTGGCACACTTCTGAACACTTTGAATTTTGAGCTATCACTCTAGTCCATGATCCAGTTCTAATAATAAAATGTTAACAAGATAGACCGATAGGTGGTTGCCCAAGACAAGTTGTCCCCTTCTAGGTAATAGAATGCTTTAAGTACCAAGTTTCTTTGGTAGCAAGGGCATATCTCTTCTGAGATCCATTGATACTTTTATTCATCCTAAATATGATTCGATATTTCTGAGACTTTCAACCTGTTCAAACCTCCAAATATGTGTAGCTGTTATTTTGGATCATTCAGCAGGTAGTTGGTTTTATATCAGTGTCCTTATTAGAGAGTTTCACCTTGTTCTCCCAGCTTATTTATGCCTTATGATATGGGAATTTCTCATGAAAATGAAACAATAACATCCTATATCTATGTATCTCTTTATTGTCATTAGGAAATGATATTCAATAACCAACTAGGTTTAGATATTCTCATTGTTCTCAACCCTATCAAGGGCATGATATTTTCATGTATTACCTTTTCTTCTTTAAGAAAAAACATTTTGTAGTATTTCTAATCAATTTTTGGAGATGTTGTACCTAATTCCAATTTATATTGTAGAATTTCTATCAAGATATTCTTTGACTTTCACCACTTTGTAACATAATGGCACTAAAGATAATTATGTAATCATGGGTTTTTTAACCATATTCAATCACTTAGCTTCCAAATAAACATGAACACGTAACATCATGGTAATGAAGATCATTACAAAATTCTCGTAAATGGAGGCATAATGCATCAATTTTTGATTTGTATAAATTTATTTTTGATCTATTGTTTGTATTGTTGCTTCTAATCCTAGCCTATTAGTCTCCCTCCATCAATGAAAGATTCCCTTAATCATATATTTATCAAATGGAAATGTGATTCATACCTTTTCCTACAACCTCTATTTAACATATTCTTAAGTCATATATATATTTCTTATCAAAAATTTCTTCTAAAATCATCCCACTTTAAGTTATGGCACTCCTCAACTCATATGTATATATAATTTCACATGTCAGATGGTGAGATATTTGTTCTTATAATTTTAAAAGCTTCATCCTAGTCAACATTGGGTGGCATCTGAATATTGCATTCATGTCCTTCCCAATGAAAACCTCTACTAACTAGTCTGTAACGAGATTACATGTAGGTACCATCATATTTTAAGATATTCCAAAGGTTCTTGATTTCCTTATGACAGTTATTTTCTCGAAATTTCTTCCATATAATGTGCCTCCCTACCAATGTAAGCACCAATTTTTTTAGTACTAAGGCCCTCTATTATTTATGATTTATTTTTCATGGAGGATTATGTTTGTAGGATGTGTCTCCTTAATAATGCAATAACCATTGTTTTCATAGAACAAGACTATTATTTCCATATGATGGAGGATTTTATTTGCTTAGTAGTTTCTTCTATATAAGATGCTTCCTAGGCAATGATGTGCCACTATATATACCTATATGTGAATTCTACCTTGAAACTCAAACTATATTCAATGTTTGAGGAATTTGTGTAGTGAGTAACCCTCCCTGCACCCTAATTACTAAAGGAAATGATTTAAGAATTATTTTTTTCTACGATTATAATTGGAAATAAAATGTTCTTGCACTTGGCCTCAAATTTAATTAGGAATATGGGAATTCCTTCAATGTTCTATATTCATACTTGGTCTTAAGTTTGCATTCTATAGGGATAAGAATGTTATTTCAAATCTTAAACATCTAGAGTATTGCTTTTGGTGTATATTGTTTTCATCACAAGGAGAATTTATGCATAATCTATGCAAGGATTGAGAACATTACTATGCAATGGAGTAATGATTAGATGTAGGAAAAAATACTGATGTCATATTATTTAGGCAACTTGAATTAAGATTAACTTAAGATAAATTTATTCTTAGATATAGTATATTTATTCAACAAGAATTCAAATAAAGGCAAATGATCATTTACTAGAATGTGTATGGAACATTCATTTCAAGCAAGAATGAATTACTCATTCAACAAAAAAGATTAAGCACTAGAAGAATATATCTTGCTAATTTCAGGTTATGTAACAAAATTACAAAAGTAAATTGATGGATGATTTTGTCTGCTTGTCAAAAACTCAATGTATCTCCAAAACTAAATTTCAAAATTAAAAATCTCTCCTGGTATGAAACTTGCTCTACTTTTCTGAAATTTTACAACATGTTATATTTAGTGGCTAGTGAATTGTTTGTGAGAATTTTTGGCCCCTTACCATACAAGTTACATTATGTCTGAAGTATTAAATGTTAGAAGCATATATTTTGCTAATTTATAGTTATGTAAAAAAATTACAGAAGTCAATTGATGGGTGATTTTGTGTGCTTGTCGGGAACTTAGTGTACCACTAAAATTGAACTATAGAATTAAGGTAGTTTGAATTTTGTTTTCACAAGTTATCTACAACCTGATATTTTTAGCATGTAACTTACTTGCCATGATTGTGCCTAATTTTTTCTTGAAGGTTGATACTATGTTCTTGATCCAGGGTAAATTCTTGATACCCTTAATCAAAACCTCTTACTTCGGCTAATGTGTTAGAATTGCATTAATTAAAGCATTAATGAACATAAATGAACAACTTCATGATGTAAAGAAGAGGAACATAACATGTCAATATCATCAATCATAAGAACACGTCGTAGTGGAGTTCGTCCAGGAGGGTCTACATATTTGGGCCTCGGTGTCAAGATGGTCTATGCCTCTACATTAAGTTTTGTAAGGAGTGAATATGTACATGGATGTGTTTTCTCTGACATACAAGGAAAATTCCCTCATGCAGTAGTGGGTAGACCTCTCTATGAGATGTTCCACTACTGCAACTCTCATTCACAAGAAGGACTCCTATTAGCATGAAAATATCTCACACATAATGGCTATGAGTATCCTACCAACATGGAATCAAAGGGATCTCAGATATAATACAAATCCATGATAGAAAGTACATCAATAACAAAACAAGATCCCACAACTCATACATCAACAGGGATTGGTACAAAACTATGCATCTCAGGGAAAAAGAAGTACATGAAATCAACACATCATATACCTCATGCTAAATATGACTAAATAATGGGTTGCTCTATTTGAAAATCTAAAATCACCATCACAATTGTGGTGGTGAAAGGTGGGAAATCGATTGCTCACTCACTGAAAGATGACACCTACAACTTCACTTCAAAAAGTGACCGAAAAATATAAAGCTCAAATGGAAAATATTAACCCACCATCAAATTTTTGGCATAGAATAGTGCAAAATTGACTTTCCATTTTCTAAATTCTGATGAAGTGAAGGGCAAAAAGGAATCTTTCAGATTCCCCCTAGATTCCTCTGAGATGTTGCTCCATGGGTGGACTAGAAATCTACAACTCAAAAGGTGAATCTGACCTTGCCATTGCATTCCCTGGGAAAAATTGTGAAAAATGACTGTAAACTTGACTATATTTCGACATGGAGAAAAATTACCTCCCCGAAAAATTTCAAGGCTCATGGTTCCGCTCCCTATTTCTGGGCCTGCTCATGGTTCTACCTGCATCAAAATATGTGCATGCCTTAGACTTCATGTACGCTTTGATCCTCCATGGCCTCGACGCACTTGTAAAAATATGATTTTATATGCATTTCATGGACAGACTTAACCAAGTCCCACCATTGGCACGTTGGTAAAATTGGCATGTGGTTGAGGAGGGGTCGAGGAGTCAAATTCTGCCCCTCCCAACATAGCACAAGATATTTTTTTTACAAGGCACATTTTATTTTTATTTTTAAACAAATAATATTTAATTCAGAGGTGGACCCGCATTGGGTGGCCCGCCCCTTCTCCGCCGCACCATATGGTTAACATACATTATATATATATATATATATATATATATATATATATATATATATATGGGTTGTTGGATGGATGGGGCCCGCGAGAGTCACAGCCCGTTGGGCCTTAAAAATATTTCATTTGTTTTTTTTAACTATGATATGTGAGGGTGGCCCACCCCCCCTATTTTTTAATTTTTTATTATTTAATTTAAAATAAACTATGTTTTTTTTGAAAATACGCTAATTTGACCGAAGGATTCAAATTAATGATGCCACAATTTTTCCCAGAATCCGGCCGAAGCTAGCCATAAAAGTGCGAAATGGTGCCTTCCTTAAGCCTACCAAGTCACCAAGTCAACCCAAAAATTTTACCACCTCTAAATTTCACATATGAGGTTGGTTTGACAAACAGTTCACTTCGTTGTGTTCAAGATGACGGGATCATTAACTTGAATCGGGTTCAAGAGCAATCCAAACACTTTGATTTTTGAGCTTCCATATGCCCTCTTCTTCTTGTGTGTGTCTCTGGAGCCTCCTGGATCAACCCTCCTAATTGATGAGCTTTTGGTCCTCCAAAAGCATCAACAAGAATCTACGATTGTTGTGTACTATGTCTGGTCCACAAGTGTCCTGAAAAAGGTCACCCTTCCATCTCCTTCACCTTTGTCCTTCAGAGCCTTAAGCGATGAACTAAAACTTGCATCCTCTACAAACCTATAGTACAATCTCCTGCAAATATATGCTCAAATTGACCAACTGTAGCCCAAAAATTTCCATACTTTCCATGACTTTATAACATGTACTCGGTGGTCAAGCTTACATCAAAATTGAAATCACACCCCATCTATCATTAAAGGACAAGACATCATTGTCAATTTCAAAGTGATGGCAAACATATCATCACTTTTACATGAAATAAATGCATCACAAAACTCATAAAAAAAGGCCAAAATATCATTTGCTTAAACAAGTGATGGAAAAACACATCATCACTTTTACAGTGTAACATGCAACAAATTATTTACAACAATAAGACCATGACAAGCTAACATATCTGGAAAAAAATCTAGAAAAACCCCACTTTAGCAAAGTGAATGGGCCATTCCCTTGTGGGGAATTTTCTTGTCGATCAACTCTCTTGAATGGTTTATGCATGGGTGTTTTTTTTTTAAGGCACTGCTCTAGATGGAGTCTCCACCATGTGGCTCTTTGATGGCCACTTCTGTCACAATAAGTGCAAAAGGTCTTTCGCCTCCAAACCTTCTTAACCAATTTCTTTTCCTATTGTGGATAAGGCTTTCCATGCCTTATATTCCTTTTTGCTTCCATCCTTTTCCAACAGTTAGAAAACACATGGTTATGTAAACCAGAAAAATGACATGTTTTGCGATGCCATGATTTACGACCGTGGTCATTGACACTCTTATGATAAAAATGAAATCTGGAATAATGAGACTTATTATACCTTCTCTAGTGGTCTCTGGTGCGATCATGGTGATGGGAGCTTGCCTCGGCTCTTTCAATGCAACATGCATTACCATGGAACGATGGCGAAGTGTCCCCATCATTCCACTTCCCTGGAGAGTTCAACAATGTTTGTTTGGCTTTGATGTCCTTTGAACATCCTTCTTTAGTGTACCCCAAACATCCATAGAGAGGTCTCTGCAATTCCTCCAATGGTTGAGTTATGCCTTGGCCATGAACACCAAGTCCTCCTTCTTTTTACCCCATCTTGGTGAGGAGTCTCATGCCAATTCCTGCAATGGGTATCTCCACACCTCTAACCGAAATGGTATCATGAGAATAAACTGAAGAGAAATAAACAATGTTTACCTTAGCTGTTGATTGCGCAATAGGTGAAGAAGGTTTCTGTAAGCCTTCGTTGTGCTTCACTTCCTCCAAGGCCTCTGTTACGACTTGCAGTTGAAGCAACAACTGCTGCTTCTCCTCCTTCTCTTCCTATAGGAATTCCTTCAATGCATCATGATCTGCTTGAAGAATTTCATTGTTGCACTTCAATTCTTCCCACACCTCTTTCATGGATTTCAATTGAAGCTGCAATCGATGTTTGTCCTCCTTCTCTTCCTGTAAGAGTCTCTTCAATTCATCGTTCTCTGCTGCTTGTTTTTCATAAGCCTTGTACGACATGTCTAGTTTCTTAGAAACCTTAAGGAGGGTTTCATACAAGTCCTTGAAATTATCCATGGCTCAGCTCAATGAACGATCAACAATTCGTGCCTACAATCCAATCAGGAAGAAGAACTACTCTAATACCACTTTATCGAGGGTAAATTATTGATACCCTTAACCAAGACCTTCTACTTCAGTTGATGTGTTAGAATTGCATTAATTAAAGAGTTAATGAACATAAATGAACAACTGCATGTTTGAAAGAATAGGAACATAACATCTAAATATCATCAATCATAAGAACACATCATTTGATAACATAGTCTGTTTAGGAGGGACTACATCTCCAGGCCTCAGTGTCAAGGTGGTATAGGCCACTGTATTAAATGATATAAGGAGTGAAGATGTTCATGGATGTGTTTTCTCTGACATACAAGGAAAATTACCCCATGCAGGAGTGGCTAGACCTATCTACGAGATGTTCCACTACCGGAACTCTCATTCACAAGAAGGATTCCTATCAGTATGAAAATATCTCACACATAATGACTATGATTTTCCTGCCAACATGGCATCAATGGGATCTCAAACAAAATATATGTGACAATGAGTATCCTGCCAACATGGCATCGAAGGGATCTCAGAAATAATACAAATCCATGACAGAAATTACATCAATAACAAAACAAGATCCCATGACTCATACATCAACAATGATCTATACAGCACTATGAATCTTAGGGACAAAGAAGTACATGAAATCAACACATCATATCCCTCACGATGAAGATGACTAAATAATGGGCTACTTTGTTGGTGGATCTAAAATCACCATCACAATCATGGTGGCGAAAGGTGGGAAATCAACTGCTCACTCGCTGAAAGCTGACACCTGCAACTTCACTTCAAAAAGTGACTAAAAAATATAAATCTCAGATAGAAATCTGAATCCACCATCAGATTCATGGCATTGAATAGTGCATAATTGACTTCTCATTTTCTGAATTTTGATGAAGTGAAAATCTAGGGAAAAAAAGAATCTTTTAGATTCCCCTAGATTCCTTTGAGATGTTGCTCCATGGGTGGACTAGAAATTTTCAACTCAAAAGGCGAATCCAACCTCAACATTGAGTTCCCTGCAAAAAACTGTGAAAAATGACTGTAAACTTGACTATATTCTGACATGGAGAAAAATTACCTCGGAAAATTTCGAGGCTCATAGTTTCGCTCCCTGTTTCTAGGCGTATTCATGGTTCCACCTGCACTCAAATTTGTGCCCACCTCGAACTCCACATGTTGTTTTCCTTACATGAGTTTATATGCATTTCATGTTCAAACTTAACCAAGTCCCACCGTTGGCACGTTGGTAAAATTGGCATGTGGTTGAGGAGGGGTCGGGGCTTCAAATCCCGCCCCTCCCAACATAGCATGAGATATTTTTTTTACATGACGCATTTTGTTTTTTTTTTTAACAAATAATATTTAATTCGGGGGCGTAGGACCCGCATTGGGTGGCCCGCCCCTTCTCTACTGCACCGTATGGTTAACATACATTATGTATATGATATATATATGGTTTATTGGACAGTTGGGGCCTACGGGCATCATGACCCATTGGGCCTTAAAAATATTTCATTTTCTTTTTTTAACTATGATACATGAGGGTGGGCCACCCCCCCTTTTTTTAAATTTGTTTATATTTAATTTAAAACAAACTATGACTTTTTTTAAACTTCTTTAATTTGACCGAAGGAGTCAAATTAACGACCACATAATTTTTCCGAAATCTGGCCGAAGCTGGCCGGAATCTGATGTCCAGAAAAGTGCGAAATTGTGCCTTCCTTAAGCCTATCAAGTCACCAAATCAAACCAAAACTTTGATTGCCTCTAAATTTCGCATAAGAGCTTAGTTTGATGAACTGTTCATACCGTTGCAATCAAGACGACGAGATATTCAACCTGAAGTTGATTCGAGAGCAATCTGAGCACTTTGATTTTTGAGCTTCCATAAGCCCTCTTTCTCTTGTGTGTGTCTCTAGAACCATCTGTATCAGTTGTTAAGGTTTTATTTTATATGGTGATGTTTTATTTGTTTTTTTATAGAGGTCATCTGACCACATAGAGGCCACTACTTCCAAATTGAAGAAAACTTGTTCGACTTTCTTGATTTTTTGTGGAAAAATGCCATTGACATTGCTAATGTTGAGGTATATTTCACACAAATTATTTATGGTCTACTTTAGTTTATATTCTAATGTTCATCATATTTCATGTATTATACTCTGCATTGTATCTTATTTCATTTTTAGAAGAGGAACTCATTATTCATGGTAACAAGCATGAATTGAAGAAAAAGGAGAATAATGACATTGGAGTGACAAAGACAGAAAGAGAGAGAGAAGATAATTTCTCTAGTGACATCCTTAAATCCAATATTCCACACCAGACACACATATAGATTTATTGTCAAGTATTTAGACTTGTTGAATTCACCTACAATGTCTTGGAAACACAATGATAATGTTTTGAAGACTTGATGAAACAATATTTCAAGTGTAAAATGTATTCCAACCAATATTAAGTTGAAAAATCATTGTAATACTTGGCATTTCGTATAATATAATATATTTGTTTGAAATTATTTATAGTTGTACTTGATATTATTTATTATTTTGATTAACATATGTAACTTTGCATTTTCATATTAGATGAACATGCACATTGTGTGGAATTTTTTATTTATTTAGTTACAAAATCATACTAATTAATCTATGTCGATTAATAATGAATACAAAAATCAATAAAAAACAACTAAATTAGTAGATTATATATGTTAATGATGATGACAAATAAAATGGATATACAACAATTAAATTACTTGTTTATAATAATTATTAATGAAAGTAAATGAGTTGAATATAAACTACTAAACCAGTCATTTACATAATGAATATGAAACTACCAAAAAAAGGTAAATGAGTACCGTAAATGACAAATTTGTGATTACAAATGATGATTAAATTTTGCATATATATGATTATTAGTAGCTAATTCAAAATATATTATAACACAACTAAAATTTAGTCATATTTTTTTTGTCATTAATTAGTTTCAAACAATGACTAAAAATTGCACATATATGACTATTAGTATCTAATTTATTGTATCTTATAATGTGACCAACATTTTGGTCATATTTCTTTAGTCATTAATTGGTTTTCTCTGTTGATCATGCAGTAGTATATTTTGTTATGTATTTGGTCATATATGGTAGTAATTAATGACTAAATCAATGACGAAATTGGTGGTCAAATTTATGTATAAATATACTACTAGACGATAAAATTGAAACAACTAATTAATGATTAAGCTAAATACGACTAAAAATTGGTTGCATTATAAGATATTGTAAACTAGCCACTATTGGTCACCGACTGAAAATTGGTCATTTATATGCAAAATTTAGTCATTTTTTTAGTAACTAATTAGTCATTTTGTACTAGTGGTGGTTATGGAGCTTCATGTTCAAAATCCATGATACCTATGATGTAGTGGGGAACAAACACCTTAAATTAAATTTGATTTAAACAAGTAATTTTTGTCAGGAAATTTTACACTATTCTTGATGCTAGCATATTAATAAATATGATAAGATTTACATTAAATTATGCATTTTTTAATATTTCCTTTAGGTGTTTAAGGGGATATCTTAGGTAGAATGATATAAAATGTTTTAAATTACTTAATTTTTATTTTTTTCAACCAATTTATATTTATATCATAACCTAACTAGTTTTTTTGTACAACAGAAAATATCTAAATTTTTGGTCAAGTTCGTATAGAAATTTCGGCTTTGGGGATTCTTAAGATAACCCCCACACAAAATTTCTTTAACTAATTATGATAAAGTCCCACCTTAAATTGTGTTCATATTGAGACGTTATTGGGCATTTTTTTGTTTAGGAATGGCCATCCTTGACATAAATACTTCTTAACTATTGTTAACTTACATGGCCACTCATTATTGTGGAACCCACACAAGTTGTGCAAAGGAAACTGTAATTAATTTTGGAAAGATGGGAGAGAAGAAAAGAAAATTCTAACATCCACAATGCTAAATATAGCCTACAGGACTTCCTTTAGAGTGAAAGACTTGAAAAAATGTATGCACATCAAGAGATTTAATCCTCTTTGAAATGGATCTATATTGGTTCTATATATTCATATAGAATGTGTAACTTTTCATTTTTAAAATTGTATTTTTGAATTCATAAATGGATACAATGCCATTAAATTTTACTTGGACAATTAGATTGTGTAAACCACACCAAAGAAATTTGCAATTCAAGAAAATCTTGGCTAGAAAAAATTTAAGTTTAAATTCAAAACTAGAATTAATGGCTCCAAATTAATTTATAATTTTTAAAAGGAGGTAGATAAAATTCTAAAACAAACCCCATTCCTTATGTTGATTGTAGAATATCCTAGAATCTGGAGGTCACTGGAGTGAAATATTATTTTTATTCAATCTCATTATCAACAAACACTGACTTTAGTCATTTCCTTTGTGCAATTGTATTTTTTGTGTGTGGGTTTCCATGAGGAACTCTAGTAATATTTCTCCTCACTACCTTGCATGTTATAGCTTGGATATAATATGTGTATAATATTTTGACCTAGTGGTATGATTGGAAAAAAATGATTTATCTAGGTGATTCGAGAAACATCTGTCAGATAGACATCAACACAAGTGTGAGATTGTTGCAAGCCTAAACACATTTCCTCCCCTCCATCATCTACCCTTTAGGTTGTTATATTTCCATTTCTGCAACATTTTTGTAGTAACATCATAGGCATGTTCAATACCTTCGGTGTATCTTTGCACCTTTAGGGGCAACTGGTAGTATATATTCTTCTTAAAACATAAGTTTCATTATTGCTACAGTTGGATAAGAATGTAATAATTCTTAAGGATAGGGGTAGCATGTGTTAAGTGTTATTGGTAATTTACTAAATTCTTTATTCAAACTATTACTAAGTTTATTTAATCTAATGTACATTTATGAATGTTTCTTCTATGTTATGTATTAAATACAATGTAGATCATATGCAATATAGAGTAAAGGTGGGTAAGGTATCTATATATATAGACCTTAGACATAATCCACATATATAAAAATAAATAATATAGAGTGGCTAGAATTTAGGTGTTAAAATCTAATGTTCTTATATGACATTTAGCCAAATTTGATATGCAGTAAGGGATGCAATGGAGTATTATGTTATTTGGCTATAATATATTTGAACCCACATTTTGAATATTTTCCGATGAATACTGCCTAAACAAGGAATATATTCACAATAGTAGACTACATTGGCCTTTTATTTAATAAAAAAGCTACTAAGCAAGGCAATGTCAAATTTGCAATGTTTAAACAAATTATGGAGAACTAATTGTGGATGAAAGCTATGCTATGATTTTGATAATTGGATTCTCCTATGGAAATTTGACTTTGGAATATTTCAATGAAGGAAAAAAACCTCCATGGAGGATTATGAATTTGAGGCACTGCATATGGTTTCCATGATTTATTGTAAAGGTTTTATAATTTATTTTACTTTTTATATTGGAGATAATATAGATATTCAACATTGTGGAGTGAACGTGAGTGAAGGTTTCATATTCAATGGAAATATTTGGCACAAGGTGAATTTAGGTATTATAAAGAAAACATGCATAGTGGTTAGAATTGAAAAGGTGTTAAAATGCAATACTCCACTACTAAATCTAGTACGATTTGGGCATGGATTAGGGAGTACAATGGAATGTTATGAGATTTTAATAAACATATATTTGGAATCTTTGTTGTGAATAATTCCATATAATACAACAAAAGAAAGGAATGCATTCAAATTTAGAGGTCTTTCTATTACACGTCAATGCAAAAAACAAGCATGTGCATTGCTAAAGGAATGATAATTGATGTCTGTGGATGAGAAGGTTGTGGGTGAAACATTATATTATAGTTAAGTACATATTTTAGTTGTGTCATCAATAAATACATGGGTGGACAATAAATGAAAAATGTTAAGGTTCGGGGAAACTCATGCTCAGGGAACCACCTAGGGAAATGATGATATAGGATATTATAGAAAATGAAAATCCCTTAAATTAATACAAAGGGGATTATTGTAATAAAAAATATCCAAACTCAACTCACATGCATAACATATTTATACCATACAAAAAGGTTAAATGATTTATGGCTAGTAAAGAAGTTAAAAAAGGTTAAACACAAAAAGAGAAAGGTATTTTATTTTTAGTAGTGGAGAGATAATTTGACTAGGATTTTCTTCAATGTATGGATAGGAATTAATTACATATGGTGAGATTTTCATGGAAAGTAGAAAATCAAATGATATTATGGAATTTTTCTTCACTTTACTCCTTTTATATACTCTGATGATCAATAATCATGGCCACACTTTACTTATGGTTAGGAAAGTAAAGAGCATAATATCTGATGTGAATGTTATTTATATAATATCATGGGAAATGGCACATAATATTTTTCAAAACATTTGTTAAAATTATAGTTGGTATTTTAAATAAACACATAAAAAAGTCATTAATGGTAACACCAACATATGCAAAGCACATGCACACACTATGGTTGCCATAAAATGTGGATAAAATAATAATTAATAATTAAAATTTCTCATGAAACCAAGAATTCCAAGTTCAAAAGTATTAGACATCTTCTTCTACGAGATTGTGACCTTCAACTTACACATAAATATATTTGTTAAAATATATTAATGGTATTCATGAAAATCCAATTCCCTAACAATATCGCAACCAACAATGACCACTAATTTAAATTTCATTTTGAAGATGTGTTATTCTCAAATAACCATAAATTTTAGTAAAAGTAATGAATGCATCATTTTGAAAGCATATATGAAGTCAAAAACTACAAAATGATTGGAATAAAATACTAGATATATGTTGATAAAACATTACAAGAATAATATGTTTGGAAGATGCTTTTAAGGTTCCACTAAAATTATATTAAAGTAGTTTTGAAGGAATTAAATGATAATTATGCATGATAAAATGGAAAAATCAAAGACATAAATTGCAAGACTACATGAAAAATTGAAATATGTTGTAGGAATAACTATGGCAAGATTATCACTAATAAATATTTTATCACTTGGTTGTCATCCAATATATTTTGGTGTTTTGTCCTTATCATTTGTACACATTAATATGAAATCACCATTGAAACCCTTTATACTTTATTTAGGGAAGTAAAGACCCATACACTAATATATATGCTCCACACCTGTGTGAGAGTTAAATTTCAAGAAATCACTTTTAGATGCATTATTTAACACTTTTATCTACACAATTTGTAATTTGCAATGACGATGTTCTATTTCATAAAATATTAGGAAATCAATATAAATTTAAACTTATTCCTCAACATTTTTATTATAAATAGACAATGTAAAACACGTGATAATAAGAATTATAGCCAATAGAGTATGCATTACTAGATCACTCATCACATGCAACGATAACAACTACTACACAATATTCACCTTGATTGTCAATCTATATCATTGATGTGAAGGAGGAATCTCCACTCATAAGTTTAATGCATACATACCAACTAATTTTATAATACAAAAAAAAAGAATTCACACTAGTATCCTATGCATAAAATAAAATGAAAATAACAATATATCACCTTACACATTTGAAACCATTTAGAAAATGCATTATTATAATCCCATTAGGAATAATGACCTAATATGTAAAATCACAATCAAATAGTTGCAATATCTATATTATAGATATCTTTTACCCATATTAAAAATGAGCACTATGGTTAACAAACAAAAAGTTTAAATGATAAATATTTAATACTCATCAACATTTAACACATTACAGGAAAGTCATTGATGAAATACAAGCCAAGTATCTATATATTGACTAATATCATCCAATATACCAACATGGAGTCCCTTTTATCAGCTATTATTATTGGAATATTTATTTTTATTGATGTCAAAGGAGACACCACCTTAAGAAGATAATCATATAAGTGTGTATAGGACTTCAATACATTTCTAGTGAGAACTTAATCACCTTCTAACTCCTATTCATTGATGAGATATGAATTTTTTAAGTTGTGAAACCTATATTTTGGTCTCTCATTGGTTCAGCCTACATGAGCCTACATGAACTCAATTCTTCCCCATTTCCAAAATACATAGAGCTTCATGAAAGAATTAATTCATATAAATAAAAAACATTCCTCCTCATTGCACCCATCCAACTCAGTCAAGTATACAAAGAATACATTCAATCTAAGGAAATACCAAAAATCTTGACAACTCATGAACTAAAATATATAATCAAGGAGGAAAGACATGCATTTATTTTTGGTTTTGGTTTCATTCTTTTGGAGGCTTTTCATGAATTCTTGGATCATCATTAGAGAAAAATTTTCACCTCTTTTGGAATCAAAATTTTCTGTTCTGTTTGGAGTTGACCTCTCTATGGATTTGATTTAACATTTTACCCCCCTTAGAATCATACCTTTGCACTCTTTTGGAATTGTTCAGACCTTTCTTTGAGAATATTCTATAGGCTGGTGGAACAAATTTGTATCACCTTGGAGAAGACATATTCAAGTTTAGTTTCTAATTTTTTGGCGTATTAAAAGCTATGAGTTGTGGCATATCTTTGTCCTTATAGGAGAAACAGTCTCAGCCCTGTGGGGCGGGTCTCGGAACTATGGGAGCAACATATTTTGGCCCTTTTGGAGACTTGTAACTTCATCCCTATGGATACCTATAGTCTACCTTTTTTTTAGTCCTCTTTTTGATGAGACAAAGAATGACATTTATCCTACCTTATGAGAAGACCAATGACATATTTGGATCAATTTTTGAAGGTATTTTGAAGTAAATTGATGATTCTTTGGAGAATATATTTGAAGACCTTGAAGCCATCACTGGAGGAGCCTCATTGAAGAATGTTTTTTTTACTTGAAGAATATGTTGGAATAGATTTGTTGTAGAGATTTGAGAAGCTTCATTGAAGGATTTTTGAGCTAATAAAGAAGAGGTATCTTTGTCTAAACTTGGAACATTGTTGGAGATAGTATTAAAAGAATTATTTTAGTCAATCTTAGGAGTAAATTGAAGTAATATTGTAGAGTGTTTTGGAGGCACTATTTAAGGAAATGTTGGAGCAATGAAGATTGTTGGAGACACCTTTGTAAAGCATATTTGAAGACCTTGTTCGAGAAGTGTTGGAACCTGTTGAAGTAAGTTTTGAAGCTATTAATTTCTAGCAAGTTCGTAGAGCAGATATTGTTAAGAGGATTGGAGTCCTCAAGTTGACCAAGTCGGAGCTTGGATTTCTTGAGAGGATTTAAGTCCTCATTTTTGGCCAAGTAGATTCTTGGATACGTTCAAGGTTGGAGCCTTGAAAAATTCAAGTGTTTTTTTGTAGACATTGAAGCTTGATTTGTTTTAAAAGAGGATTAAATTCCTTACTATTTTTATTAATAAAATTATTTCTGTTCCATCTGTTGTGTTCTAGTTTAATTTGTGATAAAAATCTTAGCTAGCATAAAATGATGTTTGAAATAAATACTGATTCACTGACCCTCTCAGTGTTTCCAACAATTATCGTCATTCACGATCCACTATTTAGGTGAAACTGGGATATGTCACTCAACCAACTACATATATCAACATTTTGATTAAGCATAAGTGACATTCATCTAGGTTTCTTTTATCATTTATTTCGATCTACAAAAAATAATCATTAATAAGTTGCTCATAATCTATCAATCCAAAGTATAATTCCCCCGAGGGTCTATCTTTACTCTTAAATATGATAGCTAGTCCACCATAATATTTTTCTTGGATCTATTCTCTAAATATGACATTATTAATCCACACAAGGAGTCTCACTGTCATTGTTGTGACCAATCCTTTTTCCTCCAACTCACAAAGTTCCATTTATTATCAATGCACAAATACCAACACAACATATCTACAAATGCTCTTTAATTTATGAGGCCACCCTCAAAAGAGAGTCTAGGATTTCTAAGGCTATAATACCATAAGTAAATACCAAGTACAATGAAATAATAAAACCATCATACAGGAGAAGCATACACAAAATAAACACCAATAACTTTCCCTAGAATTTATTTATCAAATAAATGAGATTTCGAAGATATATCTTAATTAACAAGAGTCACTACCATTAAGCCAACTAACTTAAGCTAGCATGAACCACTTAGAAGCATTTTAAAATATAGCATGTCAAGGCTTTAATTAGGCTTCATCGCACTAAACACATAGAAAAATACAATAGACCACTCAATTTCAAGATCTCATAAATTACATATTGTAAACCATCTTTAACTTAATCTTAAACCAATGAACCATATCAATATCAATATCAACCCCCCATATATATATATATAACTCAATGGACCATTTCAAGATTAACCTAATTGATATTTTAATATTTACCACATGGATAACTAAATCTATATGTTTTTGTTTTAAGTTCATAAAATTTACATCTTTGTGGAGTCTTTAATTAGGAAATATTTTTTCGGTATTGTCCTTTTGTTATTTTAATTGACATGTATTATTGCACTTTATAGCTTACCTTGAAACGATGAAGATAGTATGAGTTATGTGAAATACAATTTAAAATTTAATATTATAATTATAACGATAACGTTGTTTTAAATTTTTGGACTCATCCTATTGCTACTTAACACATTTGCTTTCTATTAAAAATTATCGAAGAGAGATGTCGCTTTTAGCATTTTAAAATATCATGAAATTCAAGGGTTACTTTTCAAATTGTGATATTTGAGATCCTTGTACATTTTTAAATTTTCTTCATCTATCGAGTTTATTTATGTCTTGTTTTTCTAAATAAATGTCATTTTTATTATAAAGCGTCGTGTTCAATGTTTTTCCTTTTTTTATCAATGGACTATTGCATTTATTATTATATATTCATTCCTATTTCATTTTAATAATAAATTTTAATTATTAATTTTTTAAAACACCTAGTCTTTCTTATAATATTTTGTATAATTGTATTCATTATATATATATATGAAAATTAGTAAGTATAATATAAGATTAAAAAAATAAATGTAAATATTTTTTCATAAATTTAATACTTTTAAAACCAGAAATGTGTAAATCAATTATTCTTTTTTAATATTTCATTGTTTAAATATCACATCAATTTACATTAAAATATTAAATACTACTAGATTATATTATTATTATTTAAAAATAATAATAATATTAATTATAACATGATTTTTTAAATTTTGAAAAGGTATAAGTTCATATAATGGTAATGATGATTCTTAATGTCCACTAAAACTAAATTGGTCTATCGGATCTAAAGAAAGGAATTATTTAGTTTGCTTTAAAATTATACTCCTATGCTCAAAGGGTTTGGAGAGAAGCGTCCTGAGCTCACTATAATTTTGACATGTTAAAAGGCTAGGAAGTTCAGTATTGCCTCAAAGATTATGAAACTGAGATCTAATGTGGATGTATGCAGGGAACTCTAAGAGGAAGTAATTTTCAACGTCAATGTTCATATTCTCACATAGATGGCAGATCCTTTCCACCCATGGTGTTTTAGGAACTGCCCAACGACCTGTTTCACTATGGAGCCCATGAGAGTTCATTCTTATCTTGGCTATATTATTTTTTTTCTTTGATCTAGTTAAAACATAGAGATACTTTTGATCTTCTAGAGTACTATTGATGACCTCATTATAATATCTTAATTTTATTTTAGCTTCTAAATATTTCTCACACCTCATTTTATCGTTAAACTTAGAAGTAACAATATTTTTAATGTTATTAGTATTTTGCAATGCAAGATTTTCGTCAATCCCCAAATGGTTTAACCAGGCCCTGGTATATTTATACTAACCTCACTTGAGCCTTAGTTTGTTTTGGTTGGAATTTAAAGCTAGCTTAGGAATTCTATGGTCTCCCATGTTATCGATTTTGTGCTTGTACAATAGGAGCCTAGTCATAGCTAGGCTCTCGATAGTGAAAATACCCACTTCTATAAGGAGAATAGGATATGGAGTATTTCTTTTAATTTTGAGGTTATACGTTATAAAACACTTCTGGATTTGCTCAATATTTCACTAGAATTCTATAGAGATGCTGCAACCCCAAACCTCACATCCATAAAAGATAACATGAGTGACTAAAGTTTTAAAGAGGAGCTTGTTTTTATCCCACATCACAAGGATTGTTGCTTTACAATTATTTTCAAGACCAAAATAAGCTTTCTACCCTCCATTAGTCCTTTTCTAAATGCTATAGTTCCAGTTGAGCTTGTGATGAATATCAATTCCTAGGTACTTGTAAGAAGAAACTTCCTCCAAATTGTTATTTTCATAACCAAAATTAGTGTAGGTGTCCTTGAATTTGATAATCATAACTTTCATTTTTTCAGTGTTAACAATCATACCCATAGTGGAGTAGCAATCTTTAAGAAGTCTTAATTTCTTATCAATATTAGATGGGAACCTTGCCAGAAGAACAATATCATCAGTATAGAGAATAAGGATCATGACTATTCCAGCTAAGATTGTGCCAGCAAAGCCTGCTTCCTCTAAAAAACATTCTAGCTTGTCGATGTAAATGCAAAATAGGGTAGCGGAGAGGGGGAAACGTTTTTTAATTTCGATATTACACTTAATATATTTTGACCACCCCTCATTACTCGTAAACTTGGAAATTACATTCTCGTATAACCTTATAGCAATAGCTCTCAACTCGAAATGAACCTTTAGCTCTTCTAATCTATTCCATGGGTTATTTCGAGGAAAAGGTATTAAATGATTTACTATTATAGAAATAAAAATGTAAATTGAAGATGATTTAATATTATAAAATGAGAAAATCTTCTATAAATTGATGTAACTTACAGAATCAATTTGATAACATTGCACGCACCAAACACCTCCTGTAATTTTGAGAACTTGTGGAGATCATTTGAGGAAAAAGGGTGGAGGATCGTGCAATTATTCCAACATTATTTCTGCTCCAACTTGTAATGATCATGGAAAGTAGCATATAGAGATAGGAATTGTTGCTTCGATTTAACACTTTTCATCATCTCCATAACCAAAAATACTACAAATTAAAATCACTTAAGCCAAAAATCCCATCACTCATTCAGTAATTTAATACGATAATTTGTTTTAAATTGATACTCTATTATATATAATTACATTGAATTGTTTTGAATTGATACTCTATTATATATGATTACATTGTTCACCCAGAAAAAACTTGAATCATAACCAAAATTTTAACTCACATAGCCATAACATTACCAGTTAGATACGTCACCTGGGAAAACAATAATTTTTTAATCAAAAAGCAAGTGCAGAGATTTGGAATTGAAAGAACATTAAAGAAATTTAGATATGACAAAGAACGTGTCGGTGCAATTCCATACACCACCGAAACTCTCATGATGCAGATTTTAGGGCTTTCAAATCACTATTTTCTTGGTAACATGTCTCAAATCAGTTATGGATTTTTGAACATTTAGTAATAGTAAGTTATGAGATGAATCTCCACCTTTAATAATCTTGTTAAACATTTTTAAAATCTAAATTATTTTTATATAGTGGAAAACTTATGTCTAACTAGCACTAGGCACCATTATCCATTGCTATTAGCTAATGTCCATTAATGATGGTCAAGGGGCTAAGTTTTTACTCTTGCAATATGTTTTTAGGTTTTCAACTGTTAAATTATTTGTTTCTTTAAACATAAATGTGTTTATCTCATTTCTAATTTAGTTAAAGGTAGTTGTAGTTAGATTCTTGTGAGCTTCACACCCTATATTATAATATGAAATGATTGCTATTTTTTTGGGTGTTGTCTATTGATGTTAAAATTTAGCTTTTATTGATGTTACAAATTCACTCGGACAGTAGATTTCTTTCTAGAATCTGGTAAAAAAAATTCAAAAAATGAGAATGTTGGATTTCTTGAATAATTTTTTTTTATGGTGGAAATGGATTCAGCCCCATCAAGAACCATTGGGACACCCAAAGTCCTAATGTTTGACAACGGTAATCCATATTTTAAAAATTTTCTGCCAGATTTTGTCATGATCTAGCTAAAATTTCCATTATTGTCTGGGTTAATTTGTGTGTTTTTTATACTACATGTTTTTTTTTTTTTGGGTAGCGACTGCAGTGATGAAAAAAATTCAGTCGTTTCTCTTAAAATAAATAAATAAATATTTCTATTATAATAAATATAAATAATTAAGAAAATCGTCAATTACGAAAGTTTTGCGAGGGAAATATTTATTTCCCTCCTCTTTATAACTCTTCATTATTTAATATTTTTTATGTTTCTTTGCGATAATGAAATGATAAAATTATACAAGGGAAAAATTATATAAGTACTCAACTATTTCAAAGTCTAAATCAATTATATAAAAATCTAAATTAATTATAAAATGGGTTATGATCAATATATGAGGAAGATATCTAATGTGAATAGGTATCTCCATGGTTGGTTATGGTTAGGCATTTTCATTTATGATCAAGCATAGTCAACTATGTAACGTATCTAACCTTAATAACTTCCGCCAGGTGCCTTAAGACCCTCTAGGGGTAACCCAACCCCTCTAGGTGTCCATCCCCTAAGAAAAATTAACTTTTTCTTGCAATAGAGCCCTAGTCGCTCCCTTTCCAAGCCCTCCATGTGACTGGAAACCATGAGTCGCTCCCATAGGCCTGCATCAATGTGAACATGGCCTTTTTGGCTTAGTGTTGGGCTAGGGACTATGGAATTTAATGCTATTTTTCCTGAACGGAGCTAATCCTCTGCCCAAAAAACTATATAACATTCATAATTCATGAAATAAATAACTACAATGAAAACCAATACTATACCTGACCATCCCCAACGTTGATAAACATTTATTCAAACACTTGGTAGATATGCAACCTACAAGTCATGAATGAAAGTTTGAGCATAAGGGACTAAAAACCATATGATACTTAACAAGAAGGATCACAACCCGTTACACGTCATTTGGTCACCATGACATTTGACTGTTCATATGGGTCTATCACCATCCATATCATGTTCCATTAGAGGTAAAAAACACTAATGTTCCTAAATCAAGTCGTGGAATTGGAGAAAATCTCTTTAAAACCCTTAAAAGTCTACCTGCGCGGTTTTTCTAGCCTTTCCCTACACATGCACTGATGTTATGTCCATAAAATTTAGCAACTCCCACAATTTTTTCCACTATAACCTGCGCACCCCCATGAAAATAAAATAAAAGAAAAAAGTAAATTATAGAAGCCTAGTTGGTAAAATATTCTCCCAACTGGAAGCTTCTAGAGTCGTGATCAATTCGAGCTTTATCCCTCCACTCATGGAGCTTATCCCTTGGCCCATGGAGCTCAAATATCTTCATGAGAGGAATCCATCCCCCTCTTCATGGAACCGAAACTTACTCCATTTCCCTATAAATTGAGCTCAAGTTTCAGGTTGAAGTGTAGACACATGTATATATCAATGTGATTAGAGACAAATCTATACAATTTCTAAGCTAAAGAGAGTTCACAAGAGTGCATAATTTCTACACTAATTATTTGTTGTTGGCATAAGAATTATCACACCCTTGTGTCTATAACTCCATGCTGGTATTCAGACAGGAACTCTTATCAGACTGAAGGAGAATGATTGTTCAAGACCCCGAGAGAAATCTTTACAACATCAAGGCATCAAGTTGTAAGATTACTCTTTCTATCAAGATAATACATATGGATCTCTTTTTCTCATTGCTTTATTTATATGATTATTGGAATAATGTCAATACTTAGAGTCCTTGATCAATAATTTGGATTAATACTTTCTGATTATTATATGTTGCAAATGGTTTGATTATTTCTCTTGTATTTGATTGTAGGTTCTACTCCTTGGAGAACTACCTTGGAGCGACGGGACAAAGGCTTACATGAAACATTTGGATTTCAAGGTAGGGACATGTCCTCTCTACTTTACTATTATAATAATCTTGAAATGCAATTAATATAGAGGAAAAGGTTTTAAAATGGATCTTTGTTTTTAGTTACTCGATGGAGTACTAGGGAGATCGCTCTTGTCCGCAAGAGGGATTAATCCACAACACAAATTTGTGACCATACTGGGGATACTAGAGCTTCGTTTTCTTTGTTTTTATTCAGTTAGAAATTTTAGTTTTCTGATTTGGACTTCTCTGAGTTTGTTTGGGTAGATAAATTTTAAGAATCCTTGAAAAAGGAAGCTTGTTATTTATTTTTGAAATTTTTTTCCTTGCCTATGCAGTTTTTGGTAGAAAACAATGCGGCAACCTGCACAAATTTTAGTTCAATTCAGTGTGCATGTGCACTGTTTTCCACTGTAAGCTGTGCAACCCTGGAAATTTTTGAAAAAATTAAATTTCTCCTTTTTAGAACCAGATAACCTTATTATTTAAGTTTTCCCTGAGCCATATTAGTTGTCAGATGTTGTGTGAGAACATATTTTCAAGAAATTTTTGAGTTTTGAGTTTTCCTGTTTGCATTTTATAAGTGAGAGTTTGCCCTATTTTATTTCTTCTATGTCTAAAAGATACCTTCATTTTCCTCAGCTTACTGGTATTATGATTTTGTCTTTTTGAGCCATTAGGATAATTTCAAACCTTACTTTTATGGATTTTTGTTCCCTATTCATTTGCAAACCCAGAAGAACTTCTAGCTTACTGAAGCCTGATTTAACACCAAAGAACTTTTGGATGATTTCATCTCTGCTGAGTTATGTGGAAATTTTATTAGTATGATCACAACTAACAGAAATAATCCTCAAGCATTCTAGATAGACTTCATAATTATAATTTTTCTTTGATTTTGAAATTTATTCTTTTTAAAGTTTCTTAGAGACTGTTTTCTTTCGAAAATTGATTGTTTGTGAATTGTAGTTTCTGATTTGATTTTTCAAGGAATTTCATTTCAAATGAGTAATTGAGCATTCTTGTAAATTTAGTTCTTCCTAAAATCCTCTATTTTTCAAAAAGGATTTTTATTTTATGAATGAAAGAGTTTGTGTTTCAGAAATTGATAAAATCTCTCAACTTTCTCTTAAATAAGATTCATTGAAAAGAAAAAGTTGCACTTCTCATATAGATGCATTTAGAGTATTTTGATTCGGATCACAAACATCATCAATGTTTCAACTCCATATCATTTGTGTTTAGTAACAGACAAATTAATACAATGCCTAAATAAAATCAATCTAGACATTTTACATTCTCTAGGGCTTATTCCACCAACATAGCTTAGGCTACTATCTTGGAATAGGTTGTAATAAACATTTCAAGGTAGTTTAAGAAAACAAGTAGAATCTTGTGGTAGGAAAATCCAATTGTTCTATTTGTACTCTAGGACGTTCTTCTTAAAAGAGTTAAGCACAAGATCATGTCAGCCCCAGTGAGGTAATCGTACCTATCTCACTGGAAAAGATAGAAGATGTGCACATAATACAAATGGTAAACCTCAGATTAACAATTTTTGAGGAGCTTGGTGTTGCTTGTCGGTAAACCTCAGATTTATCATATCGAGGAGCCTTAAAGGGGATTGAGCTTGATACTCTGCCCTTTCATGTATATTGAATCGTAGATTATTCCACCAGCTGCATCTATCTCCATTGGTGACCATAGTGGCCATAATATTTAGGATTTTTCCCAAGGTGACAGTTGAGGGAAGGTCCCACTCTACCTATAGCAGACGTCGACTAGACTCACTTGGACTTTCCAGAGGGTACTATTCACTTAGAGATGGCATAAGTAGAGGGACTTGCACTGAAATCTTCCATTAAGTAGGTTTTTTGGGTAACTATTCTAACCACCAAGTTTCCAACATTAAACATCTATGACGTTGGATTTCATGATCAACAACTAGTGTTTTAGTGTGGAATCATATTGTTTGTGTGTGGATTGTCTCTTAGATTTTGTTAGTGTGTGTTCAAATCAATTGTTTTATTAGTGGCCTTAGGTATATTTTGTTGAAACATTTTTTGATTTCATGTGTTAAACATTAACCGTGGCTAAATTACCAAGACACTCTCGTAGAATGCAGGGGAAACCCCCTGAATATACACCAAGTCAATTAGAAAAGCTTAAACCTGAAAGAGGTCAACAATCAGGAACCGGATCTACTGAATAAGAGGAAACATCAGTAATAATACATCCCAATTACGAAATAAATCAACCTCAGACAGAAGAATAACCAGAAATTTTAGAATTAATCATAGTGGAGTCTGCAATCAGTGAATTCTCAGATACTCAACTTATTGAACTTGAAACTGAATCTACATCATTTGAGAAAACTTCAGAGTTCATATCCCGAACCCCTAGTCATCCTCGTTCACGTCAATTGAAGCTTCACATCACTGAGAATATTCCTCCTAGCATGATCAGCATCAAAGATATTACTGACATGGAAGAAGAGATTGCAATTCCTTTGCATCAAGAATATTTATATCTAAGGTATAGTGAATTGATTTACCATTACAACCCTTTTAAACGAGACCCTTGGTATCATCAGTTAACCAATTTTTTACATAATAATGGTATCAATTATTCACCACGCCACATTCCTTTTTACTCCATACCCAGAGGTAGTTACATGCCTTCATCAAGCATGTCAGGCGAGTCATCCATGATTTCTTCATCGCCATAAATTTTTTTGTATGGTGGTCCATAAGTTCCTGCTAGATACCAGTCGCTCTCTGGTACTTTCTTAGGAGCATCTGCCTCTTCTGAAACACTTACACAATTAACTGGTCTTAATGAATCTAATACCGAAAATTTGACAATGGAACAAGTCTATACGATGTCTGGAAATATTCCTTCACCTGACCCTCAAGGTAGCGATTTACCCCTTAGGGTGTAGTATACTCCTCAAGGACAACTGCTTCAAGGGCAGTACCCTATGATAGGGCCACAAATTCTTCAAGGGAATTACCCTATGCAAGGGCCACAACCTCTTCAAGGGAATTACCCTATGCCATGGCCATAGCCTGCTCAAAGGAAGTACCCTATGCCAAGGCCACAACCTATTCAAGGACAACAACCTCCTTTGGGGTAAAAATTTTATCAAGAGCAACAATACTTTCAAGGAGGTCAACCATTTACTAGAAATTATCTGGAAAATTATCAAAATTACGTTCCAATACCTCAAACCGGTTATGGTCAACCTTATGCACCAAAAACTTTAATGGGAGCTCCTTATCCCAGATTTAATACAGTGTGTAACCCATCGTTGAACCAACAAAATTTTAAACCTACTGTACAAGTACCTTATAATCAACCTGGTTAGAAAATTGGTCAATTTGTTTATACCCAAGTCCAACAACCTGCCCAACCTACACTTTAAATTGCATCATAGGTATCTGTACCTGGTAGTCAGCAAGCCGGTCCAAGTATGCTCAAAACTCATGTCCAATCTGCTATGAAAACTTCTATTCAACAAACAAGTACACTTATCCCTGGAGTTTCCCAATTTCCTATTGATACAACCCTTCAAATAACGACATCAACTATATCACAGGAAATCCCTCAAGTCACTGCTCATCAAAATGGATCTGTGGTTTAGTCTATTGTTCAAAGCTCTGTGGGACAACCTGGTACAACTACAATTCCAACAAGCCAACCTTATACAAGTGAGTTTGTCAATTAACCTTATCAAGGGTAGTTTCAATATGGACCAAGAGGACAAAATACAGTCTACCAAAGTCAACCATACCCTGGTTATACATATCAGATACTAGGTCAACCTCAGTTTGGTATGGCTAACCCTGGATACCCTGGAGGTATTCCAATCCCATCTTCATAGGCTATTCTAGGGTATCCTGGATATACTCCTCTGGGTACTAGTATCGTTCCTCAAAGTTATCATTTTTCTCAATAGGACCTTAACCATTTTTTACCATTCATTGCAAATTTAGACTTTCCAGATTTCTCGCGCCTCACGAATGATCTAATTTATTATCTTCTGTTTTGGCCGCCAACGCTAAATAAGCTTCCCAGTGACATACTTATGTTTGAAGGAAAATAAGGAGAATACCCCTCAAATCATGTGATGACTTATTATATTTCGTGCACATCCAACTCTTTAATCTATGATTCCATTCGATTAAGACATTTTCAAAGAACATTGATAGGCTTAGATATAAAGTGGTATATTGACTACCACACAACTCTTCCACTAATTTCAATGTGTTAGCAACAAATTTATTAACTCACTTTCAGTTTCCAGTCTGTTATGACAATGGCACAAAACTCTTGACTTCATTAAAACAGAGCATTTCTACATACATTTCAGATCACATACATGAAGGGAGACATACAAGACGTTTAGTGAAAGTTTTCATTTTGGATCAAATCTTGGAAGAATGGTTCATCAAATCACTACTTCCAAAAATCACTAAAGATATAGCAAAGGGAGGTGTTGTTACAGAAGAATAGGTCATAGCTCAATCACAGTACTTAGACCTTTGTTATACATAGTCCTGTACTTTATACAAAAAAAATCTTGACTTACCATGCCCAGGTCAAATAACTGAAACTACTTCTGGTTCTCATTCTGCATACGGTGTAATTGGTACAATTAGTGCTAACAAGAGTAATAAGAAGTCATCCAAACCTACTTCTCTCATAATAACTTTACCATATTCACTTAAAGGAGATTTTTTCCCTTGAAGCTTATGCCGATATTCATGTTGTAGATTCATCCATGACTAAAGATAAAACCACCAATAAGAAGAAAGGAAAGGATAATAATAAACAAAATACATCTCCTAAATAAAAAAAAGAAAAAAAATGAACCAGCTGACGAAAAGTAGAAACCTCGTTATCCTTGTCTTATATGTGACGAGGATCACTATACTAAAGAGTTCCACATTGGTCCGAGCTATCCAAATATGTCAAAGGTTCACCTAACCCGTTGCCTTGAAGGATCCTTTTTCCACTCAAGATAGTAAAATGATCAGATCTTCTTCCAATTCATCGGCAGATATTTTAATGATGTCTGAGGTCATGGTTGCAACATGATCTCAAGACTATGGAACTAAGAATCCTGTAATTGGTAAAGAGACTGAAAATTCTAGTCACACACCAGCCATACCTTCTTCAGTTTCTAAACCACTTCAAATCAAGAAACCTAATCCTGATCTAGTAATTAAACCGCCTGCTAAAAGTGTACTTTGAAAGTCAGCTTTCAATCCACATGTGAGAGCTGCTCAGAATTACAACAGTGTTGAAGATTTGGCGATATCCCCTTCAGCAATGTTGGCGTTAGAAGTGCTACAATCATGTCCAGCACAAAGGAAATTACTATTATCAGCTATCGGAGGTATAGATCCTCAAGACTCGAACCTCATAGTCTTTTATCTCGAACATTTTGTACCTAGACTCCCTCATCAGTTGGCTTTTCAGATTTCAATATTAGTCAAATCAAGTCGATTTTTTCATATTGTAATTGATGAGGGGAAATATACTTGTATAATGACATTAAATTGTTGGAAAAAACTTGGTTCTCCAAAGCTCAACTAATCACCGAATATCCTTCAAGACTTTCATGGAAGAGGGTTTCATCCATACAGAATACTCTAGGATCTACCTATAGAAGCAGAAGGAAAAATTGTTAATTTACAGGTGGAAGTTGTTGATGCCCCTCTTGATTACAACCTTATTTTGGATCATAGTTGGTTGTACACCGTGACTGCTATTGTTTCATCAGTGTTTCAAGCAATCATGTTTCCTCATAAAGGAAAGATTGTTAAAATCGATCAGTTGTCATACTTTTTATCAGACCCTACTTCTATGGATAGCATCCAGCGTGTCAGAAAATTGGTTATCCCATACGAAGATGTTGGTGTAGGATTAATGAAGGATTCTGCTCTCATGGGAGCTTTCACTATTCCCCCACCCAACGTACCGCGAACAATTTCCAATATCAATATGATCTCATCAATCATTATACCATTTGATGACACATGGACTGTGCCTTCAGAATCAGAATCAGACTCTTTCAACGGCAAGATGCCTTTGAGTCCTTTTGAATTGGCATATGTAGCAATAAAATCATATTCTAATACCCCATGAAATATTCTTGATCAAATGAACGTGATCAACGAAGAATCATATTCTCTATCAAGCTCAACCTTAACACCATTTTCAGATCCCCTTCAACATGTATTTGAAATTGATGAAAGTATTCAGGAAATTTTGTGATCAGATGAATTACCATTGGATGATATACATCATATATCTTCTTTTTTCTTGATTTGAAAAGCTTGGAAATTATTTTTCGTCTATTTTTACAATTGATTATGTCAAGGAACCACCAAATCCCACATCGATTACACATTTGGATTTTGAGACAAATTTGGGAAATATTTCTACAACAGTTCCTATTGACATATCAATTAAACATGGAATTATTGAAAACATTCATATAGGTGATTCTTGTTTGATGGAAGATATTAACACTTACAAAGCCCTATTTCAAAAATTCTGAGGCATTTTTTCCTGGTCTTATGAAGATATGATAGGTATCGATCCTAATATTGTAATTCATGAAATTATTACATACCTGGATGCTAAACGTATTAGACAAACATTACGTCCAATACATACGTGGAAAACTACAAAAATCAAAGCTGAAGTTGAAAAGCTATTACATGCAGGATTTATTTATCCAATTCCTTTGACAGATTGGGTATCTAACATAGTTCCCATTATGAAGAAACTAGGAACTATAAGAGTATGTGTCGATTATCGGGACATTAACAAGGCGTGTGTAAAATACAACTATCCTATGCCCTATATCGACCAAATTGTTGATGATTGTTCTGAAAATGAAATATTCTCATTTATGGATGGTCTTTCTGGCTAGAATCAAGTCAACATACTCCTTGTCGATCAACCAAAAACAACGTTTATATGTCCTTGGGGCACATTTTCTTATTGCAAGCTACCTTTCAGACTAAAAAATGCTGGTGCAACTTTCCAAAGAGCTATGTCTTATGCTTTTCATGGTATCAAACATATTGTACAACCTTATTTAGATGACTTACCTACTCATTCTTTATGCAGAGAAGATAATCCTATACACTTACAAGCTATCTTCATGAGATGTAGGCATTACAAAATTCATTTGAATCCACACAAATGTGTTTTTTGTGTACAATCAAGATGATTACTTGGGTTCATCATTTCAAAAAATGGCATTTGTGTCGATTCTCCTTCCACTCTTTGCCAACTCCAAAGTTTACAAGGGAAAGAATTTTTTTTACATAGGTATATCCCAAACTATTTTGAGTTAACAAAAGGTTTAACCTGTTTGTTAAAACAAGTTGTTCCTTTTATTTGGGATAATATTGCTGATAAGTCTTTTGATGCACTTAAAAATGTGTTGACCCATGCACCATTATTGCATCTGCCCAATTACCACTAGGATTAATTTGTATACTTAGCTACCTCTGATTCCATGATTGGAATGGTTTTGGTTCAGGAGGATGAATCTCACAACGAACATGTGATATATTACCTAAGTAGGAATCTAAACCTGACAGAAATCAAGTATTCGCATGTGGAGAAATTGGCCTTGGTAGCAGTTCAAGTTGTCCAATGATTCCATCACTACATATTTTACATAAGAAAATGGTGGTATCTAGTTGCAACCCAATGATGTATATCTTGACAAAAAAATTACTCAGGGGAAAATACTCCAAATGGATTTTCAGCTTACAAGAGTTTGAGTTGAAATTCGAGAAGTCGAAGTCAAAGAAATCACTATTGTTTGCTGAGCTTATGTGTGATTTCCCCAATACTGAGTCACAAACAGTGGTAGAGAATCCTATCATGGATGAATCTCTATTTCTCATCAGTAATTTAGATACTTGGTATGGAGATATCATTATATATCTTCAGACCCAAACCATTCACCTAGAGCTTTCACATTTAGATCGATGGATAATCCGGTATTAATCCCAACAGTACAATATTTTTGGGGGCACCCTTTTATCGTCATGGTGCGGATTATGTTTTTCGACATTGTATAACTCACGAAGAGTTTGAAAGGGTTTTGAATCATTGCCACTTTCGAGTGTGTGGTGGCCATATGTCTAGGTTTGCCACAACCTAAAATATATTGCGCGTTGGTTATTTTTTCCTATCTTTATTCAAATATTGTATCATCACGGTCCGAAAATGTCACAAATACCAATTTTTTGATCAAAATATGTGTGCACCTCTAGCTACTCTTCACCCAATCATTATTTTCGGTCCTTTTGCGAAATGGGGCGTCGATTTCATTACATTTAACCCTCACTCAGCTGGGGGGCATGGGTATATTATTCTCGCTGTAGATTACTTTACCAAATGGGCCGAGGTGATGGCTACATTCATGACTGGCAGAAAAACTATAGCTATTTTCATATTCAATCATGTGATTGCTCAATTTGGTGTCCCTCAAGTTATTATTACGGACCATAGGAGCCCTTTTCAAAATATTATGATGACCAAACTTTCTAATCAACTTGGCCTACACCATGATAATTATACTCTTTAGTACCCACATGCTAAAGGTCAAGTTGAGGTTGTCAACAAGGTTTTAACCACCATGATTAAACAGATTGTTGAGACTCATAAATCAAATTGGAATACCATGCTTTTTTCTGCATTATGGGCATACCTAACCTCTGCAAAAATTGCTACAGGGTTCACTCATTTTCAACTTGTATATGATTTAGAATCCGTGTTACCCATTGAATGTGAAATACCATCACTCAAATTAGCCATTGAGTTATTACCAGCTACGTCTGAAGAGAGGAAACATTTTCTATACTTAGCATGATTAGATGAGACTCAATGCACCGCTGCATTGGCTGCCGAAGCTCAGAAGAAATGTGTGAAACCTTAGAATGATCAAAGTGTTAACTGTCGCATTCATTCAGGAGGTCACCTAGTTTTAGTATATGATCAAGCTAATGACAAACTAGGTGCTAGTAAATTCGAATGATGTGGCATGGTCCCTATATTGTCAAGCGTGTGCTTGAAAAAGGAGCCTATGAATTAATTGATTATGATGGGGTCTCTTTAGATAAACCCATAAATGGTATTTATCTTAAGAGATATTATGCTTGAATTTCGTGTGAAGATCTCTCTTGTACAATAGTTACTTTTTAGAATAGTATGCCTTAGAGTAGAAAAGTGTGCCTTGATTAGTTTTCGTTGTTGCTACTATCGCTGCTTATCTTGATTACTCTTGATATTCCAGATCTCAACATCCCTTCAAACATACATTGGTTTTGCTGATGGCACCTATCATAGTACACAAAATATCTCTTCCACGATTTGGGTTATCTATTCACACACCGAGGAGTTAGTTTCTATTCGTGGGATATTCCTTGGTCAAACAACAAACAATATTGTAGATATAGTGCATTCATTGAGTTATTATCTGATGCCATTACATTTGGTATTCGACGTTTGATCATTAGGATGGATTTTCAACTCATTGTGTTACATTTAAATAGAGTTTATGAAATTAGAAATACAGTGTTGTTAAAATTATTTTTGAAGGTTCGTCTCTTGGAATGACAATTTGATTAGATTGAATATCAACATATTTCAAGAAATTTAAGTAGATTGGTTGATGCATTAGCTAATCGAGTTTTAAATAGAGATTCTCAACATTAACAAAGTAAATCAAAACAACATTTAATCCATGTTGAACAAGATACTCAGATAACGAAAGTAGTCATTAGGATAGGAAATTTTGTGTCCAAAAAATATTACATCGTTTGTGATCATAGGTTCAAACACCTTATGATCTAAAAGATATTGATACAAAAAACAAAAATTTCGATCTACATTGACCATCAACGATCCATGATGATGATCATGATAATAAACTATAGCACGTGTCACCTTGCACATAAATCTCCTCAATGGACCTGGAACACCTATCACGTGTCTCTAGAGCCTAAGAGGGATATCATCGATTCTTGTCTTAGGAATATCAATGGTCAACCTCTCAAGATAGCACTCCATGTCTGTCAGAATCTCTGCTACATAATCCTGTGGAGGTGCTATGGGTTGTACCTCTCTCCTATCAAAGCAACGACAGAGGGAGGTAACCAAGGGAATAATATGATGTAATAATGTAAGAATGATAAACAAATGTCTGCAGTTAATAAATAAAGTGGTTAACCCACATTATGCAAAGGACCACATGTAGTTAGGGAATAAAGGGATAAGACCATTGTATTGGATGTATGGTATTGAGAGACCCATGGTAACTATGCATGGTATTGCATGTATGAAACCTATATAGAGGCTAGAGACTCTCCATTGAGAGGGGTCAAGGATTATTGTATTGGCAAACATATGGCTTGTGGAATGATCTTCTTCCTTAAGGAGTGAATGTATGGTGTTTCCCTACCTCAAGGTTTTTGATATTAATGAAGATCTGAAGTTTTATATTCTATGGTGTTATTTCTTGGGCATATTTTCCATTTTTATACATTTTATTGTCACATCCACTACATCATCTCGGAACAACATCTGCATTTAAAGTTTTTGTCTGTATTGAATGATAAAAAACAAATAAAAAATAGATTAAAAGTTTCAAAATGATTCACTAACCTGTCTTATCCCATTGTGCCCCTGGAGGCAAGGATGTTTCAGGATCACCTCTATATTCCATTTCCACATAAGGAAAGTCTTAAATGGTGGAGAACTAGTTCCTGAGCCACATGAAATAAGCCAGAGTAAACCAAAGTACTGAACCACCATCACCACCATGGCGAGCCATCAGTGCTACCCATCGCACCATTTGAGGTTCCTGAGGAGTTCCAACATCTACTAGAATCAGTTGAGGAGCGAGAAGTGGAATTATCTATAGAGAGAATGAGATAAGAATGGCATCATATTTGAAATTTTTTAACTTTGCATTTTTTGCTCTAGTCAATTGGATTTTAATATTGGCCAATACTCCTTCAATCTAGTTAAATATTGTCCCTCCAAAACACTCAACTGCAGTTTGAATTTGTGATTTAGTAGCCACATGAGGAGCTACACTCCCGCATAATATGGTCACTATGAATTCTATGATTTTAAGCTCGAGTCGCAAGATGGTTTTGATGTCTATATGACCATCCTTCAATTTTGCATTATTGCTACAATACTGAGCTTTGTAGTTGGTAGTGGGAAGACCTCCTTGTCTAGTCCCAAATAAGGAAATGTTTCTCCCTCTCTGAGGTAATCCAGTAAGGAATTATATGTTTGTTGGCTCAATCTCGAGCCGATGGTCACCAATTATGAAAAATTGGTCGTGTACGTCCCATGCATTCACAAGCTAAGTCATTAGCTTGACTTGTGTCTTCATTCCCTGAATACACCATAACTTGTACAACCCACAATTTTGCAATGCACCCATAGTTGCTGGATGATCCATGGCTTCGTTATCTATGAGCTCATGTTCTTGTTCGCGCCATTCCAACATGGTTAAAAGGCCTACAAATCAACAAATTAAAAAATTAAAATCAATTGGAGGAAACTTGAACCATTTTTCATGAAGAAATTTTAGTTTTCAAAAAATTCATGATGCATACGCAAGTTTTGTGTGCAGACAGTGCAGTCGTCCGCACGTGCTCCATGCAAAACCCGTGGCAGATCGACAATTTTTCTTTTAAAAAATTGTTGGGGTGCACGATTATCACATGGATAACCTGTACCACCGAGGGCGGATTTTGAAACATAATTTTCTCCTAAAAATGAAATAAAAGCTTAAAACAAGAAATGAAATATATGAAAACGTAGCTAAGGATGATGTGGATTACCTGGTTTTGATGATTCGAGAAATGAATGGTTGGTTTTCCTGTTATCAACTTTGGAATTTCTTTTGCCAAAAGATATCTATGCACTATTGTAAAAATAAAAGGTGAAAGTAAATATTTTTAACTCCTTTTTATAGGTTTTAGTAAATTAAATATTATTATTTTATTTATTTTTTACTTTTTAAAGGTAAAATCTAAATAATTTTACTTTTTGAAAGTAGATATTTGTAATCTTTTGAGTTTTTGTGCAAGATATAGGATTTTTGATGGAAATAATTATTTTGACATTGAGTATACTTTTATCACTTCTTCGGAATCTCTAAAAATATGAAAAAGTGAAACCCTGGAGTCCTCTTTTAAGCCCTTTTCAAACTTTCAAAAAATGAAAAGATTGCCAAGTACTTGACTATTCAAACTTGTTAAAGTAAATGAATAGTCGTCCATTCAGTATAAGTTTACCCCTTTTTTGGACTGAACTAGAATAATTACGAAAAATGTATACATTGACTAATCATATTCAATAGAGTTCTCTCCTGCATTATTTTATCCTTTTTCAGGCCTAAGAGACTAAATTTACGAAAAAGAACAACTATGGAGTTTACTTATGTTTTTCTTGTGACTCCCTAAAACTGAAAAAGGTCGAGTTATTCTTATATCAGACTTGTTAAAATTTAATAATAAATGACCTGCCAATTACAACAGGGCCGAACTGCTCCTTCTTAGGGTTTGATATTAATACTAAGATGGAATCATCCAAAGGATGAGCTTAAATAAACAAGCAAATGTTATCCTTCTCAATCTTAATATAAATAAAGAGGTAATTTCCAGTAACGTTAGGGGAAAAAGAGAGAAAAAGAATCTAGTTGTCATCCTTATTTAGAAAGAAAGATGCCACTCTTGAACACGATACTTTATCACATTTATACCTGGGTTGGGAAATCCTTTTTCTAACATTTGATCGAACCACATTGAAAGTATTCATCTAGTTTCTGGGTATTAGCTTTATGTCAAATGATGCCAAGCCATCTACAATGTTGTTATGTGTTCAAGAGAAATTTCAATAAGCCATTCATTACCAAAATTTGTATCCATTCACGTTGACCATCCCTAAGCCATTCCTTGTAAAATAACTCTTCAAAACATGATCTAATGGTTTCGTGTCGTATGATTTCCTGCCACAGATCACTTTCTATTGACATCAGCTCATTATTTAGGTAGTTGATGTAAAATCCTATCAATACCTTGGGATTTTAATGTCCTAATGGCAGGTTTCTCGCCTTTGATGACAAGTTGCACCATTAACCTTCAATCAAATGATTGTATGAGTGTTCGACTACAAATTGTTCATTCAAACTTCATAGATTGTATTGTAGTAATTTGAGAGCCATTTTCATTATTGGTGGTTTCTCTCACATTTTTTAATGGTTCACATCATTGATTGGTAATCAAGTGGTTTCTACCATGTTCGACTTCGACACAATCAATTGCATGGATATATTCGTACTAGTTCGAGAAGCAGAAATCAAGACCCTTGATCTAGTTTCCACCATCCACACTGCAAGGAGTTTTATTATTCATGATATAGTAGACGACTTATGATAGATGGTTGCATCCATACTGTGTCTACTTTTGATGTAATATTGAAACCATATCTATACCAGAACATTTAGTTAGTTTTTATCTAAGTATTGGAATTCCTACCTTAGTGATGATATATATATATATATATATATATTGAATTCTCTTACAGCTTTTTGACTAGTGTCTCCAATCCAGTCCCTGGAATGAAAAATCATTTCACTCTTCAGAATAACCTCAGAATTCACACATTAGGGAGAAATTTGTTACCCATAATATTGTCACCTAGACTTTTGAATATTCATATGGTTCTATCACCATCCATATCATGTTCCTTTAGAGGTAAAAAACACTAATGTTCCTAAATAAAGTCTTGGAATTGGAGAAAATATCTTCAAAACCCTTAAAATTCTACCTGCGTAGTTTTTCTAGCCTTTCCCTATGCAGGCAATGATGTTATGGCCATAAACTGTGGCAACTCCTGCACTTTTTTCCACTATAACCTGTGCAACCCCGTGAAGAGAAAATAAAAGAAAAAATTGAATTCTAGAAGCCTAGTTGGTCGAATATTCTCCCAACTGGAAGCTTCTAGAGTCGCAATCAGTTTGATATTTATCCCTCCACTCATGGAGCTTATCCCTTGGTCCATGGAGCTCAAATCCCTTCATGAGAGGAATCCATCCCCCTCTTCATGGAACTGAAACTACCTCCATTTCCCTATAAATTGAGCTCAAGTTTGAGGTTGGAGGGTAGACACATGTAGATATCAATGTGATTAGAGACTAATCTATAGAGTTTCCAAGCTGAAGAGAGTTCATAAGAGTGCATACTTTTTACACTAGTGAGTTGTTGTTAGCATACGAATGATCACACCCTTGTGTCTGTAACTCCATGTTGGTATTTAGAGAGGAAGGTTTATCAGACTGAAGGAGAACGATTGTTCAGCACCTCAAGAAAAATTGGTACAACATCAAGGCATCAGGTTGTAAGGTTACTCTTTCTATTAAAGATAATACATATGGATATATTTTTCTCATTGCTTTGTTTCTATGCTTATTGGAATAATGTCAATACTTAAACTCCTTGATCACTAAGTTGGATTAGTACTTTATGATTATTATATGTTGCATATGCTTTGATTATTTGTCCTGTCTTTGGTTGTAGGTTCTACTAATTGGAGAGCAAATTTGGAGTGATGGGACAAAGGGTTACATAAAAATTTTGGATTTCAAGGTAGGGACATGTCCTCTCTACTTTACTATTATAATAATCTTTAAATGAAATTAATATAGAGGAAAAGGTTTTCAAATGGATCTTTGTTTCTAGTTACTCGTTGGAGGACTAGGGAGATCACTCTTGTCCGCAAGAGGGATTAATCCACATAACACCACCCTCTCCCATTAGTTTTCTTAACATCAATTAGGTCTTGCATCCATTATTATTTTAGTTTTAAGTAAAAACATGAAAAGATCCATGACTAAAACAAGTAATATATCAACATATAAACATATAAATAACCATAATATAACAGCCATTAAAGCCACATAATAATAATTTTATTTACCAATCAAAATAAAGAGAACTTAGCTTTCATTAAAAATAGTAAAGAGCTAACCATGTTGGGTACTTCCACGTACCACCCCAACATAGACATGGTTGAAGCAAAAAAAAATTTCATCCAGTCATCCCAATGGAATATTCCAAGCATGAATTTGGGATCTCATGGGATAAACTAATCCAAAACAACCAAGCTAATCCAAAATTTAAGCCACCTCCACCCTAACCATACCGTGATCTCACCTAAACCGGCCCGAAGATCAAAAAAGAAAACCGAGCTTGGAATGCCTCTAGATTCCTTCACCATCCTTGAGAAATTTTATAGTCTCCACCCTCTTTCTTCACCATGTAACTCACGATTAATGGTCAAGGGATTCCTATACATTTGGGAATTTTCCTGAGACCACCTCTACCCCGGATTTCGAAACCTGCCAGAAATGGAAAGGAAAGGTTGAAAACCACCGTCAAAACTTAGAAAAACCATGTCACCAATAGAAAAAGAACCAAATACCAACATGCACATACTGTGCATGCCAAAAGAAATTAGGAAATCATACATGCAATTTTTTACCTGCAAGTATTCTTGTTGAACCTTTCTTGTTCCAACCTTTCCTTGCTTGATCTTTTTTTTCCTTTTCCTTCTTTTCCTTTCTTGATCCAATGTTGAAATGCTCCAAGAAAACTATAAGTGTCCAAGAGTGGGAGAGAGAATAGAGAGAGCTCCAAAAATGAACTAACAAAAATCCATGAACTGATCCTTAGCAGCCATTTTATCAATTAGGCCTCTATTTTCTTCATTTTTCCATTATTTTCCTTCATTTTCCTCCTCGCATGCAACCTATGACCTTTCATATTTATTTTCTCCTAATTTCCTTTATTTTCATAAATAAATGTGCCAAAAATACTATTTTCCTTTTCAAAGCCTTATCCATTTCCTTTACCAAATTCCTCTTAGCCATAAACCCATCAACTGATGCCCACTAGGATATCTTGCCTAATATTTAGCTTCAAATAATTTTTCCTTAATCGTGGTCTTATTTTTTCCTTTATTAACTTTTATTACATGAAATTTTATCCGGGGTATACTATAGAACCCTCCCCCTTGGGGAACATTGTCCTCAGTCTTAAACCACACCTAACTTAGCTCATGGAGGTATTTACAATAGAAACCATACATAAATATCTACAAATACCAAAAATAATTTTCCTCAAATAGAAAACAATGAAGGATGCATAGCCCTCATTTGATCCACCATCTCTCATGTAGCTTATTTGGGCCCAAAGTGCTTCCAATGCAATTTAAATTTCTCGATGGCTATGTTTCAAACAATGAGCTTTTTCCATTGCAATATACATTGAGGCTCCAACTAGAATTATCCTTCTTGCTCCATTGACAATACAGGGGTAATGCAAGTCCAATCCTCTCTAGGAGCTCAAAAGGTCCAATCCTTTACCAAATTCCTCTTAGCCATAAACCCATCAACTGATGCCCACTAGGATATCTTGCCTAATATTTAGCTTCAAATAATTTTTCCTTAATCGTGGTCTTATTTTTTCCTTTATTAAATTTTATTACATGAAATTTTATCCGGGGTATATTATAGAACCCTCCCCCTTGGGGAACATTGTCCTCAGTCTTAAACCACACCTATACCTCAAAAAAACTGCTGAAAAAAAACATACTACCCATGGAGCTCTATAAGTTAGCTCGATGCAATATTTACAATGAATAACTTGTTCAAAAGAAAAAACCATCATGACAACATGAAAATATAACAACCATACCTCTTATTGGAGATTTATAACTTAGCTCATGGAGGTATTTACAATAGAAACCATACATAAATATCTACAAATACCAAAAATAATATTCCTCAACTAGAAAACAATGAAGGATGCATAGCCCTCATTTGATCCACCATCTCTCATGTAGCTTATTTGGGCCCAAAGTGCTTCCAATGAAATTTAAATTTCTCGATGGCTATGTTTCAAACAATGAGCTCTTTCCATTGCAATATACATTGAGGCTCCAACTAGAATTATCCTTCTTGCTCCACTGACAATACAGGGGTAATGAAAGTCCAATCCTCTCTAGGAGCTCAAAAGGTCCACAATATTGTGGTTCCAACTTGGCACATGATCCAATCCTCAAGGAAATCTTCTTGGAATTAATGCGCAAATACACATACTCCCCAATGTGAACCTACTTAAATTACTTGTGTTTATCTGCATAACTCTTCTTCTTGTCCTGTGGTTCCTTTAGATTTTTCCTTATAACTTTCATTTATTTTTCAATGTCTATCAACATGCTCAGTTCAATAAGTTCCATGTTTACTGATTTAGTCCAGTTGATGGGAGTATTACAACTCTGCCCATACAGTGTCTCAAAAGGACTAATCCTTGCTGACACCTGATAACCAATGTTGTATGAAAACTTAACCGATGGAAGGTACTCATCCCATATGATTTTTTAGTGCATCACATACATCCTCATCATGTCCTCCAGGATCTTGTTGACTCTCTCTATATGTCAATCTATTTGTGGATTATAAGATGTACTAAAGGCCAAATCTATTCGTAAAAATGCAAACAAGTCCTTCCAAAACTTGGAAGTGAACTTGCCTTCCATGTTTGACACAATATTCCTCGAAACACCATGTGATCTCACAATATCCCTGGTGAAAAAAATTTCTACCTCACTAAATAAAATGATGTAGTCTTCAGTGGAATGAAGTGAGCCACATTTCTTAACATGTCAACCACAAACATGACAGAATCATGTTTCCTCACTATACTCGGAATACCTGTAGTAAAATCCATGGAAATGACATCCCATTTCAATTCCAGAATTAGAATAGGTTGTATTAGACCACCTCGATTCTTCAATTCTGCCTTCACTTGTTTACAATGCAAACATATAGCGACAAACTCTGCGACTTCCTTACTCATATTTTCCCAAAATTAGAACTTCTTCACTCTTGTCAATGTCTGCTGATATACCGAGTGATTCAGGTCTGTATTTACATGACACTCCCTCAACATAAGCTTCTTGATCTCATCGTCATATCACACATAGATCCTGTCCCTGAATCTTACCAAATCATTTATCATGAGAAAATAGTCTGCATCCTAATCATTTGTACCTACACCTGCACCTATACCTATACCTGTACTCTTTTGTAACCTATGTATGAGCTCCATATACCTATCGTCTTGTTGTCCTCCTTGTAATATCTGATCCTGTAATTTTGTCGCATAGGAATCATTACTACTATATGATTCACCTGTACTTTATTTCTAAGAGCATCTGCAACCATGTTCCCCTTTCCCTTGACGTCAAACTCACTAAAGGTCGATAACCATCTAGCTTTTCTAGAATTAAGATTCAGTTGGTCAAATAGATACCTCAAACCACTTTGATCACTCATTAGTAAAAATATCCTCCCAACAATATAATAACTCCACATTTTCAAAGCATGAATAATAGTTTCCAATTCAATATCATGGGTCACATAGTTCTTCTCATGGTCATTTAATTTCCTCAACTGATAGCATACCACTTATCCCTCCTACATATGGACTCCACCAAGTCCTCTTTTATAATCATCTATACACATTACAAACTCTTTATCCATATTTGCGATCTTAAGAATTGGAGAATTGGTTAACAACTATTTGAGTTTCTGAAAACTACCGACACGTTATTCGATCCACTCAAACTTCTTACCTTTTCTCTGCAAATATTTCATAGGATATGCAATCTGTGAGAGGTTCTTTATGAAAATCTTGTAATGAACTAATAATCCCATAAATGATCTGAATTCCACCAAATATTAGGAACTACCCACTATATGATGGCCTTTATCTTTTCTGGATCTACTGCTATGCCTTCCGTGGAAACAACATGTCCCAAGTAGTGTACTTATCTCTGAAAGAAATTTCACTTGCTAACCTTAGCATATAATTTATGCTCTCTTAGAAATCACAACTCTGCTACTAAATGCTTGGAATGATCTTCCTCATTCTTAGAATATACCAAGATGTCATCAATGAATAAAATAAAATACTTTTCCACATAAGGACGCAACACATTGTTCATCAAACACATAAATGTAGCTGGGGAATTAGTCAAACCGAATGGAACTACAAAAAACTCATAATGCCCATATTTGGTCCTAAAGTCGGTCTTGTAGATGTCGCCTTATTCGATGCTTACCTGATGGTATCCCAATATCAAATTTATCTTTGAGAACATTGTTGCTCCCTTCAATTGATCAAACAAATCATAAATCCTCGGAAATCGGTACCTGTTCCTGATTGTCACCTTGTTCAACTTCCTATAATCAATGGAAAACTTGATAGTACCACCCTTCCTCTTTACGAACAACATTGGTGCACCCCAAGGTGATACCCTTAGCATAATGTATCCCTTGTCATGTATTTCCTTAAGCTAAACTTCAAATCTACTAACTCTGGCATGCTCTTCCTGTAAGGTGTCTTTGATGTTGATGCTGCCCCTGGTACCAACTCAATAGAAAATTCCACTTCCCAATGAGGAGGTAACTTCTGAATCTTTGATATAAATACATCCTAAAACTACCACAATATAGGATACCTCTAGAATATTTCTTCATCCACAATATCCTTACCCTTGTCACTGTAAATATGCACTGCAAACATCACAAAACCTTTTCTTCAACAACACTTAGCCTAAATAGCGGTGACCATCCTCACTAATGTAGGTTTATTGTTTCCCTATAAATTTTATTTTATCCATTATCATAAAGGAACTCAATCATATTTTCATAAAAAATCCATTTTTGTCCTATTAAGCTACATCTAATCCACACCAAAAATCATGTTATATGATCCCAATTGTTACAGGTCAATTTGGGCATCACTCCCAAAACCCATATCAGTATCAATTAGGGTAAATCATACTCTAAATTAGTTTCTACATGCCCTAAAGAAGTCATCCCAATGATGGTCTTCTTCCTTAAAAGTTTCACTTCTTAGATGCTAGTTGAAGTACTCCATTGAGCCATCAATGCACCCCTAGACTGCAGTAAGTGCTCTGCAAAGCATCTACTCCCATGCAAGGCTATGTTGTAGAGGATCTATGCCCACTTTATAGTGTTTTGGTCAACTCAGAGTGAATTGTTCATTGGATTCTAGGAATCTTCCCACCCTCTAGTGCCTTCTAGAAGTTTTTCCAGCTATCACATCATCTGATAAGTTCAAATATGGACACCATAGAGCCATTGAACCTCATATCCTCCTATTCCCATGAAAAAGGAAACCTCTTCATCCATTTTTGGAAAAACCATTCAATAATTCATTAATGTCAAACTACCTTCATCTACTTATAAATTGAGCACTGATTATACTGCACAAGAGAGCAAGAATTTGAATTAGTAGTGTTATGCTGGTGAGATCACAGCTCTTGGAGGTATCGTATGGATCTAATGTTATGTTGCTCGAGTGATGTTATTGATGTGATGAGGATAGGATTGATGCTGGAGCGATTTAACATCGAGTTGATCCAATTGGTTGTAAATTCTCCTTCTACTTCATAATAAAGAAACTTGTGCCTTTCATAATACATGTGTCCATGATTTTATATGTGTATTTTCAGATGCAATCGATTGAATCTGTTTAACATGAATAGACCATATGCTTTGATATCTATTTATTTCTTTTGTTAGCCATTGTAGGTACCAATCAAGCGAGTTCAATGCGATTGAGAGTGACGGAAATGATGAAAGGGAGGTGAGGGATAGAGAAAGAAAATAGGTAGGTATTCTTTCGTTACCTATTCATTTTAAGGAAAAGGTCAAATATATTTCTTTTTTTGTTCTAGGCATGACCACCACACTCAGGGAGAGCATTTCTATCATTAGGTTTTATTTTCGTAAAACAAATTGGAGACTCAACTGGGGAACAAAGGATCATCCCTGGTGGTTTTAGCCTTGTTTATAAGCCTATATTAGAATTTACTTGCTTTATTTCAGTAATTTGAATGTGTTTTAGTGAAAGTAGTGTGTTTGATTACTTTTTAGAGTTTCCTCTAGCACCAATGCACTGTTGGTCTTGACACAATGCTCTGCGTAGCATTATTTTCTTAGTGACAATGCTCTTCAATGCACTATCTCCCACTCAGGGGTGCATTTCTCCTGTGATCAACCAAAATATATCATATTTTGTCTTTTTCAATTCATTTCAGTTTCTTGATTGTTGAGTTTAAAATTTCAGATTTCCTCTACTGTTCTTGCCTCACTTTTGATATTTGTTTGATCAATGTTAATTATTTTTTTAATTTAAGATTGTTGAATAGCTCTAATGTTTAAAATTTTACATTTGATCAGTTCTTTAATTTCGGAAAGAGGAATTATCCTTTCAGTCTTCGTTTCTCTAGAAAGTATTGAATGATTGTTTGTGCATTATAGTTTCCTTTTCATTAATCTAAACTTAAAATAAATTCAAAATTAAATCATGAATTTTCATATAGGGATTCTGAGTGCTTCATAGGAATAGTTAGGGAATGTTCCTTTAGACGTGCTCATTGTTGATCACTTAAAATCTGATTGCTCTATCCCTTATAGCTAAGTTTTCATTGTCAAAATTCAAATTGAAAAGAATGCTTATAATATTTATTGCATTCTAGGAATGTCCAATACATCTAGAGGTGAACCTGAAAGGAAAACTTATAAGTAATATCAACTTAAAATTTATCGGAATTAATCTAAAGTAGCATTATCACTTAGCGATAACATTTAGAGTTCTAGGCTAGAGACACGTGTCGACATATTTAAACATAGCAGTTGTCATTAATTATCTGCGATACATTCCGAGTGTGATACCTCATTTCAAGTACGTAAGTATATTGGAGCTCTTCCATGTACCTTCACATATATCGGATGGTGTTCTAGTACGAAAAGTATAAGGGGATGCTTTCATTGTGCAGTTTCACAGTGTACAGCGCTAATACGGATTGGGCCTCCACGTACCATCGATTATATTTTGGAGGAAAAAATTAGGTTTCTTACCATACATAGGTAACCGAGTCAGTCGCCTTGTACACTGTGATACACCAAAAGCAAGATTTAGGGAGATTTCCTACACGTACATAACTCCTTGGTTTATTGGGGTATTATATTGAAGTTCAAAGTTGCTTGGTAAACCTTTTTCCTAGCATTACCCTTGTTTTTTTTTGTATTAAAATCAATGAGCAATCATGGAATAAGATCAATCCTTTCCCGTTGTTCATGTAGAAGAGTGAATAAACCACCTTTATCGCCAGAAGCTATACCTAGTAGGTGAAGGCAAGCTCGTCCTACCGAGTCTAGTACCTCTGGTGTTTCATATAATTTACCAGAGTCATTTGATCCTTTGAGTACTGAGTCCCGAGTGGTTTCGACCGATCCCAATTTATCTTCTACTCTCGAGACAAAACCCTCACAGTTACCTAAGGAAATTGAAATTAAATCCAGTCAAACAGTAAATCCATAACCCAAGCTTGTTCAACTGGAAATTTATTTGAAACTTATTGTTCTTTTACCAAAACATCTTGATCCTGAAGTTGAACAACAAGAATTTGTTCCTGTGCAACTGTCTCATTCTCAGTCATCCGTAACCATTGACTCTTCCACTTTACCACAGAGTTTATTGCCTAAAATTTAACTTCAGCCTGACGGTGAAGTACTTCCACCTGGTTTGATTTCGATAGAGGAAGAAATTTAGGAAGAGACAAACCCTTCCACTCCAACTCACTTTGGGTCGAGGATTCATCTTTATCTGTCTTTTTCTTATTTTACCTACTCTTCTCCTGTTGATCCTGCTTAATCTCAAGTTATCGTAGATTCTTTAGAATATTTATGGGTTATCTAACCATGGCTGAGACAACATACTAGACTATACCATCTACTACAACTACGACAACATCTATTATTGCTTCATCTTCGATGTTTTCCCTAACACTTGAGTATCATATTTATGGTGTTCTGTCTGTCCCACTCGGTTACCAATATTTAAATGAAACCTACTCTAGTGTTTCCTCTAGTCCATGGAATTATCCCATGTCATCATCTGGAATTTTATCTGGTTCATCTCTTATGAGTACTAAACGTCCTGATTCTTTATTGACATCATGAGCTCAATATCAGGTTGGTCCATCCAATTACCATCCGTCTTACCTAGTATCTACTGCACTCCCATCATATGAAATTTAGTATGTGCAATATCCTTATACTTTATATGATGGGGGGTAATAGATGTTCAGGCTATATGGAAGTACTCCTTCATTTTTAGGCCAATCTTATGTTGGAATGCCTGTTTTTCAATGGCATCCTACCTTTCCTATTCGGTAAAAAATGATTGTGTATTAGTATGAACCAGTTCAACCTCTTTCATATGTACCTACTACGCATGTTATTAGTTCTTTGGTTATTACTCAGTCTGCCTAGGCGGTTCCTTCAACCCTTAACCCTCAATTTTCGGGTCTATAGACTCGGTCTTTTGAGGCTTCTATAAAACAACCATATCTATCAGGAATTTCATAGTCACAATATAGTTTACCCTTGTCATAGGCCTCTACTAGTCCCATTTATTCACAACCTAGTCTGAATTATCCTAGTGGGCACTTATCGTATTATCAAATACCATGGCAGCCAAAAAAACCATTCCAACAGTATCAAGCTTATCTAGGACTTGGTCAACAAGCCTATCAAGGGTTTGGTCAAAAATCTTACCCCTATTTGGGTTACCAGTAAATGAATCCTTATGTTGGTGCACAATGGCCTATTACGCAGGAAATACCATATTATCTTGGTTACGCTCAACCTGACCTAAACTAATTGTTATCATTTGTTGAAACATTAGAGTTACTCGATTTAAATCGACTCACTAATGACCCCATTCATTATTTATCTTGGTCACCGATGATTCCTCATAAATTACCCTCTGATATTATAAAATTCAATGGAAATTATGGAGAAGACCCGTCTACGCAAGTTATGATTTATCATTTATGGTGTTCATCAAATTACTAGTATGGCTAAAAAGTGGTATATTGAATTACCATGAGCTTCTTTTGATAACTTTATAGATTTAGAAACTACTTTTTTAACCCACTTCTAGTTACCCATCAGATATGAAACTGGAATGGAACTTTTGACCAAATTTAAACATACCACTCATATATTAGATCATATAAATGATTAGTGTTGTCATTTTTGAATGGTTAAAACATTTTTTCATGATCAGATTTTAGATGAGTGGTTTATAAAATCCTTGTTTCCATCTATCACTGAGGATGTGGCCAGAGGTGGTGTTGTCACTGAAGAGCAAGTAATTTCTCATGCCCAGTATCTAAATTTGATTTATACTCAGTATGGCACTCTCTATGAAAATATTCCAAATGCACTATGCCAAAAATTTATTGTTCCTCCTTCTCCATCTAGTAAGTGCATTCATGCCGGTGATGGTGTGATTGGTTCTGCTAGCACTCTGCCAACAAGTCAACCATTTGGTTCTACATTTGTTGTTTCAAATCAAACCCCTGTTGTATCTGATCCTGCATCTTCTTCTGAAATACATGCCGTGTCATTTGACAAGGGAAAAATTGACAAGAAATGCATAAGTAAGAAGAAATCAAATTCACCCCCGCAGGAAAAACAATCTGATTCATCTGGTTATTTTCAGAAACCTTGTTACCCTTGCTTGATATGTAATGAGGCACATTTTACACAAATTTTTTGTCACCGCTCATAAGTCTCGAAGCTTTTTAAGACTTCTGCCACATCTGCAGTGTTGAGAAATCCTTTTTCGAACCTGAAAACCCATATGGTTGCTCCGGATCCTACTTCTAGTTTGCAAGTTCTTATGCTATCCACCACTAAGCCCAAAACTGATGTTTTGGTGTCTAATCAAAGTAAATATTATAGTAATAATTTATCATTTTCGAATGGTGAGGCTACTGATCAACCTACTACTTTGATTTCGACTTCATATGATTTCAATCCACCGCATATTATTCACGAGTTAACAATAAAGTTGTCACAGGGAGTTTTTCATAAATCGACTTTCAACCCTCGAGCTCCTGCGGCTCAAATTATAACGTAGTATAAGATCTGGCTTAGTCACCTTCTGTTATGTCAATGCTTGAGGTTCTTTGGAATTGTCCCTCCAAAAATCAGGATTTGTTGTTGACGATTGGTGGAATTGATCCAGCAGATTCTAATCTTGTAGTCTTTAATCACACAGGCTATGTGTCACAATTAACAGCATAATTAGAGTTTTTGATTCAAGTACATGTCTTGAATCACTTCATTCATCCGACTATCATTGATGAAGGTGCATATACTTGTATCATGTCTATGAGTTTCTGGAAGTCACTTGGCTCCCCGACTATATCACAATCACCTAAGACGTTGAAAGCTTTTGACGGTCGCACATATAAGACTTGTGGAATTATTAGTAACCTACAAGTCAAACTAGGGGGAAAATCAGTTACCATTGAAGTTGAGGTCATTGTAGGACCCCTTGACTATAATATATTACTTGGAATATTGTGGGTTTATGCTATGACTACAGTTGTATCAACTTACTTTTGTATGGTCATCTTCCCCCATAAGGGAAGCATCATAGTTATTGATCATCTCTCCGTATTCGCCTTTGGTTCACAGGCAACTGGAAGTGTTCCGTTTGTTCATGGACCCCCACCATCTCTTTAGAACATTGGTGTAGGAATCTTTAAGGATTCTTTGCTAATGGGAACCTTTTCATTACCCTCACCTGTGACATCAGCAGAAATAAAAAATATAAAGACCTGCAATATGATATTTTCCACCTCATCTAACTAAAGGAATATTCCCAATGATTCTGAAATAGATAGGTTGGGTGAAATCATGCCACTAAGTCTAATCGAGATCGCATAGAAATCAACATTTTGTCTTATGCGGCCAATCCAAATCCTTGGTCGTCGACTATTTGGGTTGATCGTTCTTTTGATTATGGTACTTATTCTGATACTTTTTCACGTGTATTGTGAACTGATAATAGCATTATGGAATCCATGATGTCGGAATAAGAACCATGGGAAGAATCACATCAACGAGCCCATATTCCATATTAAAATTAATATTGTCCAAATGAACTATATCACCCTATAGTTGTTAATTTACTGACGAATTATATTCCTATCCATGCCATCGATTCTGAGTGAAACCCATAAAATATCAAAGAAATAATTTATATCGATATTTTGACCAAACCTGGTGTTGTAGAAAATATTCATGTCGGTGCGTCTTGTTCTCCATATGAACTTGACACTTACCGCTCTCTTTTCCGTGAATTTTGAGATGTATTTTCATGCTCATACGAGGAAATGTTAGGCATCGATTCCAGCATTATTGAACATGAGATTAAAATGTATCCTAATTTCAAGCCAATACGACATCGCCTCTATCCTATTCACCCTAATAAAGTTGTTGCCATTAAAGTAGAGGTTGAAATTTTATTGCGTTCTAGTTTCATTTACCCTATTCTGCTTATCAATTCAGTTTTTAACATTGTTATTGTCATGAAGAAACAGGGGAAAATTAGAGTCTGTGTCGATTATAGGGATGTTAATCATGCTTGTCCGAAAAACAACTATCCCAATCCCTTTATCAACTAAATTATTGATGAAGGTGCCTGAAGTGAAGTATTTTATTTCATGGATGGATGTTTTGGTTACAATCAAATCAATATTTTCCCACAGGACCAATATAAAATGGCTTTTATCTGTCCCTGGGGCACATTCTCTTATCAAAAGCTCCCTTTTGGTTTAAATAATGTTGGGGTAACATTTCAGAGGGAAATGAAGTATGCTTTTCATGGCATCAAGCACATTGTTTGACCATATCTACATAACTTACCTGCACATTCACGAAAATGGGTTGAACACCCACTACATTTGAGAGAGATAATTTTACAATGAAGACACTACAAAATATGCCTCAATCCACACAAATGTGTGTTTGGTTTTGGTTCTGGTAATTTTCTTGGATTCTTCGTGTCAAAATATGGAATTTAGCTTGATCCATTGAAGGTTTAGGCTATTATTAATTTTCTTGCTCCTTCCAATCTAATTCAGTTACAAAGACTGCAAGGGAAGGCTAAAATTCTAAGGAGGCTCATTCCCCACTACATCGAAATAGCTAAAGGATTTACTCAACTCTTAGAAAATTAGTTTCTCTTCCATTGGGATGAGGTTGTGTAAGCTTCCTTTTGTGTTCTTAAAGATACCCTGATCTGAGCATAATTAATCTATCCCCAAAATTATTAGAGTGATTATTTCCTATATCTCACCACTGCAGATACAACCATCTCTATTTTTTTAGTCCAATAAGAAGATGGGATTGAACATCTGATCTATTATTTGAGTCTTAATATTAATGATAGATAATTTCAGTACAATTATGTTGATAAGCTGGCTTTGGCAACCTTTCAAGTTGTACAGATATTTCGCTAAGATATCTTGCTCTTGAAGACCATTTTCATTTCAGATTGCAAACCTATGACATACATTATGTTATGTCAATTGATAGGGGGAATATTAAAAATCGATCGTCATTTTGAAGAAATTTAATTTTGAATTCATCAAATCCTATTCAAAGAAGTATTTTCTATTTTCTGAGCTTATCTCTAACCTTCCCTTGAGTAGCACTGAGTCTATGATAGAACCATTAATTCCAGACAAGTCTTTGTTTCTAATCGAGTCATTTGACACATGGTATGGAGATTTCATCATATGTCTCCAGACCCAAAAGATTTGGCCCAATAACTCTTTCTCACAACAGTGATGTATTCGATACAAATCCAAATATTATTTGATCGTTAGCCATACACTTTATCATCTTGGTGTCGATACGATTTTACATAGATGCCCCACTCATGAGGAGGCTGAGAAAGTTTTGAATGATTGCCACACTCATGCCTGTGGTGGAAATTTGTTAGGTTTTTCTACCATGCAGAAGATTATTTGCAATGGTTACCTCTGGCCTACCATATTTTTTTACTGCATTATTGCGGTTATAAGTTGTCATTCTTGCCAGATATTTGATCATAAAACCAGCATGCCACCAACACCAATGCATCATGTCATCGTCATTAGACCATTTGAAAAATGGGACATTGACTTCATCACATGTAACCTATGCTCAACCGGGGGGCATAGGTATATTATTTTCGTCGTAGACTATTTTACCATGTGAGCCAAGGTGATGCCTACATTTAACAACACAGGACAGACAATTGCATTATTTTTCTTTAACCATGTGTGTAATATTCCAAAATAGGAAAAGCAACAATATTGAACACAAACTAGAAATAGAAGTGATAAATCAACACATAGAATGTAATCATATCATAAAGCCATCATATTAATATTATAACAGAGAAATGTGTACAAGATCTTGAGGGAAAAGACACTCAAGCTAGGCAAAACAAGCCTCAATAGACCATGTACATGCAATATAAGAAAAACTCCTATACAACAATGCCAGAGGCTAAGACAATGCAGTTTTAGTGGATATAATTGTTGTTGGAAAATTTCAATACATGGATCTACTGTTTTATAGCTCAAATAGTGCCAGGGATAGAGATCTATGCTCCCAATCACATTTCCAAGACAAACCAGAAAGGGTTTCAAGAAATACACCCAAATGAAAAATGGTGATCTGTAGTCCTAAGGAATGAAAAATCACTGAAAATAAAGAAAATAGAATGAGGTGGATGAAAAATATATGGAAATTTATATAACCCATTCAATAGATCCCCCAAGTAAAATACTGATCCCTCTACTGAATATCTAACCCTCCAATCAAAGCACTGAAACCACCACTACAACTCCTCTCCAAAATAACACAGTCTAAGAGGGAAAATACACTATAAGGGGTGTTAATAGGTAGGCCTAATGCCAGATAATGAAATAAAGCTCCAGTACCCTCCTTTCTAGCCTCCCAATGGAAAGGCTACCTCTCCACTGAAAAAAATCACAGAAATAGGCCCTATCAATCCTCCACCTCTTCTACCCTGTAACACAACACAAATCTACAAGAAACTGCATTGTAGATGATGACTGAAGCTGAGCCTGAATGCCAAAATGTGGAAATTCAACTCAAAAACCTCTCCTGATTGGGCATTCAAATTCCCCCAAGGATGAGTGTGGGATTCCTGCTCGGGAACACCCTTGTGCTAAATATCACAGCACACTCCACTAAACAGCTAAAGAGTGCAAGAAGTCATATAGACCACAAAATCAATAATCAACAACATGCCCCTCTATGGCTCCTTTGTCCTCACATGAAAATTGAGCCTTCTCACCTTATTCCCCACTCATTAAAGGCACTACTATCATGCAGACTTCCTCCCATTAACATTTCATTTTCTCTCATTGATGATCCACTCCCTCCATACCAGCGTTTTTGATTTGGCCAAACTTGACCCCATCCACATGCTCCAACCCATGTTCACACATGAGGGTGCTTTATGCAACTATTAGGATGATCCCTATTCACATTAAGAGGGATTTTATTCCTACTAAAAAGATTTATGGGTCTCCCGACCCACTTATTCTTCTATCTAATGGCAAAAGAAAAAAATAATATTCCAATTAGCTACAAGCTAATTTTTGAATTTTACAGTCCCCCCCTCCAAAATGTTGCTTGTCCTCAAGCAACTGCAAGGATTGAACTGAAAAGCCTCCTCTCATCCTCCTGTAGCATCCTCAAATGATAAGCTCCTCCTCTGAACAAGATTCTCTCTCATCAATCTGTCCCCTAGTTGCTCCTCCCAAGTGTACAAGTTAGCCTTTGGTGACAAATCCAAATGGCTAACATCATGAATAAGTGGGATATCCATGGAGGAAACTATTGTTGTCTAGAGGCCTTCTTGAGGCATGGAATCTGAAAAATATTGGGAACGTTCATTCCAATGTGAAGCTCCAATCCCCAAGCTATCATCCAAACAAAATGAGTCACCCTCCAAAGTGGTAACTCATAGAGAAACTCTTCCACCTCTTGCTCCTGCAATGTAGGTGGGCTGAATAGCTAAAAATGATAGACCAAACTGTCTACCCCACCCTGTATCTCTCTCCACTTATGGTATGTGTAGAGATGCTGCTAATTTTGGGTTGCAATAATGTTTCCTTTAAGAGGAAAAAAGGCAATTGGATCTTTAAAGACCCCCTCTCTTGTTTCATGAATGTTTCTTGCCCAAACCATCCCATATAGAGTGAATAGAACATCATCATAATATGGAATCAAAATGAGAAAGATATTGAAGGTTATGTGTAATGTTGGATAGTACCAACAATTTCCCAAGTGGTTACAATGCAGTTTTGCTAACTGTTGTTTCAGAACATAATGTGGCAAGTTATATCCCAACCATTTTCTAGCTATGCATGTTTGCTCATCTACTAGAAAGTAGTAAATGGAATTATGTATCAATTGAGCATACCAAGAATAGAATAAAACTTGACCAAAGCCATACAATAAATGTATATCTCCATTATTGATGTTGGTATTAGATAGACCATGAAGCCCAAATAGAAGCTTGCCCTCTTGTGGAGCAATGCACTGTATATAAATGGCAAGAGAATGCAAAGATTTTTTAGACGATCAATAAATGGAAAAATACAACTCTTACCATGCACTATGAGTAAGCTGATAATGAGATCCATGGATAATCCCTCCAATGAGGATCTCTCCATAATGGTCTGAAATTTCTTCATAAGACCTTGGTGAATGGAAAGGAATAAATCACATGTTTTATGTAGAGCCTTATCCTTATGCTTGGAGATCCAAGTCAATAAGATCATATCCTGGTAATAGGTGACTCCATCCACCTCTCTATATCTCTTATCTCCTACCTTCCCATCAAGTAAATCATGTGTGAAGTGATCCTTGGAACACTCCATCAATAGATTCCAACCCCCAAGTGACAACGCGGTTGGCCTTTGTGATAAGGCTCAAGTCATCTCGTAACTTCCCTCTTTGACATGACCAATTCCAAAGTCATATACCGAAATGTTTCTATATAGGAGAGACTCCTTCCCATGTGGAATTATCTCTTGATCCTCCAAGGCTAAGGAGTAGCCCCTTTGCACCATGATTGTGCCACCGTCTACTCCTGAAACATTATGCAAGGTATGGGAGAAAATCAGCCCTTACTCTCCCAAGAGTAACCAAAGAAAAAATGACTCTTGCTACCTTCTCATCTCATCATCATACAATTCATGGAGTAAAATCATGATAATTGACTTGTAGAATGACCCTTCCAACCAAACCCTCTAATGCCATAACATATGGGTGTCATGTGATGCCCCAAACCATAACACACCCTTTGACATAGGATATGTCACATGATGGCCAATCTCTCTCAAGAGTAGCTAGCTCAGCCATGCCTCTTGTTGCCCCGTGTCATAGATATGCAAGTGGCTCACCAACCCCTTGCTCATCATCCTCACCTATCCGTCCAAATGTGGGTGTATCCTATCATGCTCTAAATTGGTATCCACCTCATGGAGAATACCATCCTCCCAAATCAGATCACTATCTTTGCACTTCATGAGATGTTGAAGTGAAACCTCCTGGAGATCTCTACATAAAGACCACTCATCAATGAACAAGTTGAACTTATAAGGTTCCAAATATGTTGTGGGAAAAATCTTCTCATTGAGTTATGAAGGACTCATCCATAAGGATCTATCATAATAATGGGAGATGGTATTCATCATAAGATGTCTCTCATCAACCATTTCCCTTTCCAATGCTACACAAGTAGAATGGTCATTGGAATGCTCCAATAATAGTTGGACCCCCAACTCATCATTGTTTCTTAGTGATAGCACTGGTGATCTCCATGATGGTGCATCTGCTATCTAATGATCATGAACAATTCTGAAAATACAGTTATGCATTGGACTGATTACACTAGTACAAAATGGCTAATTAGTTGTTAAAAAAATGACTAAAATTTGCATATAAACAACTATTTTTCGGTCAGTGACCAATAGTAGCTAATTTGCAGTATCTTATAACGTGACCAACTTTTGGTTGTTTTTAGCTTAGTCATTAATTGGTTATCTCAATTTTGTTGTCTAGTTGTATATTTGGTCATTATTTTAGTCACTGATTTAGTCACTAATTTAATCATTGATTTGATCATTAATTTAGTCATTAATTTGGACATTGATTTGGACATTGATTTAGTCATTGATTTACTCACCACTTTAATATTTGATTTGGTCATTAATTGTCACAATTAATGACTAAATATATTACTATATGATCACCCAAGAAAACCAATTAATGACCAAATAAATATGACCAAAATGTTGGTTGTGTTACAAGATATTGTAAATTAGCTACTAATAGTCACATATATGCAAATTTTAGTCATCATTTGAAACCAATTAATGACTGAAGAAATATGACTAAATTTTAGTCGTGTTATAAGATACTGTAAATTAGCTACTAATAGTCGTATATATGAAAAATTTAGTTGTCATTTGTAGTCACAAAATTATCATTTGCAGTGGTCATTTATTCATTATATAAACGACTAATTTAGTAGTTTATATTCATTTCCTTTACTTTCATTAATAATCATTATAATGAATAATTTATTCATGTATTCATTTTATTTGTGCTCATCATTAATCAATATAAAATATTAATTTAGTAGTTTTAAATTGATTTTGTGTTCATTATTAATCAACATAAATCTATTTGTATGATTTTAAAAATGTCATACAATGTGCATGCTCATCTAATATGAAAATAGAAAGTTGAATATTTTAATTAAAATACTAAACAATATCAAGTGCAGCTATAAATAATTTCAACCACAAATTATATTATATGAAATGTTGAATTATTACAATATGATTTTCCAACATAATATTGGTTGGATGCAATTTACACAAGAAATGATGTTTCATCACTTCAGACATTATCATTGTGTTCTCAAGGCATTACAGGTGAATTCACCAACTCTGGAGACTTGAACATCAGTATTTATATGTGTGTCTTATGCGGGATATTGGCTCTAAGAGTATCACCAGACCTGTTCTCCTCTCTCTCTCTTTTCATTTCTTGCTCCCCTCTTTTTTAAATTCATGCTTCTTACCATCAATACTTAGTTCATTCTCTGAAAAAAAGAAGAAGATACAATGCAGAGTGTAAAAAATGAAAGAAAATGAACAATAGAATATAAACTAAATTAGGCTATAAATAATTTATACAACATATACCTCAACATCAGCAATTTCAAAGCCATTTTTCTCCATACAAGTAAGAAACTCGAACAAATTATCTTCATTGGGATGATAATTTCCAGTATAATGTTGCCAGATAACCTATATAAACAAAGAAAATAAAATTTACAATATATAGAAAAGAACACTTTAGTGACTTAGTATTCAACTTTCAAGGAAAGCTTACGAACAATCATGTCAACTAAGTTATATGCTAAAAATCTCAAGTTGTAGATAACTTGTGAAATCAAATAATTTTAGGTGTGATGTTTAATCCTTGTTGTTTAATTCACAACAACATTTCATTTTCTAACACATGAACTTCGTCAAGTATATAAACAACATGTACTCAAATAACAACATGAAAGTAGCTTTTCTTGGTAGTCATGAAAATATTTTAACACAAAAATAGCTACAAGGATTCCAATAAATATTGTGTAATACTAATTTCATCTTCAAGCTTTGGTTATTTTTTAAATGGACATGATACTAAGTATTTTCAATTTCATAATTAAAATACAAAACAAAATCAAAAGAAATGTCCAAAATACAATCAAAAAATAAAGAGAGGATATCATGGAATGGAAATTGCAATTATAAAAGATTTGTTTACTTGTCCACTGATGTCGTGTTCGGCATTCCTAAAGAATTTTCTTGCCCAAAATAACCATGAGGTGAAATAATTAGAACATTAAAAATCATAGGAATTCCTACTAGAAACATTTCCAAAGTCAATGGATTAGGTATCTAAGCGATCTCAAACAACGAATGAACCATATCCAAGACGTGATATGCATCATCTCCTCGTCCATTTTCCAATCACATTTCCTGTAACCTACCCACCGCAGAGTCAAGTAATAATCAAAAAAATACATTGACATTTTTTTTTAATCTTTTATATCTATAAAATTTGAATCTAATTTTTTTCATCAACATATTAATTCATATTTAAAGCCTTCCTGACATATGATAAATAACCAATCAAAAAAATCAACCTCAATGACATCCTCAAACAATTTCTACAATATCAATAATTTTATTTTTGTGATATCTTGGGTAGAAAAGAGAACATATCTACAAAAGAAAAATGCATATATTTCTTATGGTCAAACTTTGTATATGGTGTATCCTTAAGTACATTTTTAAGATGTTCCTCCACCTTTACCAAAGTGAATTGTAGCTTGGTTAAACTATGTATCCTTTCATTGAGCATAAATTTCTGCAAGATAAATGTCACATATCATCCTTTCCCATTTATCAACATGCTACATATGATAAATTGAAAGTCACTGAAAACCAAGAACAAACCCATTTCTAACCAAAACAAATAAACAAACAGTGTCTCTAATAAAACTTTATTATAAATTTAGAAAATTAAAAGAGAGTGGACCATATTTCTTGTTTGACTTTGCCTATTTTTGTTATGAAAGTGCTCGAGCTTCAAGAACTAAAAAATTTAAGGGAAGTGGTAAATGTGAAAAAAAATGTGTTGAACTAATTTGTAGACTTCTTCAAAATGATGTGAATGATGCCATTTTCGGATGTGGTAAATCTCATCATAAGAAATCGCATGTATTCTAATAAATTACATTGAAATTACTACCATGGGCATCCATGGGTTATTGGTCCTCATTATGTTAATCTTGATGATGAAAGAGAGATGGCAATGATAAGTACAGGTGGTCCTAGTTTGTATGGATGATATCTTCAAACCAAGGTCATCATCTCAATGAACCTAGGTTCTGATATGGTAAACATGGATCTGGTCTTCACCCCATTTCATTCCATCATACTTTGTTAAGACTCAAGAGGACATAATGGACCTTCATCTTATAATAGGGTTTCTTTTGAGGATATAAATAAAGCTTATCCAAATCAAATGGATTTTTGGGCTCCAAGAGATATGGATAACTTAAATGATAACAATCATATGTTTTTTTTCCCAAGATTTAAATGTAGGGATACATTTTATGGACTTTAATAATAAATAGAATGAGAGAAATAATCCATGATGAGAATCTACTGCTCATTGTGATTAGGGAAATACTTAGATAAAATAAGACTATTTAGGTTCAAATCAAATATGGCATTGATTCTTGTAGCTCCTCAATTGTTGGTAGTTTTTAAGGTAGGAATTCTAGTTCTTCAAGGGTGGGGTCCTTTAGCATAATTTCATATAGCTTGGTCAATTCACCCAAAAGAAAAACATAATCAACAAAGAGTAAATATTTCAAGTTTAGGGAAAAACCTATTTGTATAGTTGTGAAGCCTATAGTTCTTTTTGACTCTGTTATAACTTTGTTGAGATTATCTACTCTACAATAAAAAATGGCAGAGGAGCCATTATTCATACCTACCCATGGTCTCCTGTAGGCATGATAGAAGAATAGGCTAAGCCTTTAATTAGAATTGCACATATATTGAGGAAATAAGATTGATCCTCTAGTTAACCAATTGCACATTAAACCCTATATAGATGAGTAGCCCTAAATAAAGCCAATTTTCTCTACCTGATGACTTGGAAATACAAACTAAAATTTCTTGTAATTTATTTGGTTTCATGTTATAAATTACTCCTTGGAAAACTCGTATTCTGGAATGGATTTGTTTCCCAGGAAGGATGAAAAATTGTTCTAATGACATGGAATCGGCTTAGTGGATTTTGACCCCACATGACCAAGGAACTCAAGAGCCTTGGGGACATCAACAATAGTATCCACCAATGAAAATGTTATAGTCTCCAACCTAGAAACATCAAAATTATATATAGTTATAGGTCATAATTGAAAATGACCATAGATTGTAGCTGTCCTTAAATAAATGCAAACTTGAATAAGAAAAAACACAAAATTTCATATTACCCTTTAGTAAGATGTCCTTGATTTAGCAAGAAAGGCTTAGACTTGCATAAATGTGTAAGTATATTCCCTAGAAGATCAATTTCAACATATTTCCTGAAAAATGAATCTAATATCCAAAGCGAAACCATATTTGAATGGAACAATGGTGCTTTAATTTAATCTACAAAAAAAGTTGCCTCCTTCAAATATTTCACACTAGATGGTGTGTCATGAAAAATTAATAAAAAGTCAGGGAAACTTGTCGAATTCTCTAAAATAGATAATGAAAATGCATAGAAGTTTTGTAAAGGAATGCACCTGTAAGATTCTTTGATTGCCATTTCAGCCTCTTTCCTAAGTTGAACCTCAATGAGTTGTGAACTAAACGTTCTTTGAGAAGAATGTTCTTACAATTGAAATTCAACATTTGCAGTCTTCCCACCTCTGTCACCTTACGAGTATGAATTATTAAATTCTCTTATTTCATTATCCAAAAAAATTGTTTCCTAGAGACGTGATTTTTCAAATCAAGGTTTTTATGCTGCATAATTCGTTGTCAAAATTTCATCTCTCATACCAACTAGCATCCAGTCATAACTACTACCTAAAATCGGACCTGCACCTGTTCCTCTATTACTCAAGATGTGAATGGTGGAATATCTGATAGAGTACTCTTAGCATATGGAATAGGTTGAGCCCTCCCTCTTACTTCCTTGCCAAGACCTCCCTTAGGACCAAGAGTCAAGTGGTCATCATCATAAGCTTCGTGTGTTGAAGGACTTGGCATAGACTGATTTTCAAATTGAGACCTATCGACAATTCGAGCATCTTGATTGGTGAATCCACAACCACATGGTCCCATATGGGGTTGTGGCCCTTTAATCCCACCCATATGTGGAAGTGAACCTGTCTGTGCACCTGCCATGTAAGGTGGCATCACAGGTTCTCTCCCACCACGATCAAGTGTTGTCACAAATCTCTGACCTAAATGTCCAATATTGGTACCTCAAGAGTGGCCTCCCTATCCATGTAGTTCTTGCACAACATCCTGATGCACTTCCTATATTTTCTTGGGGCCCTAAAATTTCTTCTTTTGTTGCCATCCATTCCTCCTTAGATCAATCAGATCCTTCAACATGAACCTCAGCCTAGAGGGAAGCCCTTAGTTATTGTACATTTTTGTCATCTTATCAAAGTAAGCATTAATATGTTCCTTGGACTTTGAAAGGACAATCATATTACTAATAGTGCTCATCATTTTGCAAAAAGCTTCAACATTTTCCTCCTTTGGATGTTGAAATTCACCAATTAATTTCTTGATGCATGCATGCATAATTCTTTCGGTCAACATACTTTCTTTATAAAGCTCACTAATAAACCATATATTTCCTAGCATTCATCATCATGTTGTAGTCTTCTTCTCCCGTCTTTCTTCTCCTGAAAGAATTTTTTCACCATGCTCTTATGCTTTCTCAGCCTCAGCCTCTTCTCTTTCATATTTTTCAAATTATTCCTGAAATTTGTTCAAAAGAACTCATTTTAAAATAACATTCTCATTATCTTCATAAAATTGTGGTATTCCTGCAGGAAGTTGAAAATTGAAATATTCATACATTTCACAAAAAGCCAGCTCCATCAAGGCTTTGTAAAATATTTGAATATGATACCATGAATAGATGATGTAAATTAAATGTTCACTTCTTTGAGCTTTTCAAAAAATTTCTGAAATTTTTGGGGCATTAATTTATTAAGGATGGCTTTAATTTTACTTTGTTTCAACTGATCCTCATCAGAAACCTTGCCCACTTCATATCGGTTCTCTGATATATGAACTGTGGTAAGAGAAGGATGTAGAGGAGGAATCAAACCCTTCTATGAACAAGAAACATGTTGCCACCTATCAGCATCAGAATTATTTCTCACTAGTCCAACTTGTGGAAGTGGTGCTTGCACATAAGGCCCTCCAAGAAGGGTGACATTCATACTCATTTGTGTTGCACTGGTATTTCTTTCAAAGATAGTATTATAACCTTGGATAGGTTGAAACATAGCAGAGGAACCACTAATATCCGCATCCATCCACATATCATAGCGATCAGCAAAAGCATCCACCGGATTGGCCAATCTATCATCATCGAAACTGGCCATGAATGGATTGTATCCAGTTTATTTTATCCAGTTAATGGGCATGAATCATTTGATATGCTGGTTTTTGTCTTTAAAGGTTGATGAGAAGTAGATGAAATGTTACCATATGACCCAGTTAGCATCGATGAGTATAAATTCATTGGCCGTCAACCACTTAAGGAAACATAACCTGAAATTGGAGGTATGTATGTAGGCAATCCTACTAATGGAGGAATGGAATATTTAATTGATGACACAACATCAAAGGTCAAAGTAATGAAATAAAATCATTGTGGAAATAGATATGAAAAACTTGCTCATTTGTTGGATATCAAATATGCTCCAAGTATGGGCACAAACATGAGAGTTGAATTTTCAACTCTCTAGGCTCTGGTCAATGTGGTCAACCAAAAAAAGGTCAAAAAACTAAATATTTTGGGGGATTCAAAACTTGTTGTGCATTGAGTCTGCAACAAAGTCAACATAGTGGCCCCTCATTTCGCTCACATTTTTCAAGGTATCAAACAATTCAACAACAAGTTGGATTGGTTCTCTTGTGGCCATATGTACCATGAACTCGCTACCCTAGCAAACAAGCTCTCCAACTTATTCCACAAGTGCTAGAATACCAAGAGTATACGAAACATAATTTTGTGGTGGTTGTTGCGTTCCATATCTATTTTTTTGTCTCGCTTATTACTATATTTTGTGAAGATATATCTAAACAATCCAATGATATTATCTGAAAATTGATAGAGAAATTTTTTGGCTTTTAAAAGCTTGCACAATATATAATTGGAACAAAAATTTATTACTTCTACATACCACTAAAAGTGGAAAAATATCTATAACCTTTGATCACCTTGAACATCAACTGCACTAAGAACCTCGACAATGGGGTTCTAATAATATCCCCAAAGATCCAAAATTGACATAGAACAATTTAATGAGTATTGATTAGTGAAAATTACTATGTGGATTAGCTACTCATGTCGAAATGATGGTATATTGGATTAGGTGTGGGTTGCACTTGCATTTGAAAGAGTGAACACAACGTGGATAAAGAACATTGACTACACTAGGAACCTCAACAACGAGGTTCTAATAACATGGTCAAAAATCCAAAATTTACAAAGTACAATTGAATGAACATTGATTAGTCAAAAGTACAATGTGGATCAAGGACTCGTGTTGACATGATGGTATACTGGACTAGGCAAGGGTTGCAATGGGATTGGAAAGAGTGAACACAGCATGAATAAAGAGTCACTTGGAGAAGGAATACAAGGAATTGCAGTCTTGGTTGCACATATAAGGATGGTCAAAAAAGCAAGTAGAAGCATTTGTGACACCATAAAAATTGGCAACTCATTTTTTTCTAGGAGACATCCAAAAGAGTCATCCAAAAGCGCATTTTTTTATAGGGAAAATGCTTAAAATCTTCCTTTTGGAAAATGCATCCTTCACATTAGGGAAAATTTTCCATCTACATTTCCCACAGAGATATGTAGAGATTTGTTTTTCAATCGTCCCAAAAAATGGGAAAAATAAAAAACCCTTTTGGGAAATTGAATTTCTGTCTATGTTTCACCACATTTCCCAACAGAGATATGTGGAAAAATGTTTCTTGGAGAATCGTACATTAAAAAGACACCTTAGGAACACGGGAAACATGGAGGTGGCCCCTCCCACCCTAAGGGACACATCCACATAGAACAGTGGTTTTTTCATTTATTTAGTGGCATTTCTGAGTCATCATTGCTCATTTGTTTATGAATAAAAAGTTTATCATATACTGATATCTTAAATGGTAAACATATGTCAAAGCCCTATAAAAATAGGAGCTACTTCGGATAGAATCAAGGCCAAGGCCTCACAATTGGGACTAAACTTTCATAGTTGCAATATAAGCATGTGGACAATAGCACAGTGGAAATTCATTATAATACAGAGACCTTACAAAACCATTCTTTCTTGATGATTAGAGAGGCTTTGGTATTTCACTTTCACTAAGCACAACATATATTGTCATGTATCGGTAAGGTACATCTATAAGACCTCATTTACAGATACTTCCAAAGTCTGCCTTGGAAATATTACTTTTATTTTAACAATCAAAGAACTTCTATAACAATTATTGTGACTACTGTAAAAGCATAGCTATTAAAGAATGGAAAGGTGTTGTGGGCTATATCTAACATGAAAAAATAAAGAACTGAATAATTAATAAGTGATGTTATCCCAAATCATGGTGTAAACTGACCAGTATTAAAAAGTTTCCACTTCATACCGTCACACTAGTGTGTTTGTAGCAAAAAATTGGTACTGTTGAAGGTATACATACGTCAATGTAAAAAAAAAAAATCCACGGAGCAAAATTTTTAGTTTGAACCATAGATATGAACTTAAAACATATTTTGGATCAGAAGTACATGTTCAAATGTTGAGAAAAATTCTAGAAACTGCAATCCTAATCCAACATCATTTGACGAAAATTCTATGCCTTCAATCAACTGCATCGTCTTCCCTTGAGGAAAACTTATTTCATCCATCTCTTTCTTGTCTTTGCATTTCTTCTTCTTCAAATTCACTTTTTCTTCACTGAAAATCAGATACGGAAATAAACTGATCATTGATCCCCTTGATATCTTGATCCATGTCAGACTGGTTTTTGGTGGTCTACACCATACACCATGGAGTCCCACATATGCATTTAACACCAAATTTAAATTTTTTTACTAACTCCACTTTTACACCAGAAAATATAGCATCAATTGAGTATCCCACATTATCCCCACATTATCACTACTTTTACACTACTATTTAAAAAATAAATATTTTTCAAATCATTTACAAATAGTGGTGCTAATGTGAGGCTAAATGACCCTTCTTCTTGTAGTGTTACATGCATGACACTACATGCATGAATAGAAGATGAATTTATTTATTATGGAAAAAATATATGTGTGGAAAAAATTATTGCATAAGCAGTGGTATTATGCATATTTTGATATATGTGCTAGAATTAATATGTGAACATATTTCCTAACAATTTTCACTAGCGTGCTGGTATGTATAAATGCTCCCTAGCTATTTCCAGAGATAAATTCAATGAGTATACTTGATTTTATAGGATTATATACTCAATTAATATGAAATAAATAAATAAATAAATAAATAAATAAATATATATATATATATATATATATATATATATATATATATATATATTCTGGCTTATCAAGAGTTTGACTCCTAGAAAAAAGGACATGAAATTTTAAATAAACAAGAACATGTTTCATAATGACCAATAATAGAATATTGGACAAAACGTTTCTTTGCTTTCAAGTCGAGGGATGAGATTGAAGTCTATAAAAATTAGGCATGTTTGTTTTTTAAATAAGCTAAATGAAAAAAACCCAAAGTTTTATTATATTTTTCCACTGTCATTTCTTAAATAGATGCTCTGTTCTTAAAACCATCAACAACCTTTGCTTACAGACTTGCTTTAAGATAAATGAAAGAGGACCCTTACTAATTTCTTGCAGAGATTACCAGACCTCAAATGATAGTGATAAAGTCTAATGTTACTGTTGCACATCATATAGCGTACACATCATTCTTTTTTTTTGTGACAAGGGTTACTCACTAGAAAATTTGCCCCAAATTCCGATGGCCAAAATGTCGGCTTTGCAACACATAGGCGGCCCAAGAGTGACGTTTTTATGTGTGCCAAAATGTGGTTTCTCTTCAATTCTGACTTTCGACACTTGACTTAAACGTCAGTATAGCGATGATAATTCCAATGTTTTATATTTCTGTCGCACTTCCGATGTTCAATAGCTTTTCGCAGTTTCGATGGGCATAAGTGTTTCTAGTCAAATGCCCTAAAAAAGTGTCGGAAGTCTGACGTGAGGAGAAACCACATTTTGGTGCACTGAAAAACGTTGCTCTTGGGTTCATCGCTTGTCTGACACCTCAAAACGTCGCTATAATGATAGTACTAGAAATTCGGAAGACCGAAGAAACCAAATTTTTAAAAAACAAACATCGGTAGAACGATGTTTCTAAGAAGCAAATGTCAGAATACCGACGGAAAGAAATTTTAAAAATAAAATGGTAAACATCGGAATACTGATGGAACAATTTTTTTTTAAAAGAATGTAAGTGTCGCTAGAGTGACGTTTCAAAATATTTTTTAAAAGAACTAGCCGTCGGAATAATGACGGCAAAAAATATTTTTTTAAAAAACCTAGCCGTTGGAATACCGATGGAAACAAAAAATTATTCAAAAAAATATATATAATTCCCGACCATACCATAATCATAATCACTCACAAAAGGGTAAGAGGGGAGAGCTTTTGCTTCTTTGCCTCTGAATTGTAGATCTGTTGTATATCTGTGTTATTTAATCATTCTTTGAATTTGGGGTGATTTCTTCTTTAGAGTTTTGTAATGGCCAGCAAGGGAGAGGGCCTTTTGATCGACATAGATCTAGGCACTACGTATTCTTGTGTTCATGTGTGGCAGCATGACAGAGTGGAGATCATCACCAATGACCAAGGGAACATGACCAATCCCTCCTATGTGGGTTTCACTGATATTGAGCACCTCATTGGAGACGCCGTAAAGAATCAGGTCGCCATGAATCCCACCAATACCATTTTTGATGCCAAGAGGTTGATTGTAAGGAGTTTCAGTGACGCTACCGTTCAGAGTGACATTAAGTTGTGGCCTTTAAAGTTAACTCCAGGGCAAGGTGACAAGCCCATGATTATTGTTAATTACAAGGGTAAGGAGAAGCAGTTTGCCACAGAGGATATCTCATCCATGGTGTTGATGAATATGAGGGATATTGCAGAGGCTTATCTTGGTGTCACGATAAATAATCTCATCATTACTATTCCTGCATATTTCAATGACTCCTAGAGGCAAGCTACCAAGGATGCTGGAGTGATTACTGGGTTGAATGTGATGAGAATAATCAAAGAGCCTACCACTACTGCTATTGCCTATGGTTTGGACAAGAAGGCTGGCAGTGTGGGTGAGAAAAATGTATTGATCTTTGATTTGGGTGGTGGAACATTTGATGTTTCGCTTTTTACTATTGAAGAGGGTATTTATGAAGTGAAGTCTACTGCTAGTGACACCCATTTGGGTGGTGAATATTTTGATAATAGGATGGTTAACCACTTTGTACAAGAATTTAAAAGGAATTTCAAGAAGGATATTAGTGGTAGTGCTAGGGCTTTGAGATGATTGAGGACTGCATGTGAAAGGGCCAAGAGGAATCTTTCATCCACTACTCAGACAACCATAGAGATATATTATTTGTATAAAGGTATCAACTTTTATTCAACAATCACTAGAGCTATGTTCGATGAACTGAATATGGATCTATTCAAAAAGTGTATGGAGCCCATTGAAAAGTGTTTGAGAGATGCTAAGATGGATAAAAGCTCTATACATGATGTTTTTTTGGTTGATGGGTCTACTAGAATTCCAAAAGTACAACAGTTGTTGCAGGACTTCTTTAATGGGAAGGAGCTCTGCAAGAGCATCAACCCTGATGAGGCTGTTGCCTATGGTGCTGCAGTTCAAGATGCTATTCTAAGTGGAGAAGGCAATGAGAAGGTTCAAGACCTGTTACTTCTCGATTTTACTCCTCTATCCCTTGGTCTGGAGATAGTAGGTGGTGTAATCACTGCTTTTATTCCTAGAAATACAACTATTCATACAAAGAAAGAGTAGGTGTTCTCTACATACTCGGGCAACCAGCCTGGTGTTCTCATCCAAGTGTAAGAAGGTGAGAGAACATGAACAATAAACAACAATTTTTTTGGCAAGTTTGAATTTTCTGATATCCCACCTGCTCCCAGAGGTGTTCCTCAAATCCCAGTGTGCTTTGACATTTATGCCAATGGTATCTTGAATGTTTCGGCTGAGGATAAAACCACTAGACAAAAGAACAAGATTAAAATCACCAATGACAAGGGTAGGTTGAGCAAGGAAGATATTAGGAAGATGGTTCAGGAAGCTGAGAAGTTCAAGTCTGAGGATGAAAAGCACAAGAGGAAGGTTGAGTCCAAAAACGAGTTGGAGAACTATGCTTATAACATGAGGAACACAATCAAGGATGAGAAAATTGCAACCAAGGAGGATCCATCTGACAAGAAGAAGATTGATGATGCAATCGAACAGGCAATCCAATGGTCGGATAACAAACAGCTGGCTGAGGCTGATGAATTTGATGATAAGATGAAGGAACTTGAGAGCATCTACAATCCAATCATTGCAAAGATGTATCAAGGTGCAGGTGGTGACATGCCTGGAGGTGCCTTTGGTGGCATTCCTCCCGAGGATGGTCCATCCAGTGGTGGAGGCATTGGCCCTAAGATTGAAGAAGTGGACTAATCTATCTCTCAAAATGCATATGATATTACTCTTCATTTTCTGTCTTAAGAATTATATTACTATTAGCGTAATTTTGATGTTGAAATTTGGAAGGCCCATTTTATATTTAATGATGCAATCGCCAGCTATTGTGGAAATTTTATGTTAATGTTGAACCTAGATGCAATAGATGGACATTCTAGTGATTTCCTACGTAAAAAAATAATCACTCGCAATTTGGGGAAGAAAGAATACAATATACATTACTTTTTTATTTTACCTATCCACAGCTCAACGAAATGTCTCACTGCCAGGATACTTGAACAAGTAAAATTATCCCAATAAAATAATGACTTCAATGCACTTGTCAAATGTCAATGTCAACGATTCCTGATATATGCTAGGTTCTTGAGCACACTATTGAGACCATACACACTTCAGTCATGGAGAGTCTTGCAAAAACAATTTTTTGGCTGTGTTAATTTATCTAATTCTACCTTACAAATTTTACATGTTGAGCTGTTGTTTGGGTATATTAATTTTATATAGTCATGCCTTATTTTAAAAAGAGACTAATCAGAATGGTTAATTTTTAATTGATCAAAAGATGCAGTTTTACTCATATGGAAGATAAGTACAACACAAGAGGGATCCATCTCCATATAGACAACTTCCCTTCCCAGGAAAAGATGGGGAGCAACAAAATAGAATCCTTTTACATTTCTCCCAGTTTTTGAAAGTGCCTATGGATCAAGTATAATAGTAGGTATAAAGGAGGTTATAGGATATGGATCAAAAGTACATATTGGAGCCACAAGTTTACTTCCTTTAGCAAATGTTGTAAATTTTACAAACTGGTTGATGGTGGGTTTCATTTTCAACTTTATGATCTATAGAGTGGTGACATAGTCATATCATATGACATGTTATATGCAGAATTAGACACAGGTTGAGGGGTGTAGGATGTGTTTGCAAATTATTCTTGATAAAAGTATTGTCAATAGAGTAAAAATTGAAAATTGAAAAAATTATATCAATTATAATTGAATTGAACAAAGGGACAACTAGACAACAGGTGAAAAGTCTTACTTGTTTAAAGGGTAGTTGCCAAATTTGAAGGGGGAAAGTCAGCAGTCAAGTAAAACAGATTTATAATTCCAAGTTAGTGAATCGGAAATCAATCAAATCTAGATCTCTAGTAGTCCAACAAGCTAGTTCCAACCCTTGAGACATTTATTTTTACATTCACCCATCATGTGGAAAATTATGAATAAGTAGTTCCAACATTTCCAGATTTTTTCCAATTGGTTGAGATTGTGAGATTTTTTCTTCTTACATCTTTGAGACTCCTAGAGCATGAAATCAACTGCACCTAGACGTATCAATCATGGGAGCTTTTGATTCTTTGATTGTACAAATTGTATTTTCTTCTTAATCATCACTAGCCTAAATTGAGATTGATCATCTTCATTTCTTTGTTCCTTGTTCCCATAAGATTGATTAGAAGCAAAATGAGCATCCTACTAGCAATTGGTCTTGCTTCTATTAAATATGGTTTAAAATTTATTCTCATTGGTCTTCGAAGCAAAGCTCCAAAATAATTGGTTCTAGATGAAGTGAAACTGCAACTTACAACAGTTCATGGAAAAACTACAACAAGCACATTCAGGAACGAGGAATGTAAGGCGTTATTGGGATATATTTTCATAATAAACCTATCTTAATATAGGAGAATACCAAGAACTAGATGTTGATACAAAATTACGTGATTTTTCTTCTTTTGAGAACTTGGAAGTTGTAGAAAATGATATGATGATGAGTGAAATTCGAGATATTTCAAGATTGCACAAGACTTATTCTTCTTTGTAGAGACTTAGGCTACCTGTATTTAGGAATAGGAGCTTGAAAAATTAATGAAAATTATCTGCAATGCAGAATTGATTTATGAAGATATAGCCTTACAAAGTGAGCATGAAAAACCTGATTTCCTTGTATAAAAATCATCATCTGATGGAAATTTTCCACATGTTTTAGGAATGTACAGGGGTGATGGCACAAAAGGAAGCTTCTTTTATATTGTGTGAAGGAATGTGTATGTGCACAATATAATAGTAGGTATAAAGGAGGTTATAGGATATGGATCAAAACTACATATTGGAGCCACAAGTTTAGTTCCTTTAGAAAATGTTGTAAATTTTACAAATTGGTTGATGGTGGGTTTCATTTTCAACTTTATGATCTATAGAGTGGTGACATAGTCATATCATATGACATGTTATATGCAAAATTGGACACAGGTTGAGGGGTGTGGGATGTGTTTGCAAATTATTCTTGATCAAAGTATTTTCAATTGAGTAAAAATTGAAAATTGAAAAAATTATATCAATTATAACTGAATTGAACAAAGGGACAACTAGACAACAGGTGAAAACTCTTGCTTGTTTAAAGGGTAGCTGCCAGATTTGAAGGAGGAAAGTTAGCAATCAAGTAAAACAAATTTAGAATTCTAAGGCAGTCAATCGGAAATCAATCAAATCTAGATCTCTAGTAGTCCAACAAGCTAGTTCCAAGCCTTGAGACATTTATTTTGACATTCACCCATCATGTGGAAAATTATGAATAAGTAGTTACAACATTTCCAAATTTTTTCCAGTTGGTTGAGATTGTGAGATTTTTTCTTCTTACATATTTGAAACTCCTACAACATGAAATCAAGTGGACCTAGAAGTATCAATCATGGGAGCTTTTGATTCTTTGATTGTACAAATTTTATTTTCTTCTTAATGATCACTAGCCTAAATTGAGATTGATCCTCTTCATTGCTTTGTTCCTTGTTCCCCTAAGATTGATTAGGAGTAGAATGAGCATACTGCTAGCAATTGGTCTTGCTTCTACGAAATATGGTTTAAACTTTATTCTCATTGGTCTTCAAAGCAAAGATCCAAAAGAATTGGTTCTAGATGAAGTGACATTGCTACTTACAATAGCTCATGGAAAAACTACAACAAGCACATTAAGGAACGAGGAATGTAAGGAGTTATTGGGATCTATTTTCATAATAAACCTATGTTAATATAAGAGAATACCAAGAACTAGATGTTGATGTAGAATTACATGATTTTTCTTCTTTTGAGAACTTGGAAGTTGTAGAAAATGATAAGATGATGAGTGAAATTTGAGATATTGCAAGATTACACAAGATTTATTCTTCTTTGTAGAGACTCAGCCTACCTGTATTTAGGATTAGGAGCTTGAAAAAGTTAAGGAAAATTATCTACAATGCAGAGTTGATTTATGAAGATATAACCTTACAAAGTGAGCATGAAAAACCTGGTTTCCTTGTCTAAAAATCATCATCTGATGGAAATTTTCCACATGTTTTAGGAATGCACATGGCTATTTATAAGAAAAAATTAAAATCCAACCAAGTGAGAAAAGGAAGCTAGAACCCTGGAATTCTCTTTTTTATAGGAGAACAACACAGCAGTATAATAGCCCCAGATGAAATAATTAGAAAATTGTGGATGGATTGTCTTAATGAGAAAAGGAAAAAGGAAAGATTGAAGGAAGTAAAAAAGAACAAACGACAGTCAACACTACGCCACAAGATAAAACTGTAATGTATGGTTTCTACACCACAACCACACATATCCCATCAGATATCATGGTTCATTTGGCCATACACGACCTAACCTAGAATGACACTCAGGACCTTCTCTTCATCCTAACGATGGCTCATAATGTACTGAGGTACCCCATTTTGAATCCCCTGTTATGGACTAGATGTGAAATTGTGGTTTCCCATTTGATGTCTACCATATATTACTTGTCCATAATAAGGTCCATTTGATGTCTACTACTATATTACTTTGCCAGGTTCCCTGTTATATTACAACACTTTCATCTAAGTTACTGTTATAGGGGTATGAGCCATAGAGTGTCACTGAAATATAAATCACTGCCATATGCATCAGACTCTGTTATACAAGATTGCTTCTAGTTCATAGGTCACTGTCATTATCATCCATAGAGGAATCTACCATATATATGTACTTCCATATCAATGTCATTGGGATATACAGGTTAAGGTTATATGCACACAGTCATGCCTTATAGATATATAGGTCACAGTCATGCAAGTTCACTGTCATCAGTATTATGACTACCCAAAATTCACTGTTAAAGATCACAGTCAATAATTTTCACTGCCACTTCCATTGTAAATTGAAAATTCTAGCTAGTAAGGTCACTATTCAAATGCATCATATATATGTCATATATCAGGGTTTTAGTGAGAGAACTTCGAGCCTACAATCCATTGCAATTGATAGCAACTTTATGTGCTATTGTGGCAAAGAATGGACCAAGTAATGCCAAAGATGAAAAGTCTTGGTTAAATTTCTAAATGTATAATCTCCTTACCAAGCCACGGGGTCTAGGAATTTCTACAAACAACCAAGAAGAATTGTGCATGCTTCTGCGAGGTGTCCTTCTGTCTACGAAAAGAAAAATTCAGGACCACATTATCAATGGTGACCCTCCCATTCTTTTTTTCCACCTCATCAATGGCTCTCCTTTGTCTGACATCAAACTCCAAGCTATTGTAAAATGGATCTATCATATGCTCGGAAGCCTTCACTCCAAATTATTTCCTGTCCATGGGAACAAAAACAAGAAGGTGAACCACCTTGCAAATGAGGGGGTCCATCTAGAAAAAGGAAACCTTAAAGTGGATGGGGTTCTAAGATTATCATATATCATCATGAGTGCCAAGAAAGAATTTTTTTTTTATATTTTCTTGTCCAAAAGTTGTATCCATCACATGCCATATTTTTTTCTTAATATTTTACTTGTTCTTAATATTTTTTTCAGAGGCTTCCAGAGATAGGGAAAGTCAGGAGACATGAACAAACAAACTCTGTTGTCATCATTATAGAAAGTAGTAAATAGTGTTCAATTGATGCCCTGTCTATTGTGCTGTGCTAACAACGACTTCCATGAAACAGATAGAATGCAAAGAGTTGACTGCAAAAGTTGAGGCACTAGCTTCTAAGAACATGAAACTTAGGAATGAATAAATCTTATATCAGAGGAATCTGAAAATATTTCTTCCGAGAATGAATAACTACAGGTAAAATATCATTCATGGTAGCATAGAAAAATCAGTGTGGTTTATTGGCCTTGGGATTTGAAACTTTTTTGACATTTTTAGATTATGTGAAACAAGTAATGTTGAGGAATTTGCAAGGAGAGGATAAAGTAGGAGATTCAGAAAGATATGGTCCTAGAGAGACACAGTCACAATTTATGCATCAAGGAGGCAATGGCTATCCTCATGTTCTATCTAAAATAAGAAATTTGAGTTCTAGCCAGAGAGATGAGTAAAGGGAGAGTGAGATGAGTGATTCAACTGGTAAATGTCATGCGGTATTGGAAGCAAATTTTCTATCTGATAGAGTGGTTGCAGGTTAAAGAGAGATCATAATTTGTAGGTTATGTTGGATAACAGTTTGTGTATACCAAACCATTTTGTTAGTTTTGATCTATCCCCATATCTCTGTAACTACTTCACATGAACTTTATTCTAGAGTAGGAACTAAGAACCAGGAAAAATATAATAATGAATGGCTTCTTAGAAACTAATTCATCCAGATATACGATGATGAGAATTCTTCTGGTAAAAAAATTGGCCCACCTTAGATTTGAATTGGGTCCAGGCATGGGAATCATTAGGTTAATTGTAACTTTCTTTAACTTTAACTTTAGGGTCGTATAATTTATGCATTGGCCCCCAAACTTGCTGTAAAATAGAATTGGGTTTGAAGGATTCTTGTACCTAAACAAGCTCCTATTAAAGAGTAGCATGTTCCATATTTATTTTATATTCAATGAGTAGTCTTTTACATGATGCTTCTGTTATGAGTTGATAAATTTTCATTGCCTAGCATTTTTTAATTTTGTGTTGCAAGAAGATTTTTGTACCCAGTTATTTTACTAATATTAGGTGTGCATGGACTAAGATGTTGGAATAAAGAGGGCACTCAGTACTAAATGTGATTATGTTTTGAATCAATGGTTTGCGCGGATATCATAGTTAACATCATGTTTCATGCATTATTTGTTTAAAGCACACATATGAAAATGTTTGGGATCATGTATCACCAAATATCACCAAGAATATGCTTAACTGACATGTCTAGTGATTTGTAATCCTAGTCTATTAGGAGGAAAACCAAAAATGCGCTATTATAATTGAAGGAAACTCCAAATAACAATCCCGATATCTAGACAGATCTAAAATATGAAACTAGGGTAGAGTACTGAACAATTAGCCACAACATTAAATCAACATTAACAAAATAAAATTCATCAATCTGAAACTAGTATGGCAGAGTACTGAACAATTAGCCACAACATTAAATCAACATTAACGAAATAAAATTCATTAGTCTGAATGTGGATCAATGCATAAACTAGAAAAAAAAACACATCCCACACTCTCACATGCAGCAAGCATTGATATCTTTGTGATACCCTTTCTCTGCTTTAATAAATCCAAAGCGTCATGACAGGAAGTGGAATCTAAATGTATACAAGTGTCAAACCAAGTGAAATATAAATGTATACAAGTGTAATAAATTTGTAAAAGAGGTGCAGATCATGAAATGTAATGCTAGTGCCGATTATTACTCTTTACCGTAGGATAAACCAATTGCAGGGTATGTTCGTGGATGTACCTCTTCAGTTTTCTAAATTCTTCAGTGGAATTAGCGTGGCTATTATTATCCTCAACTTACTATCCCTCAGCCAGTAGTGGCTATGAAGAGATCTCAGTTCATAACTCTTCCTCCAACCAAAAAATAGATTTAGCATGCCAGGCATCACAGTACCCGAAATTATGCAAGTCATCTCTATAGAGAAATGGCAATATTAGTGAGAAGGCATAACCAGTGGATATCATTGTTGCAGCCATAGTTGTGTCGCAGCAAGTAACTGCGCAAAGTTATATTACCTCAAAGCAGTTGCTCTCTAAATTGAAGGACGCAAACTTAACTGTTGAAGGCTGCCATACAAAAACTTCTTCAACGGAATTAGCACAGAACAAGAAGAGTAGGAAAATAAATTTGAATAGGTTGATTAAGATTCTAGAGTAGCTGCCAAATAAAATTTCCTTGTGTTTTCCCTTAACATCATAAGACCGATGTTTTGGCTCCTAAAAGTCGCAAGACCGACACTTGGCCCTAAATTATGCAAGGCCAATGGTATCCCTAAATGTCGCAAGACCGACGTATGTCTCCTAAATTTCAGTATTCTGACAGTTTTTCCCTTAACGTCACAAGACCGATAGTATCCCTAAACATTGCAAGAACAACAGATGTCTCCTATACGTCGCAAGACCGACGTATGTATCCTAAATGTCAGTATTCCAATGGTTTGTCATGAAATGTAGGTATTCCAATGATTTTCCTAAATTTCATTGTTACGATGATACTCCAAAAACGTCGCTAGAGCAACGCTTGTTAGCGGGATTAAAAAAAATGAGAAAAATTGGGGAAATTTCCAACAATACGTCAAAAGTGTTGGAACTAAAGTGTCATAATTTTGACCATATGTCTTAGTGATTGTACAATCAAAAATTTCTTAACTATCATTGACACTTCACTATCACTTTATGTCATTGTGTTGAATCTAATACATCATCTCATCATAGATTATAGATAGATAGAAGGTAATTACAGTCACCTTCCCAATTCATTATCTTGCCAATTTTTTTCTGCTACTGTCAACCAATTGTCAATTTCAAGGATTCATTGCACCAACTTGCAATATATATACAAGGTCAAATAATTAAGCTTTTTCCCATACTTAATGGTGATGAAATTGTTGCACATATTCAAAATATCTTCAAATACTAAATGTTATTACTCTTCAAATCCTGGACTTCGGATTACGTTTGAAACTCTTTAAGGTATCTCAAAATGTCTTCTCCAATGTGTATCACAACAAAAACAGTATCAGATCATTGTCTTATATAAGACCACTATTATTGCTATGTCACATATCTGCTCAGGCCTACAAGGTATCTTGGTGTGAGGGATTCTGACGTCAACATATGTAGTTGTTTCGGGGAAAATCACCCTAAAGGTTTGTTGGGTTAAAACCTCCACAGATCAGGGCATGCTACTCAAGAAGGACTCACACAACCATATATGTTCATAAAAAAATAAATAGAGAAGATCGAGGAATTTACCCGTAGGTCCTACGGTTGAAGTAGATCCTGCGGGGTCCAAACCCCCAGCAACCCTTCTTCCTTCTTAACCTGAAAGACAAGAAGAAACAAGCATGAAGAACTGGTTGTACATCATATATATACTATAAATGTTAGTGAAATCCACGTGAAACTTTAGATAAACCATAATAAATGCTTAAATAACAATATTCTCACATATGCAAGTGGATACTAACACGTATATTTCAGGAACAAGATGGTTCTTCTATATTATAAATAGCATGTAAAAAAATAACGAGTGGAGAGATCACCTAAATCCTTCCATGATCTTCGAGCAGACCGTCGTCCGGATCCGTCCCGCCCTTGCCTCGCTAAGATTCCTTCCGAATTGGTGCATACAAGATGACATATAGAGAGATGAGCATCTCCAGGAAACAAGGGTTTCCTGTAATGAACTGGGAAGTGCAGGAGGCATGGGAATTCAGACTTGGATAGAGGATTCCAACGGAGTATAATATCAATAATTTCTTTCTCTCCCTTAGGCCATACACATGAGGGGATTTTATACTCCCTCAAAGTAGTTTTAACAGTTGTAAACAGTTGGCCACGTGCTGGGGTGGTTGAAATACCAGAGTAACCATCAACCCAACTCGAAAATAGGGATTTTTTATATATATTTTTAATGATTTTAATGGCATACACGGAAAATTATATGTGGACTCGCGTATACACGCGGAAAAGTCTAGGCATACCCGCGTATGGGAATTTTAACACTGTTTTTAGTGAATTTTTCCAAGTCTATGGGAATGGGTGCCCAAAGCCATAAAAGCAATCAGGAATCATATGAAGGTGAAAAATGATGCTATAACAGATGCCCCCTAATATATGAGGTCAGAAGGGGTACATGATGGCCGAAATGTATTATGCACATAGAAAGAACTTCGCAAGGACAAGAGAGAACTTCACCAGATTTCAGCCTGCCAAAAACCAATGAAAGAAAACAGAGAGTCAACTCATGCTGAGGCGGGCATACCCATGCTCAGTCAAAAATACATCATATAGAAAGTACTGAATAGATCCAATATGTATACAAGTATAGTTGAACTGAAAGTACACAATGAATCATCTGAGCATGGCCCGGAAATATAAGTCTGAATCAATGTCCAAGTATCACATATAGAAAGCTGATCAAGGAAGCTGCAACTGGATGTCTGGTGTATAAGTAACTGAATCTCCAAGTACCAAATCATAAAGGGTAGATCTCATGGTACAATCACGCAACTCGGGAGCCAACATATAAGATGTTGTTGTACTGAACTGCAACATATAAGGGTGGACGGCATCACTGGCAGAAACTGAATGGACTGTCAAAAGTGAACCGAGAAATGTTGATGCAACCCGAGGTCTTCACCGATCACTATGGCACAATTCTACACAATGGGAATAAATGAGCTGAAGTCAACCATGTGAGAAATCGTTGGATTACCAGTCAATGATGTATACCGTTAACCAACGCAAGACAACCCACCAATAATGAAAATGAGTGTCAAGGTGCCCCAGTACAATCTAACAAGTGCGAATGAATGAGTTGAAGTCGAACACTTGAAAGAATCTACCAATCAAGAGGCAATGATGAATCCCCACTGTCGATAGCGAAGAGTCTGCCACTGATGACTGCAAACCCTAAGGTACTGACAAAAAGACTCTAGATCTTGTTCCCAGAGCAATGAGTCGGAGTCGATGGCAAAAGATCTGCTGGAAGGAAGGCATTAAGGCATCCCACATCAGTCCAGCGCGAGTGTAACCCGCAGGCCAAGATTTGGAAGGAATCGGATGAAGTAGAGTGATGGAACCAAAACCGAAGTACGTTTTCGACATGCACAAGATGAAGCTAGCACATGGAAGAAACCCTCTGAACCAACCAATAATGAAAGCTGACACAGAGGCGAGAAATCCACCGATAGGGTCAAATGGAAATCAAGGTACTGTACGAATCCCAAGTGTGATAATGTATGCTGACGTCGAACACAGGGGAAACCACTCAGTCAAAGACCCATAATGATGATCAAATGCTGAGCACAAGGTCACCTATCAATGATGGAAATAGGGCCAGGGTGCAGCTCTAGGTTTGCTCTCAGAGCAATGTGTCGTAGTTGATAAGAGACAAACCCACTAGCAAGAAGTCAATGGAGACCTTCTCAAACCAGCACGAGCAAAGGACCAAAACATCTGATGTGATAGAACAAGATACTAACAAGACCGGGAAGGCCGACTGAATAATTAGTCAAGAGACACCGCAGAATGGCCGACTCTGGCTAGACTTCCCTTGAACAAAAGCATGACTCGTAATGACCATGCAGTAAAAAAAGTGACACCGTATAAGTTTGTTATGCAGGAGGCAAAAAAAAACTCTCCATATGATTGGAAGAGATAACCAACCAGGGGAGAACTGACCAGTGAAACAAGGTAAAGGCTGAACCTAGGTCAAAACTAAAACCATCCCAAATGGAGGAAAGATATATAAGTGTATATTCTTTGTTCAAGGTCGACAAACTGACACTGTACTGCCATAAAAGTATGAAGTTACATCCCGTTCTAGCTCTTTTTTTTATATTTGATTTTTTTTGTCTTTTTCATATAATAAGCTTGAAAAAGAATAAAAGAATGCTATGGTACAATGGATAGAATGAGTATCAAGAAACAGATGCACTAGTTCCTGGGATTGGAACGATCCTATGCTCAATGCAAGGTGGCAGAAACAGGTAAGCGATACTCAGAGGAATGTTCCATCCATGGGTAAAAGGGTGTCAAGTCGCGATAGCTAAAGTGAATGCAATGGTTAACTTGTACAGATAGACAAGGTCAAAAGTTGGCTTAAACACTGAGTCCAAATGAAGCCGGCTAAAGGCCAGGATAAACAAGTAGCCAATATGCAATGCAGTAATACAACTCAACAACACCAGGGAGCCTCTAGGGTAATAGCCAGAAAAATGATAGTGAGGAAGAAGAAGAATGAAGATTCAAAAAATAAGTCATGGCGGGACTAAAGAGGACTCCCGAGCCTACATAAAACGCAACATGGGCAACAAGTGATAGCGAGGAACTAACTAGGAAGCCCATGTAAAGGCAGGCTCTACCACCAAGTCATGATTAAAAAATCGGCGAGTGAAATGGGTGTAATACTCATGACCTGATGGGATCGACCCTATGGAAAGTGATCAGAATGGAGGCTAGCATGCAAAATGCAATGGAAAAATAATTTCCTAACCTAAATGGCAGTTTTATTTTATAAAAAAGAGATTTCAAGAAAACCAATTGAACTATCTGGTAACTAAGTCAAACAAGCTCTGAATTTCAAGTATAACTTCAACAAAATGCTCAAAGCCAACCATGCCACTCTCATAGTGGGGCTTTATACGAGCAAAAAGGAAGACAAGAAACTCAAAAAATCAACTCAGTACAATAGTATAAACTTGCAATAAAAAAATTCAAAGAATCAAAAAGAGACTCTTCGAAAATTGCAACAAAACTAGTCTACTGAACATCAAGGAAACCAAACGCACCAAATAGGTAAAAAATCAAAATGCGCAGCAACACACATAAGGAAAGAGTAAATGAGTAGGAGCTCTCTGTTCTGATTAAGCAGAACAGCCAAGAACCTTCAAGAAAAGACCTTGGTACTCAAACCAAAATTGCAAACGTAACAACCAAAAATTTCACCAACCGAGAGAGTCATCACACAAAGGAGAGAGAAATAGACATATAGACACTTTAAACACAGTCCAGAGATTAAAAAACACTGTAGAAACAGGTCACCACAGGCAGACAAGACCAGAAAAGCTAAAAACCAAAATTTTCAAAATTTTCCCCCAGGCATACACGCTTTTACAGTTCTGTAACAGGCGTGTATACGCGACTGCGCTAAAGGAAACCCACATATACGCGACTGCCTTTAACAAAAACTGCGTGTATACGCGTCTGTGTGCAAACAAACCCGCATATGAAAAGGTAAATAATGAAAAATAAAAAAGATTAAGCCTGGATAAGGAACCAGGACTTCAGTCTGACTGAAAAAGAGTTAACTGGACTGCAAATAAAAGTTAAAACTGTTGGAAACCTATCAAACAGCTGAAACCACCCAACAGGGAAATCACAAGAATGTGTTCCCCAGTGGAGTCGCCAGTTCTGTTTCGGAGAAAATCACCCTAGAGGTTTGCTGGGTTAAAACCTCCACAGATCAGGGCATGCTACTCAAGAAGGACTCACACAACCATATATGTTCATAAAAAACTAAATAGAGCAGATCGAGGAATTTACCCGTAGGTCCTACGGTTGAAGTAGATCCCGCGGGGTCCAAACTCCCAGCAACCCTTCTTCCTTCTTAACCTGAAAGACAAGAAGAAAAAAGCACGAAGAACTGGTTGTACAGCATATATCTACTCTAAATGTTAGTGAAATCCACGTGAAACTTTAGATAAACCATAATAAATTCTTAAATAACAATATTCTCACATATGCAAGCGGATACTAACACGTATATTTCAGGAACAAGATGGTTCTTCTATATTATAAATAGCATGTACAGAAATAACGAGTGGAGAGATCACCTGAATCCTTCCATGATCTTCGAGCAGACCATCGTCCGGATCCATCCCGCCCTTTCCTCGCTAAGATTCCTTCCGAAAAGGTGCATACGAGATGACATATAGAGAGATGAGCATCTCTAGGAAACAAGGGTTTCCTGTAATGAACTGGGAAGTGCAGGAGGCACGGGAATTCAGAATTGGATAGAGGATTCCAACGGAGTATAATATCAATAATTTCTCTCTCTCCCTTAGGCCATACACATGAGGGGCTTTTATACTCCCTCAAAGTAGTTTGAACAGTTGTAAACAGTTGGCCACGTGCTGGGGTGGTTGAAATACCAGAGTAACCATCAACCCAACTCGAAAATAGGGATTTTTTATATATATTTTTAATGATTTTAATGGCATACGCGGAAAAGTATATGTGGACTCGCATATACACGCGGAAAAGTCTAGGCATACCCGCGTATGGGAATTTTAACACTGTTTTTTAGTGAATTTTTCCAAGTCTGTGGGAATGGGTGCCCAAAGCCATAAAAGAAATCATGAATCATATGAAGGTGAAAAATGATGCTATAACAGTAGTTGTCAAGTATAGTTTTTTTTTCTTATTAAGGTCAAGGCTGCCATCAATCCAAAACCTTGCAAGGCCTTTTATGTGCTACTTATGTCTAATATAGATAAAAGGTTTGCGGTGTGAGAACTATGAATAGTATTCATCTGTCTATTCATAATGCTGCATACGAAGGAAGCCTTTGACAAAATTATTATATTCCCAATAATGACGCTATATTGAAGCCAACTTAAGCACAAAATTCTTCTTGAATACCTTGCATATTGTAGAGTTTTAATGTTTCAGAAACTGTAATACATATAAATAGACCTTGAAATATTTAGATTCAAACTCCAGGATTCTGAATCAATTGTTTAAATTATTCATCCTTATAATGGTTTTGGGTCGTAGATGATTGAATTGATGACAAACAAAGTGCAGAAGAATCGCGATCTAAAAAGGGTTGCAGACATATCAGTAAAACAGTTATCCACAAATCTGAAATAGGTCATATGCCCTTGCCCTAACTAGAGATGATTGAAATGCTTCAGGGAGCTGTAAACAATATTTTGGGGAATGTTCAAATAGTTTGCAACATAAAAGGATCATTGGTGTAAGTTTTAAATACAAGTCAATCCAAAAGGAACTTCAAGACTTTCACGTCTTAACAACTCATCCCTGATGATTGATTTGTATCCCAAAGAGGATTGAAATAGCTCCTCACTTCATAAGATAGAAAACATGCTGAAATTCAAGTATTAGAGTGATATTCCACAAAGACAAGGGATTATGCTAGAATTCTAGAAACGTCATCAATTGTTCATGCAATTTATTTTAGAGCCAAACTGTCAGTGAAACTTAATACCACCAAACCTTTCATGCTTAGTAATAAAGTCTTAATGAGAGCTAAAATTCTATAAAGAATTTTTTTTCAAACAAGCTTGAATGGATCGTTAACAACCCTTACTATTCATCGATTTATATTAATCATAGAGACAAGGGTGTTGCTCAGAAATTATGCCATAGGGAGTTATTTTAATTTTCATGGACGAGCCTTGTATATCACTCTTGCTAGTTTCTGTAGCCCTAGTTCTTATGCATTGTTCAACAATGAACCTATTGGCCGCAGAGGAAATCCTTGTATAAAAGACGATACCCTTAAGGGGACGAAAGTCTACTCCTTGGAATTATGAAACCAAAACAGATACTAAGAAATAAATAGGAAATGGACGCAGAGATAAAGAATTTTCTTCAAAAACATTAAATAGGTTGCTAATGCTCGAAACTTACACAGATCAAGACCGCTCCTGCCGTAGATGGAAGAAGAAATTACTGCACGCATAGAGAGAGACAAAATTGTTTCCATGTTGTTGAATGATATCTTTCCCTTGGGCATGATAGATTTCTCTCTGACTTGGGCTTGCCCTCACTTGTGCTCCAATACCATGTTAATTTTAACAAGTTATTTTCATAGTACAGTTAGATCCATATGAGCCCAATTATCTATCCATAATTGAACCAAGAAAGTGAAGTAAATTAGGCTTATCGAATGAACCAGGTATATGTCCCTGGCAATGTAGACTAACTCATAATTATTCGTACAAAGAAGGGGCAAGGAAGGGTAAGTCGACTTTTGAATTTTGAGAAAGGCCTCAACTCCTACAAGTGATGAATAACCCCAGTCAAACTTGTTGATGTTTTTCCCTAGTATCACTTCGATGCTCTAATTTTTTTATGAACCCATGTTTTCATTGTTGTTTGAAATATCTTATGATGTTTACATAATTGCATTTATCCATTTTCACTTTCACTCGTTGGAAACCCAAAATGGATTGATTTGTAGTAAATGAAACCAACCACTACAGTTATGATTTCCCTCGTAATGGTGTTGCTGACCGAAAGTGTTTAATTCGTAAGAAATAAAACCAAATACTAGCATTACGATTTAACTCGTAGCGGTGCCGATGACCGGATATGTCTTTACTTTGGAAAATGAAACCAGCTGCTACAATGGAAAAAGATAAAGTTGAAAACTGGAAAGGGAAGGTTGGCTTGGACAAAGATGAAGTTGAACACTGAAAAAATAAGGTTGGCTTGGACAAAGATGAAGTTGAACATTGAAAATAGAAGGTTTTCTTGGGAGATTATACCTATTTATTACAAATTTTATATAATCACAGTCTATCCATTTAAATTTCGCTCACAACAGTGCTCGTGACCCTAGAATTGAACTCAATACCAAAAACATGGTGGATATAGGTTTTAAACAAGAATGCAAGACCAGGGCATTGGGAAAGATTCACATGTCATTGGTAGGAATTCAACTTATACAAAATTTTAGCGAGGCACTGGCATTGCAGGATCCCACTTAAAACTAGGTAAAGGTGGGAAATGAAACAAACCAATAAAATCAGTGAAAACTAATTTTAACTTCGACAAAAGAAAACGGTGAGCATATCCTTAATCCTCCATTGCATTTTGAAAGAAAGCTAAATTCCCTGATAACTAATTAGAGGCAGTTTGTAAATGGTTTCAGTGATGGATAATAAATCAAGTATCCAATTCGTAGTGCAAAATTATTAACAACTGAAGGTTAAGAAATTACATGTTTTTAAAAGAAGGCCATATTTCAGACATGAATTCGTGGGGAGTGTAAGCAAGCTGGTAGTCCTCTATAATTAGAGCCACTACTTCCAGTGGGGCTTTTCCCAAGCACTTCTCATCTCCTTTGCCATCTCACTCCACTGCTTGCTATACTTGGCCAAAAACTCCTTCAGAACTTCATCCACAACATTTTCTATGTCAATCACTGTGCTGACGGTAAATTCGAGGGTTAAGGCATTAAAAAAAGGAAAAAAACAGTTTACTAAATATTTAGTATAAAATAAAATATTTTGTAACTTTACATAATCAAATATCAAATGACTTCTACCCTTATTTCATGTCAAAACGGATTCACAGAGTTGTGACTTCTTGCAAGAACAAAATTTAGGTCTTCAAAACATTACACACACTATATTCTTGAATTTTCAATGATCAAGAAATAAAGCCTATGAATTCCTCAATTTTGACAGTGAAAGTTCACCAAAACTTACACAAATTTCAATGATCAAGAAGTAAAGCCTAAGGATTCTTCAATTTTGACAATGGAATTGTACCAAAACTCACACAAATTCCTTCAAATTTGACGGTGAAATTTGTGGCAAAGACTCATGCGAATAGCTCTATGCCTATAAACTCATCTTTACTCTCTGTTTCCTGTTGTTCTGGAAGAGAGGAACTTAATCCTTTACCTCCATAGCGGTACTCACTCCACCTTACGCCTAGACCTTTGTACTCTTTATCTTTTCATTCTTCAACTATGGTGTAGTTGCCTTTGGAGTAGTTCACAAGGAAGCAATCTTTCATGGAGTTTCTTATGGAAAATTCTCAAGGAATAATGCTGGCCTTTCCACAGTGTGCTCAAAAAATTACATATAATAGCAGATCAACTTTTCAAACAAGCCTTTGTCTTTCAAGAAGATCAAAGAATTGAATAAAATATGATATCGACTCTTTTCATTCTGTGTTCAAAGAATTAAATATAGAAGATCAACTTTCCAAAGAACCTTCGGCTATGGTGTAGTTGCATTTTCATTATTTCATGGAGTTTCTTATGGAGAAATTGTCTTTTCCAGCCTGAATTGTCGAGGTTTCGTCAAAGATGCATTGCAGAGTGCGTAATTTGGCTGAATCTTGATGCTAGCCTAATACAATTAGACATGAAGGTCGAGTGTGCTTATCGTGACGATGGGGATATTGACTTGTATACAAATTATTTTGTTCGTGATTTGGGTGACTTGTAGAGAAATGACGAAATGGACCACAGATATTCGATCTTCATGAGCTTCAAAGCGAAACATTCCGTGTAGATCGGAAAAATTAAAATGAAAATAGGTGAACTTAATATGGTCAGAATATGACTCAGTGCCTCCAATGTAAGGGTGGTTTGATAGCAAATTCAAAGAATAAAGCGACACGGTCATGGAATGATGTAGAAAATGGAGAATCAAAGAAGAATCCACCCCAAAGCTACATGTTGTAGAAGTTTTTTTAATATATTTCAGGAATTTCATTCATATTCATTAATCTGCTACTAATTTTGGAGAGAACCCTATTAGTCATTTTAGCTCCATGTATGAAGAAGTAATGCTGGAAACATTTTCACCATACCCATGTTCAAGAATATTGTGGCTAGCGATATCTGAACTAAATATCAAAAAATGGAAAACAATTTGAATGTAAAATTTAAATCCATTTCTTACTTGCAAGATCCTTCGGCATTTGAGTGCAAAATGGAAACATTCTTCGACAACTACTGATATTTGAGGCTTGCAATAACTTCAACTACAAACTTGGAGAAAGTTTTTGCACATCAATGCAAACTCGTTAAAACCCCACTCCAGCAACAATAAAAAAATATGTGTCCAAAATATTCGTGTTGAAACATTTTACAGGGTCCACTATTTCTATGATGAAAAGGGCACTCTCCAAACAAATCATACCATTTTACAAGGTCCACTATTTCTATGATGAAAAGGCACTCTCCGAACAAACCCCACCATTCTCTCCAGCCAGAAACTCTGACATAGATCTCATTTTTAGTTTCGCACTATTAAGGGTTTCAGAATGCAAAATTTCTAAAACAACTTTGGAAATGTAAGATGATGAACATGAAGGAGGAGTCAAGGGAAATGCCACCACGATCTCTAGATCTGAGCAGAGTGATGGTGAATTAGGCGTTTAATTCTCTAGATGGGTATTCTCATCCGATAGCTTCTTTGTGCTTTCTGCGGGAGAAGAAGGGCACCTGTTCGTGAGGGGTTTCGTGCCATTTTGGTGGGATCTCTTATTTCTTTGGCTGAGGGTCAAAAAATCTTCCTTTCTCTTGTATCAGCAATTGTTGAGCCTTTGCAAGTGATTTGGCAACAGTTTTTCCCATTTCCCATAGCAGCTTGTGAGACCAAGCCTGGGGAGTTTTTCCTTTGGTGGCAGAAGGCTTTGAGCGATTGAATAAATGAAGAGGATAGTTGTGTGAAGGAGACGACTGATATTGGAGGGGTGGAAAGCGTTTGGAGGAAAGTTGGCACCAATCACAATTCAAAAAATTCAATTCTTCTCCATCAAAGTTCAAATTGTCTCGACTCCCACCAACTCCTTTTATAAACGACAATTGCGAAACTGCTCACTTCCCGCTATTGATTTAAAATGAAATTAATGCAACCATCACAAAGTAGTGTCTCCTAATGATATGAGTTGCTTTTTAAATTTATTTTAAAGTAGCCAAACATGTCTTTATAAAGTAGAATAAAGTCAGAAATGTTATATATTGTAAATTATATATCAGTACAGAAGCAACAAAGCATTTAATTTTATATAGCCATGATATATATTATTTAATTTGAAGTTAAACAATATATAAAATATTTAGTGTTTTCTTCAAAGATGCATGTTGGTTTCTATCATATGGCGTGTGTTGGTTTTCATTTTAGGTAATTTACAAAAATTTTCTATTAGAAAAGCTATAAGGTATATTTTTTAAACCATTCATTTTGTAAATATAATTAAGATTATTAATATTTAATAATCAGTATGGGTATTATGCCACACTTTATCATGATGTAAATATTATTTCAAATGTATGTATTGCTGAAATTGAAGGGAGAAATCTATATGGATCTCGAAATCTAGGAGAGAAATTTCATTGAGGGAAAGTTGTGAGGGGATTGGAAAAAAATTCTATTTAACTAAATTAATTAATCAAGGGACAAACTTGAGGAATAAGGAAGGGGGAATAGAAGAACTTTTGGGAAAAAATAGAGAGAAAGTGAAGATTAAAGAATAATGCAAAGGGAACAAGGGGAGGACCATGGAGAATCATTTACCATAGAAGCATTGTAACCTGTGAATTGGGTGCAAAAAACCTTTTCACACTTGAGTGTAAGTAAGTGATGTGAAATGGAAGGCAATATGAAGCCTCTTGAGTCAGGGGCACTTGGTGTGGAGGTAAACACTAAAGTGAATGGGGATTGGCAATCAATGAGAACATTATTACCAATGAAATAGGTAATCCGACCTCAAAACGGGAACTGTAGCCCAAAAAGACTCAAAAAACATGAAAAACCACCCCAAAAACAAAAAAAATGTATTCCAGAACGCACTTGGTTTTTTTTGAAGGTCAAATTTAAACATTTTATAAAATTATGCTAAAAACAAAATTATTTCTTGAAAAAAGGATTGAAAAAACACCATCAAAACAAAACGAGTTGATACTGGAATAACAAAAAAACAAATATTGTGTCATATTTTTGACATTTTTAAAAATAGAAATAACATTTTTTAATTTTTAAAATTCAAACATTAAAAAAACCTAAAATTTAAGAAAAAAATAAATTTAAAAAATAAAAACATTTTAAAGCTTAAAATTTAAAAATATATAGGAATAAAAAAAATAAAAATAAAAACAAAATAAAATTTTTAATTCAAACATTAAGAAAAACCTAAAATTAAGAAAAAAATTAAAAATAAAAAAAAATTAAAGATTAAAATTTCAAAATATATAGAAAAAAAATAAAAATATTAAATTAAAAAGAAAAACAAGTTAAAAAAGAAAGAAATTATAAAAAATAAAATATAGAAATTAAATTTAAAAAAGAAAAACAAAATGTCTATTAAAAAAAAAAAAAAAAAATCAAATTTAAAGAAATATATTAAATTTTAATAAATTTAAAACTTAAAAAAAAAAAAAAAAAACATTATTGAAATGAAAAGTAAAAAAATGAAAAATTAATTAAAAATAAAACATGAAAAATAAAATACAATAAAAATATTAAATTAAAAAATATATATGTGAAAAAAACAAATAGATTTTACAAAATAAATTAAATTTAAATTATATATATATATATATATATATATATATATATGTATGAAATTAAATTAGAAATATATATATTAGATTTTATTAAATTAAAAAAAAAATGTTAATATTAAAATAACAGATTAAATTAAAAAAATGTATATTAAATTTTAATAAATAAATAACTGAGTAAACAAATAAATTTTGAAGTAAAAAATAAATTTTAAATATAAAGAAAAAAAAATTTGTTAAAATAAAAAGTTAAAAAAACTTAAAAATCAATTAAAATTGAAAAATTGAAAAAAATAAATTAAAAAAATATATTAAATAAAAAAGAAAATAAAAAAAAAATTAATTTGAAAATATTAAGTTTAATGAAAAAAAAAATCTAATTTTAAATACACAATTTTAATTGAAATAAAAAAAATATAAAAATTTTATGTAATTAAAAAAATAATAATAAAAAGATAAAAAAATTTAAAAAAATTATTAAATTCAAATAAATTAGAAAAAAAATACAAAATTTACTAAATTTTAAAAAATTAAATGAAAAAGCTAAACATAAAATTTGATAAAAAAAAAAATGAAAAAAAAAATAAAAAATCAATTAAATAAAAAAAAAATACAAAATTTAATAAAAATTATTAACAAAATTTACAAAAAATAAAAAATTAAAAACAAAAAAATGAAAAAAATAAAAAAAAAAACAAAAACAAATTAAATTTCAAATATAAAAATTAAATTAAAAAAAAAATGAAATTAAAAAAAAAAAATTAAATTTTTTGAATGTAAAAAAAAAAAATTTAAAAAAATTTAAAAATTATAAAAATTAAAAAAAAAAAAAAAATTTAATCGTGGTGGTGCTGCCAATCGGCCTCCCGCCCAGGTGGCGGTGGAGGCCAGACGCTGGGCAGGAGGCCGATTCCGGGAATTGCCCTGAGGCCGATTCCAGGAATCGCCCCCCCACGCCGAAAGGCTGATTCCAGGAATCGCCCTGACGCCGATTCTGAGAATCGCCCTCCTGCAGCAGGAGGCCGATTCCAGGAATCGCCCTCCCACCTTGGGAGGGCGATTCTGGGAATCGCCCTCCCGCGGCGGGAGGCCGATTCCGGGAATCACCCTCCCAAAGCGAGAGGTGGCACGAGGCCGATGCCCGGAATCGCCTCCCGCCGCTAGGAGGGCGATCTCCGTAATCAACCCTCTCGGGCCGTGGGAGGGTGATTCTCGGACCGCCTCACGCTACAGCCAGGGTGATTCTCGGAACTCCGCCTCTCACCACGGAGATGTATTCGGAGCCTCTGCCTTCCGCTGGGGTAGGCGGCGGAGGCCGGCCGCTGGGCGGGCGGGGGGCTGCATGCAGCCCCCCACTTGCCGAGCGGCCGGCCTCCGCCACCACCTGGGCGGGAGGCCCATTCCGGGAATTGTCGTGCCGCCGCGGGAGGGCGATTTTGGGAATCACCCTCCTGCCGCGGGAGGCCGATTTCGGGAATCGCCCTCTCGCAGCAGGAGGCCGATTGGTGGCGCCACCACGATCAAAAAATTCTTTTATTTTTTTTTAATTTGATTTTTTGTTTTAATTCAAAAAATTTAAAATTATTGTTTTTTTAATTCAAATTTTTTATTTTAAATTTAATTTGTTTTAGTTTTTTTTTTTTTTAATTTTGTTTTTTAATTTAATATTTTAGATTAATTATTTTCTTAAATTTAAAATTTACATATTAAATTTATTAAATTTTAATTTAATTTAATTTTTTTTTAAATCTTTTAGTTTATTTAGTTTTTCATTTTTAAAATTTATAAATTGTTTCATTTAAAAAAAAAACAGTAAATTTATGGATATTTATTTTTTAATTATTTTCACGTGGTTTTTTTCATTTTTTTTTTTTTAATGATAGTTTTTTATTTTTATTTTAATTCTTTTATTTTATTTTTCTTTTTCAATTTTAAATTTTGTTTTTTTTTTTTTTAATTTGTTTTTTTGTTAATTTTAAAATTTGTATTTTTTCTTCTTCTTCTTCTTATTTTTTTAATTTAAATTTTTAAATTTAATTTTTTCTTTTTTTTTTGTATTTTATTTTTTAATCTAAATTTTAATTTTGTAATTTAAATTTTTTTTAAATTTTTTTTTTTTTTTTTTTAATTATATGGTTTTTTTTAATAACTTAGAAAAAAATGTTTTTGATGTTTTTCTTTTAATTTTTTTGGTTAATTTTTGTTTTTTTTCTTTAAATTATGTGTTTTTTTTTTCAAATTTTGTCATTTCTTTCGATATATTTTTCGAATAATTTTGTTTTATTTATTTATTTTTGTTTAAATTTTTTATTTTTACGAGTTAAATTTTATTTTTTATTTTTTATTTTTTTATTTTAATTAATTTTTATTGGTTTTTTTTTTATTGTTTATATATATTTTTTTTAATCTAAGTTTTGTGTTTTATTACCAACATGAAAATCACCACTCTAAAAAAAGGGGGTTGATGCTGCATCAATACATTTCAAAATTAGCATGAAAATCACCGCTCTAAAAAAAAAAAAAGTTGATGCTGCATCAATATGTTTCAAAATTAGCATGAAAATCACAAACATTTTAAAACAAATACTCATAATTCATAAATAAAAATATTAGAGTGTCAAAAATGTGCTCCAAAAAAAAAAAAGGTGATTCTGCATCACCACTTTTCAAAATCGGGTGCTTTTTATGCTACCAAAAACAAGTAGGTAACATTGCGGTTACCTATTTCATCGGTAACAGTGTTTGAGGGGTTTCACCAAGTTCAGGGACCTGAAATAATTCTAAAAAATTGTTCAACTAAAAAACGTAAGGCATAATTGGAGAAGGGAAGAACTAAAGGTAGGGATCCTTTTTTTGTTATGTAGGTTTTACATGGCCCTATTTGTTGTGTTGCAAGGCTCCAACTTAGCATTGAAGTGTAATTATTTAACCTTATCGAAGGAGATTGGCCTTAACCATGAGTAGTGTAACAAACCCTCCTACTCCCATGGGTTATTCTTGGCTAGTGGAAAGTGTTACTTTAAAATTAACCGAATCTCCAAGGTATATTATGAAAATGGGGTCACAAAAATCATATTTTCCCAAACTCCTTGAAACTCAAAACCAATGCCACCATCTTATTCCATTAAGCCAAATGTGGTGTAATCGTCTGTAATGGTGGATGATTATACAAGGAGAGGATTTTATGAGGAGGCACTGGATTTTTAATGTGATATGAAAAAAAACAAGTACCGCACCTAACATTTCACACTCACCAATGTTCTGTCTGCATCTACTAATTTGGTAAATTTGGAACATGGCAAAGGAGTCTTGTATTGTGATCACGTCCCAAGAGGATTCACCAACACCTCATCCAATTATGTTAGTATAAAAAGTCTCAGGCTCTCGGCAGTGAAAAGGAACATAATGCATGCACCCTCAATCTCTTATACATACTTGTAGCTCTCCTCCCAAACCAAAGCCACTAGTGTTGTTTGCTCAATTTTCCATGAATCTCGTGCAAACATTTGGTGGTAAGGAAATGTTGCACCAAGGCATGGATCCATTATGTGTCATATCCACTGAAGGAGAACATGTTCGAAACAATAGGTAAATTCTCACAACTATCCCTTTGTGGGATGTTGAGAACTCCAAAATGCCACATGCTCATTAATGAAATCTATAAATTGAGAACTTTCGTACAAGACTTGAAGGCATATTGAACTTGAACCAAAAGGCTTAGGATCTAGGTAGCGCAAAGGAACATCTACAATATGATTTGTACTATTCTAGTCTAGATCATTTTTCATGGATATCTTCTGGAGTTGAAATGCATATTCCAGGTTCCATAGAACATCTGCCATGGAAGGACTGTCAAAGCCCATCTCTTCCAAGAAATTTTTGGTAGTCTCCCTAAACATTTTCAGAGAACTAGGGTTGATGGTCCCAACAAGGTGAGGGTCAATGATTTTTTCAAGCTTTCCCTTTTTCTTCCAGTGTGTTTCCCTTTCACACAAGAACTCCAATAACACTACTCCAAAAGAATACACATCATATTTCTCTGTCAGTTGCTACCTTTTGAAGTATTCAAGATCAAGGTACCCAAGGGCCAAAACTACCTTTGGATCGAGTCTTTGAATGTCCAAAGTATGCCACCTTTTCCCGTGAGCCTGTTATTTAGATAACAACAGAGGATTCACAACAAGTTAATTAGATTACATTGACCATATATTGGAGCTTCATTGGTATCTTGCCAGTCAAACAGTTTTCCAACAAGTCGAGGGAATATAATTTGGTGCAGTTGAAAACGAAAGGAAAGATATATTGTTCTGTCAAGGCCAAATCCCACGATGCTAAGCTTGAAAACCCTCTCATTATCGCAGGACACGCCTTCGATCTCCAAGATGGTAATGTTGCAGGGGTTTTGATCTTGTCTCCAATTCACGGTCACACCTTCGAGCTCTTAGATGGTGACATTGTAGGGGTTTTTATCTTATCTCTGGTCCACTGGGTGAGCTTGGGTACATAATCTTGGCACCATGTTAGGTTAAGGGCATTATGAGTATTTAACGAATAAATCTGGATAGAGAAATGGAATTCTTGAGACATTGGCTATCATACATATTTGGTTTCTTGGATCGACGCGATGGCATCTAGGGTTTATCTCGTTTCCAGCTTCCATGCCGCCGACCTGTTCTCTCTCTGCGCGGATCGATCAAGCAGCTTTGGACTGCTGGTTTCTTCCATCAATGCTGAATCGCCTGCATTCCATGCCGCTCTAGACAGCAGCGTGGACAGAACTCGGCCCCCTGCTATGGTATTTCGTTTCAGCCGCCCCCTTCAGATAAAAGAGGCAAGGCCTAAGGACGGAACGACTGAGAATAATACATCATCTCCTCAGGCTGCGACTCTTGGGGAGAAAGATTATGCTCTGAAAAGCGGCTCTATCCCTTTCAATCAGCTTCAGCCTTCCCCGAACCACCGACTTTCTGTCCTTCAATTTCAGAATTCCTGGAGATACTTGGATCTGCCTGGAGCGCGCCCATGGGAGTTTTTTTGGGCGGAAAAGGCAGATCACCAGAGTACCTGCTGCCTCTCGTCTCAGATTTGCAGAGGAAAGCAGCAGTCTGATCACTCTGCCTCGTTTCAGATACAGATCTTACTCCTTTCTGGCAAAACTCTGCTACAATGGGTGAGCTCTTCGGATCTAGTGCAGGACCTCAAGCAAATCCTGCAATACAAGCTGGGGATTCCCTATGTATCTCAGCGACTCCTCCACGAAGGTAAACAACTTGAAGATCTTTACCCCCTTTCTTTTTACGGCATTAAGAGAAATGCTTCCATCATTTTTACCCTTCGTTTGCGAGGGGGAGCTGTTGGACAGTCATCTACAGGTGCGGCTTTTTCATACAAAGATGTTGTCCACGCTCAGATACCTAAGAAAACAGATCCCCCAGCTCAGGCTCCAAAACCCTTTTTGGTGGACAAACTGGAGGAAACCCCCACCGTTGAAATAAAGCATCCAATGTTAGATGAGCAAATACAAAAGTTTGCAGAGCATGCCATTATTTGCAGGTTTAATGGGCTATGGCCACGCACAGCAGACCTCTACCAATGGATTCACTCCAACTGGACAAACAATTGCAAGGTTCTACTCTGCTCAAAGGGTTTCTTCATTGTAGTGTTTGCTTTCAGTGAGGACTACCAAAAAGCATTAACTGATGGCCCTAGGTGTTGGGGCTCAGCAGGGTTATTCCTCACCCCCTGGTTCCCAGATTTTGACCCCTCTACAGCAGTCATCACCAAGCTCCCCATCTGGGTCAGACTTCCTAATCTCCCAGCGCATCTATGGCACTTTGCTGTATTCCAAGGGATCGGCAATACTCTAGGCCGCTTTCTGGCTACAGACCCCTCTAGAGGGGAAAAGGGCATTTACACCTTCGCCAGAATCTGTGCAGAAATAGACATGAGCAAAGGTCTACCTGATCAGATTAACCTCAAAATTGGAGACTTCCATTGGACTCAGACCCTGGATTACGAGAACACAGCCTTCCGATGCCGGAATTGCCATAACACAGGGCACCTTCAGAGCTCTTGTCCCTTGATGCCTGCCCAAAAGAAGAAAGCCAATCTTAAGCCGAAATCCAAAAGCTGGAAACCTCATGATCCTCCCCCCATGGATGATTTTGATTTCAGCTCAGATGAAGAGGAAGGGGATGCGGAAGGAATGGACGCAAAGCCGGCACAGGATCCGCCTTCGGCTTGTACTGAGGATTCCAATGCCCCACCAAACTCACAGAAAAGATCTCATGAGTCCTCTCCATCGGACTCAGACAAGGAGACCTCTCCGTCAGCCCCGCTCAGTTTGCAAATCATGCCAGCCCAGCAGAATCAGCTTGGCTGGGTCAAAGTTGGTAAAAAGAAAGGAAAAAAATGTCGAATAGTTGATTCTACCCACGCTGGGTAGACTCCCCTGTTCAGCTCTTGTTTCTCTGTTTTTGTTACTTCTTGCCTAGCACTGCTCTCTTTTTGTTCTCACTCAGGGGCCTAGGTGGATAGTTCATCCTTTCCGGCTGCCCATTCTCTTGCTTCTCTTGGATGTAATTTCATATTGTACTATACGTTCTCTTAATAGAATTAGTTTTACGGAGAAAAAAAAAAAATACATATTTGGTTTCCTCTATCAATGTACCAAGGTCATCATTCCTCCAAAAGAAGCCTTCTTCCCATTTGGCAGTGGGAGGTGCCTCTGTGGTTCCTTGTGGTGGTGGGAGACGACATTTTCCCCCTTCGCTGGTGGTGTTTTTTTTCTATAGTGGGGGGTCTGGTATCTGGACTCTGCACATGGTAGGTTTCCTCGACCTTAGTGAATTATGAAGCCCTCGGTGTTGTGTTGGTGTTCTCCCTCCCTTGTCATCCATGGCCCTATGGGGGTGGCAGACTCACAAAATTATCATGGTGGCTCCACGCCAAGGTGGAAAGAATGTGAGGGCATGTGCGACTCGCTAGTGTGGGTGCGCATGGGGGCCGTGGAGGAGGTAAGAGGGGTGATAGCTGAGGTGGGGGTTTTAGGATTCAAAAGTAGAGTCATCAGGGAAGAGGAGGCTGTGGTCACAAGGGGAATCGTGGGTTTTATTGATTTGAGGTAAATGAGGTGCAATTTATCCAACATTTTTGCCTATAGAACTATCGTGCACTTATCAAAAACCTGATGGAAAGAGTGGACACAAATGACAAATTTTGTCATGAGGAGCATGCAGAGCAGATGGAAAAATTAGACCGAATTCACCATTTATAGTGCGAAGTCTCTCCGACGGGTATTGGTTTGGCGAGGCCAAAATCAACTCACTGAAAAGGTAGAAAAATTGGAGACTTGGTTTGCACACTTTGAAGGGCGTGGTCAATGTGACTTCTATCCTCCACTGCATCTAGGAACAACCCCACATCCATCACATTGGATGAATATTATTCTATTTTGTGTTCTTTATGTTTTACATGTGTTTTGGTGCCTCTAGCCCAACCGTTTATGGACAATGTGCCTAGTCCCTCTTTTGTATTTTTTTTCATCTGGTGCAAATTTTTGTCAACAAACCAAGTCGAGGTGAGACCACCTGTTTTGTAACTGGCTATATGTAATCCTTTTTTCCTACATGAATATAACATTTACTTAAGAAAAAACAAAGGTTCATAGAACATTAAAAATTTAATTAAGTTTCATACTTAAATTAATAAATTTTCATACCTATATTCGGGGACTCTATGAACATCATTAAATGGTTCAATGGAACACAGAGATGCCAAAATTTCATTTTATCTACTTTTCTTGATGAGGTAAATATTGTTAAAGCCTATTTTAACTAGATATCTTCTTTTCATATTTACAGGGAACAAAATAGTGAAGCAAACTTCCTATCTAGGGAGGGCGCTCATCAAGATATGGGGCACTAGGTTGCTGTAGCGGTTGAAGGAGGTCAGATCCGAGGGATCGAACAAACTCCTTTTGCCCGCTAATTTCCAGCTACTCTTACTTCCTGCTCCTGATGTTTTTGTTCATAATATACTTTTTGTTTTTGTAGATTCATGTTTCATACTATCTGAATATGTCTATACATTTTGTGTTTATTTTGGATTGTTTTCCTCATTAGGAGATCTATGAGATTGGTCTTTTCTCTGCTTAAAAAATTATTCCTTTGAAAACTTTCAAAATTGGAATGGTGTCTACCACGCATTTTTTTCGTCCTTTTGATGATTTGAAACAGATACAGTCTGCTTTCATCCCTGTTTCAGGTTCTTACACAATAAAGTGGAAGCCTGGGGGCTGAACGGAGACGTCATTTAAAATGTTTGTTTTTTTGACAAAGCTGAGAGGATTGATAGATACATCTCCTCATCAGTTGCAACTCTATTTTTTCCTTTGTTTCAAAAGAAAGGAAAAATGCAGTTCTTTGAATGCTTATGCATATACTATATATAACCTTCTACTTAATCAATAGACGGGTTCAATTGTTTCTTTGGAAAAATAAATAGATTTTTGTACCTATTTACTAAATAGGTCTATAAATATATATTTTAGGTTTATCTATTTAGTATTTATCAAATGTAAATATGACGATTTAATACTAGATTTAAATGAAATCACATGTTTAACATAAGAAATGTTATATTTATCTATTTATTGAATGTAAATATGAAGATTTAACCTTAGATTTAAAACAACTCACACTTTTAACATAAATCAATGAAGTTTAAAAATTAAACTTTATGGCCAAATATTAAATATAAATATAACTATTAATTTGGCTATCTAATTAATATTACCTTTACTAAAATTATGATGAAGGCATTAGTGTAAAGTTGATAGATGATACATGCAATTATGTTAATTATAGATGAATCTGATTGCACTGTTAAACTTTAGAGACAAAAGGGTTTTCATAATTTTCACACTGTAAATTCAGAGACCTCTTTGCCTCATCCAATGGTTAGGTACACCAATAGTATGGCGTTGCAGCCTCATGGATAACTAATCGATCCGCACATCCGATATCCCAAGAGTCAATCCCTCCACATGCTATTGTAACTCAGTAAGAGTCTCGGCTAATTCCAAATGTTGAAGGAATTCTCTCCCAACAATCCTCTCTGTTGGTTCTTCGGTAGGGAAATTTTTAGGGGCTAATATTCGCAGGTGGGCTAATTTTCCATGTTTTTTCAAAAAATGGATTCGCTCATTTCCATTTATTTTAAAAATTGATTCACCCAAATTTTATAGTATAGAATTATTTTAACATAAAAATCGCCAAAATTTAACATATACTAATACAAAATAATTAGAAAGCTAAATATTTTTACAAAAAATTCATAAATTGCTTTACAGTTTACATATTTGGGGCTAGTAAGATTCTCCAAGGTTTCAAAAATTTAAGATAAAATTCCATCCTTAAAATTTTCCCTGTTCTCTAGCATGTTGTGCATGACCCACTGGTCAAACAATACCAACATCTGCATACATAAAACATTTTTATTTTAGTATTGGAAACATCAAAAACATAAAAATATGTAAAAACCCAAAAAAAAAAAACATGGCAAAACATTTTACCTATAACACCCCATTGAGCACCAGCTGGTAAAATCAAATCTAGATCTCCACGGAGATCCATACCTGCAGATGGATGCTCCTCTATGAAGATATTCTGTCTTGAGAGCCAAAAAACGAATGGAGTGGAAAACGAGGTTGATGATTGCTCAGCATGTCTAACCATCAGCTTAACCCATTGCTGCATCCTTGGATGTCTAGGAGTAGCTAAATCCAGAGTTACATGTTGTGGCTGCATCAATGGAACTCGCTCCAAAATTAAAGTGATCAAGATCGAGCCATAGCTAACAGTTTTTTTCTTGCCACTTTTTACTGTGGTCAAATTTTATTTCATCTGGAGGAGTACTGCTTTAGCCCAATTGAACACGGTCGGCTCGAGACACTCAAGCACATACTGCATGTATGATTTTTTCACAACATGAATTGTCACAATACTAGCTAAATTTTCGATACTAAATAGGAGCACTAGTAAAGGCATATCGTGTACATATTTGATATTTTTCTTTCCATATTTTCTAGGCTCAGTACCTAGTCAACAAAATTTTTGAATGTAGTCCTTCACCATCTCACCTCCATGGACAGAGCCCACAAGGGAAATGGGGGCACCACGTCTCAAAAACCTATCAAAAAGTAAAATTCATCAACCAATATTGGGAGAAATTTGTCCCTGATGTAAAATTACTGTAGTGTCGGGTCCCATGAGTGAATTAGGAACTACAATAGTTCCATATGTTGCCTCATCCCTAACAATATAAACTACTTGAGCAACCCATAGTCTCTAAGGGCTCTCACAGTTCCAGGATCATTTATGGAAACCATATCTTGTTCCTCATGTTATTTTTCTTGCCATGTAATCGACATTTTGATCCAATAAAAGTCTGAAAGAAAACCATAGGCTTAGTTAGGATCCATTCCATGGACAAAGTTGGAGAAATTTTGGGTAGAAAACATAATGCAAATTTTTGAATTGTGCCCAATGCACTCCTGAGTGGAAGACATATCTTTGTAGAGGACTTTGGCTTCTTTTCAACCTCTGTGCAATGCACTTTTTGACATCTAAGGGTGCGTTGGTCCTAAGGCATTTTATATTTACCCTAGGAGCCCCAAAACCATAAAAAATTTGCATGAAACTAAAAAATAATGCTATCAATAGAAAGAAGAAGGTTATATCTCTTACCTAGTACAGACGGCACGAGAAATGGTCCGCAAAATCTATCTCAATCAGTTGGTGAAGTTCGAGGGTAAAATTGGCTCATAGCACTAAAATCTGAATGGTAAATGTGAAATAGTAAAAATGACTTGGTAATTCCTTATTTAAATAGTATTTTTATTAATTTATGCATATTTAATGAATTTACTATAGTTTTTACCCATTTTTACTATGAAACATGTATTTTTAATCCATTTGGTGGTTCTTTGAGTAGGTTTACAACTGGTATAATGAATTTGACGTGCATGATCGTGAAATGAATTTTGACCATAGAGCACACTTTTATCTCTTTTTAGAGCTCTGTTAAACACAAAAAATGAATCCCCATGGAGTTCTCTTTCAGCTCTTTCAGACTCCGAAAACATTAAAATATTTTTGAGCACTTGTCCTTTCGAGCTCGTAAAAGGAATTGAAATGACATCTACTTTGTATAAGTTTAATCCTTTTCTAAACCGATATAGATTATTTACGAAAAAAGGAAAACCCTAGTTGAACATGGCTAGGAGGTTCTCTCAGGAATTATTTTACTCTTTCGGAACTGAGAGACAATTTTACGAAAAAAACTTGTGGATTTTTATTTTAGTCCCTTTTTCAAACTCTCTAAACATGAAAAAGGACCAATTTTTCACTGTCATTAGATTTGTTAAAAAATAAAACAGTGACATACTTTTCCATCATGGAAACATCAATTTTCACCTTCAATGGACTCATTAAAACATCACATAGCGATGGATTCATGCGAAGGGTGGAATTATACATCAAGCATATGTTATCCTCCTCAAGCTTGTTAAAAAATAAAGAGGTACTAGTCAGCTATGACCGGGGAAAATTGGAAAGGTATAAAACACTTTATGGTAGAAATTTTCCCTTGAACATGAAGCTCATTCACTTCATCTCCGTGACTTTTGGGCTGGTTTATCTGCTTGATGTTCTATCATACCTATGGTCTATAATACCATCCATCACTTCGGTTTTGGGTCAATGGTGTCAAATCATTCAGTGGTGCCAATATGTTCAAGAGAAGTCATTCATTTATTCCTCATCCTTTGCAATACTCATAAGCCTTCACTTCATGACCACCACCCCTAAAAATTTCTTCATCAGTTACATTTTGTCTCCAAAATCATTACTCTTGTTTCATGTCATTGATGGGGGATACATCAAGGCCCTCTTACGATGAGTCACTACCTGCTGACATTAGCTCACAATCTAGGAAGGCGAATTAGAAACAACCTTTCAATACCTTGGATCTTGCTTACATCAATGGAAAGTTTCCCATTTTCAGCGATAGGTTGAAATCACAAGCCTTCAACCGAAAGAATTTGTATGGTGTTTGACATCAATTCATCTATTCACGCCATGGAGAATGTACTGCAATACCTTGAGAGCCATTATCATCAACAATGGTTTCTCTCGTGTCTGTTAATGACTCACATCATTGGCTGGTAATCAGATAGTGTCTTCCCATGTTCAAATTCAGATCACGTATTCACATGGTTAGAATCGTACTTAAGCGATCGAGTGAATTAGATAGAAGACCCCGAATCTAGTTTCATCCATATGATGGTCTTTACACAATTGTTCATCCTATCACGGGTCTGTATCTGTAGACTACGTTATGATTTTATGATAGTTTATGTGCTGAGTATGGGTATGCCTCCCTTAGAAATTCATGTCCAAGATAAAAATTTATCATGATGTAATGTATTTTAATTGATGCAGGTCACCATCTGCTTTAGATCCTACTCATCACATCGTAAAGCATATCAATCAACATTATCTCTTTTGACTTCATGCTTTAAGGGGTAGATGTTACAAGTTAATTTGGGCATCACTCCAAAAACCCAAATTAGTATTAATTAGGGTCTATCATACTGTAAATTACTTTCTACATGCCCTAAACAAGTCATCCCATTGATGGTCTTCTTCCTTGAAAGTTTCACTACTTAGATGCCAATTGATGTACTCCATTGGGCCATCAATGCACCCATAGACTGCAGCAAGTGCTCTATAGAGCATCTAGTCCCATGAAAGGTTGCATTGTAGAGGATCTAGGCCCACTTTAGAGTGCGTTGGTCGAATGGGAGCAAATTTTTCATTATATTCCTGAAATATTCCCACCCTCTAGTGGCTTCTAGAATTTGTTCCAACTTTCACATCATCTGATATATTCGAATATGGACATCATGGAGACATTGAATCTCTTATCCTCCTATTCCCATGAAAAAGTAAACCTCTTCATAAATATTTGCAAAACCATTCAATGATTCATTAATGTCAAACTACCTTCATCTACTTATAAATTGAGCACTTGAATTAGTATAGTTATGTTGGTGAAATGACAACTCTTGGAGGTATCGTTTGCATGTAATTTTATGTTGTTGGAGTGATCTTTTTCCTGTGATGAGGATAGGATTGATGCTCGAGTGAGTAGACATCAAATCGATCCAAATGGTTGTAAATTATCCTTCTACTTCATAATAATGAAATTTTTACCTTTCCTAATACATGTGTCCATGATGTTATATGTGTATATTCAAATGCAATTGATTCAATTTGTTTAACATGAATAGATCATATGATTTGATATCATTTTATGTCTTCTGTTAGCCATTTTAGGTACCATTCAAGCAAGTTCAGTGTGATTGAGAGCGACAGAAAAGATGAAAGGGAGGCGAGGGATAGAGAAATATAACAAGTAGGTATTCTTCCCTTATCTATTAATTTTAAGCAAAAGGTCAAATATATTTCTTCTTTTGTTATAAGTGCGACCACCACACTTAGGGAAAGAATTTATATCCGTAGGTTTTATTTTTGTAAAACACCAATGGAAGTACATTCAAAATTGTTGTTGTAGGCATACCATTTAACTAAAATTCACAAGATATTATCCAATGATGTACTCTCTTCTTAGTACCTGTAGCTAATTTCACCAACCAAGATTTTGCATGCACTTATTTTCTCAAGCCACACTTATCCACCGGGTCAAGATTAACATAAATATAATTATATCCATGATAAATCAAAATAGAAATAAGTTAATCACAAATCTTACCATCCATCTTAATTATAGATGCTTGGTGATGTGTTTTCCTATTTTCCAAAGCTACATAAATCCTACCAATGTTATAAAAAACACCCCCAACTTTATGCACCTCCTTAGCACTATAGATATGAGGTCTACCACCCAAGTACAATGGAAAATCCTTCTTGCCATGATATTTTCCACATATCCAACACTACAACGGTGCTCTACCATCACCTCTAGTCTTCTTCTCTCCAGGCTATGATACATGTCACTTCTCAATAGTAATGAATTTATTTTAAGAAACCAAATTTTATTTCTCACCTACATCCTGAGGTCTTCCCTGCTTTGGTGACCATCTTCCTTTAGCTTTATCATTTCCTTTCAAGTCACGCTTAGGATAAATTTTCTCTTTGAATACTCATAACAATGCTTCAACTTTTGAATGGCTTCCTCGAGCGATCTAGGCTAATCAAAGTCAATCCAGTATTTGTATCCTACTGGCATGCTACTAATGAATCTTTGAACCTTTTCCTTCTACTCCTTAAGGTAAGGAACATATCTCAACAGCTCCATCAACATGCTAATATACTTATAGTCTCTTATGAAACCTATCTACAACTCATTAAAATCCTTAGCTTTGGCATTCTAGTACCTCTCTGGCATGTAATTCTTCTTGAAAAGCCTCTCAAACTCATCCCAACTCAAGTCATCCTCTTGAACACCTTTAGCATTCTTCACATCATCCCACCATATATTTGATTTCCCTTTAATATTGAGAGTGTGTATCTTGGCTTTAGTGTTCTTTGTATAGCTATGTAATCTAAATAATTTCTTCATCCCCAACAACCATGTCACTGCATCTTTTGACTTCTTCATCTCTCCAACGAATGTAGAATGCTTGACTTTCTTGAACTCATCTGGAAAATATTCATCCCTCCTATACGGATGATGATAGTGATGACTATGATGGTGGTTCATGGAAGAGAAAGGAGAATGATGTCCATACATACCAGTATTCTTGTAAGGTGTGTCCAATGATATGGCACCTTTAATTGTGTCCCCTTTATCCAACCTGTATCTATATTGAGACATGCTATCTTAGGCTCCATGAGTATTGTCCTCCTACTCTTGAATCATCCTCATCTTTCCATATTTCTACAGCTTCCATAAGCTTTGAAGAATTGGTGCATTGACCTTTATCTGCTTCTCTTGAGCCCTTGCAAGTCTTTCCTGAGCCTCAACCAACCTATCATTATATTCTTTACAAATTCTGATATTTTCCCTCAATCTCCACAATGTATATACTACAACAGGAGAATTCTCATCTCCTTGCTTCACAACTGATTTGTAGGGAGAGTCACGAGAACTATAGTCTACCATTTTTCTTGTCATCCTTGATTCTCTTCTTCCTGCAAGTATATCACGTCAGATAAACCAAATAGATACGAAAATCAAATCCACACCTCATTGGCATTCATGGGAGGCTTATCTCATCTCCAAGATTAGTCCACATTACCATGTACATGTATAATAATAAGCATATCCATATAAGAAAATATCAATATACACCATCATGCATGTCCATAACAACGGTATACCGGGACCTCATGAATCACAAACATGACCTTGAAAACATCAGAATTTTCCCAAAGAAAGCGCAACTATCTCTGATTCAACCTCTAACACACCTCTCCCCTCACATCCACCCACTTTCACTCACTTACCCAAGGTAAATATGAGATGAGGGATTGTCATGACAAGACCCAACCTCCTAGGTGACCTTAAGGAAATTGAGTTGGTAAAAAAAACCTTACTAACTTCCCTCATAACCCTCCAAGAGTAACCCAACCCATCCAGGTGTCCATCTTGTCATCCAACTTAACTTTTACCTTAGCTAGAGCCACATTCACTGCCTTGTCAAGCCCTCCATGTGACTAGATACCCCGAGTCACTCCATAGGCCTGTATCAGTGTGACAATGGCCTTTTTTTCTTAGTGCTATACTAGCGACTATGGAATTTAAGGATATTTTTTAGGGATGGGTCTAAGCATCTGTGCATAAATCCATATAAATTTTATAACTTATGAAATACATGAATACAATTATTATAAAACCAAAATTGAAATTGGGACTATACCTGACCATCCCCAACTCGAATTGGCATTTTTTTAAACACTTGGTAGATATGCAACTGACGGGTCATGAATACAAGTATGAGCATAAGGGTATGGAAACCCATATGAGACATAACAAGAAGGATCATCACCCTGTCCCATTATTTGTATTAACATCAATTATGTCTTGCATCCATTCTTCTTTCAGTTACAAGTACAAACGTGAAAAGGTACATGACTAAAACCAATCATATATCAACATATAAACATATAAATAACCATAAGATAAAAATAATTAATTCCACATAATAATAAGTGCATTTACCAATCAAAATAAAGAGAACTTAGCTTTCATTAAACAATATAGGCAAGATCCAACAAGGTTCGAGACTTCCAAGTATCACTCGATCATAGACATGGTTGAACCAAATATTTCCTTCAACTAGTCACCCTCGTTCCATATTCCAAGAATGAATGTGGGATATCGTGGGATAATCCAATACAAAACAATAGAGAGAATCCATAGGTTAAACCACCTCCACCCTCACCATACCATGAAATCACCTAAATTGGTCCTAGGATCACAAAACCAAACCAAGCCTGGAATGTCTCCAGAGTCCTTCACAATCCTTGAGAAATTTTTCTGTCTCCACCCTCAATCTATACCGTGTATCACACCATTACCATTCAAGTGATTCATAGGAATTTGGGAATTTTCCCAAGACCACCTTTGCCCCAGATTCCAAAACCTTCTAGCAATTACAAAGCTCAAAACTGAAAACAATCCCATCACACCATGGCTATCTAGAAATGGTGAATGAAATTTCAAAAACTACTGTCAAAACCAGACAAACCACACCTCTGACAAGAAAAGAACAAAATTCTGACATGCGCATACCATTCATGTCAAAACCATGTAGGAAATCATACATGAAATTTGTTACATACAAGCATTCTTGAAGAAGCTTGCTTGTTCCAACCTTTCCTTTCTTTTTCTTTTCTTTCCTTTTCCTTATTTTCATTTCTTGATCCAATGTTGAAATTATCCAATAAAAAACTAATTTCGCAAGAGTGAGAGAAAGATAATAGAGACAAAGCTCCAAAACTGAACTAAAAAAAAGCCATGAATTGATCCTCAAAAGCCTTTGTATCAATTAGGCCTCTATTTTATTCATTTTCCCATTATTTTCCTTCATTTTCCTCCTCATGTGAAACCTTTGACCTTTCACCTTCCTTTTCTCCTAATTTCCTTTATTTTCATAAATAAATGTGTCAAAAATACTTTTTTTCGTTTTCAAAGCCTTAGCCATTACCTTTTCCAATTTCCCCTTAGCCATAAACACGTCAAGTTATTCCCACTAGGATTTATTTTCCAACATTCAGCTTTGAGTATGTGTCCCTTAACTTTGGTCTTCTTTTTTCCTTTATTAACTTTTGTTAAATGAAATTTTAGCGAGGGTATGTTACAAAATATATAGAATATGAAAACCCATGGCCAACATGGTTACCTATATTCAACATGGTCATACATTGTCAACATGAGTATAATGATCAACCATGATATACCATTGATATTTATAGATAAATTATGTGATAATGAAACTTTGAAATTTGATGAAAAAGAAATGATGTCACCATGGCCTTTATGATCAACCATCATTGGCCATAATCATATATAGGTAAACACTAACAATCAAAATTGACATTGCAAGGTGACAAAAAAAACCAATATCATAATGTGAAGAACAACACATGATGTAACATTGTAACATTGTATGGTGATGAAACACAACAGATGTTGCACTCAATAAAAACTAAATGTTGTAATGTGATTAAGAATAAATTTCTTGGAATGTGACAAAAAAAATGAAATTGGATTGTGATAAACAAAAATTAATGTTTCCTTTAACAAATTACGTCAAATTGTGTTGAACAAAAAAGTTACAATATGAACAGGAGAAAATTTCATGTTATGGTGAACAATAGATGTAATTACAATGTGGTGAACAAGAGACGTCGTCATAAAGTGAGGACTAATAAAGCTTGTCACAATGTGATAACAATGTGATGAGAAATATATGTGATAAAAATGTGATGAAAAATAGATGTCATTCCAATGTAATGACTAAAATTTAATGTTATAAAGCGATGAAAAAAATAGGCCATTTCAATAAGATGAACAACATATGTCATCACAATCGGAAAAAAAAATGATGTTGCAATATGATGAACTAATATTGACATCAAAATGAGATGAAAAAAATCATCTTCAACCATAGTCAACCATGTTTAACTAAGTCAACCATGATTGATATTTGGATGATCATGGTCAAACATTGATCCAGGTGGATATTGGTGGCCACCCAGCTATTCCACTTGGAGCCCTACCATTGTTTCCTTCAGTTTTTCATTTTCCTCAATTGTAGCATAAATTACTATTTATAGAAATTTTTCGGGTCCTCAAATTCCAGTGTTGTTTTCAGGCCCTAAACGATGCTTTTTGGGAAAACCAGGAGAAAATTGCGTCCTTGGACAAATTTTTCTCACATAAAAAATTGTATTCCTTGGATAGATATTTCTAATAAGGTATGGTGTGCATCAAATGGAGATTGCATGCCAAAGTTACGTCCCCAGGAAGTTGATGTACCAATTTACGCAAACAGGGCCTATAGTTTTGGCGCTTCATCTCCTACGGTTAGGTTTTTGGATGTTTAGGGTTTTCCATTGTTTCTCAATAATAAATAATTCCTCGAGCCTCATTGTAACACAGTTCAGAGGATTGTAGCCACCACAATTCTTCTCAAAGATAAGTTACCAACGCCTTAGCTAGTTTATTTCCATTATGATTGTAAAACAAATTTTAGTTCTTTGATATTAGTGAAATGAAGTATTATTTCCGCTACATATTTGTATTTATGGTTATATGTGTATTCTATTATGTTCCTGCATAAATCTAGATCAGTAGTATCAGAACGATCTACTCTTTCTCGATCCTTCTTTTCATGTCCCCAATTAGGTCGAGGTATAAGGAGTTAGCGCTTGGTTTGGTGGAACCTTTGCAAGATTAGCCTTGCAAACCCCGACGACTGCCCATGGGGGACGAAAATAAATATGAGGGAGAAGAATATCCTATCAAAATATTGCTTGAGGATGCCCTCAAAAAACAAAGGAATGCTATGATGGATAACTTTCCCTAGATCCTTCAAGGACTACCCACTGGTGGCACATCTACATTCAACAACCACTATGGAGGCACAACTTGTTTTAAGGTACAAGTAAAATTTTCCATTCCCATATTTGAGGGTCAAATAGATGCAGACATTGTAGATATATGGTTGAATATATTACAAGGATATTTCTTGATTCATGACTTTTTTGATTGGGATAAGATTATTTTTTCACTCCTCAAAGCTACCCCCCATTTCAAGGACTGGTGGGAAACGTATTATGATAAAAAGGACAAGGGGGAACTCTCTCTATTCTCAGTCATACCCACTTCGAATTCCTTCCTAGATGCCATCAAGGAATAGTATTATCCCGTGGGGAGCTATAAGGACAATTACATACAATGGACGATGTTGCGGCAGCAAAGGGACCAAGATGTGTATGAGCTGACGAATCTATTCCATACCCTGTGCAGAAATTTGGGTATCAAATATTTGGAGAAAGAATTGTTGCTGAAGTACTGCAATTGTATGTAGAGATACATTCAAGAGTAAATGGAGTTCCTATACATATCCTCGCTTGGTACGGCATACTGGTATGCTGCCAAGATTGAGCGGAAATTCAAATAGAAGAAACAAGACTTTGGATATGTGAATCAAAAACAAGGGAAAGGTGCCCCCAAACCGCAGAACAAAGGACAAAGCCAAGGCATGGTGGCCCAAGAAAACCTGCCAAAGCCATAAGCAAAGAACAAAAAACTGAAGACAAAGAAGGACACGGGAAAGTGGTGTGAGTTCCAGAAGAGCTCCACTCACAACACAAGTGAGTGTCAGGCCAAGCAATCACTGGTGGCCAAGATGAGGGAATCTGCATCAGATGCATGCTCCCACTCTGAATCAGAACCAAAAAATGGGAATGACAAAGGGAAGCAGATTATTGATACGAAGCCCAAAGCCATCGTTGCTACTGCGAATATCCAAAAGGAGGAACCGGAAGATTCAAAGGAGAAGGAGCCTCTCTTCCACTCCTAGATGTGGGTAAAGGGTTCCCCTCTACAGTTCAGTTTCGATAGTGTGATCCAAAAGAACCTCATTTGAGCAGAGGTCGTGAAGTGGTTGGGCTTGCCGATCACATCACACCTCCATTCGTACACGAGATCTATGCGTCAGCTTGTAGTACCATCTCCCCTATAGCATGAAGCCCTTCACAGATGAGGTAATATGTGTCATTGATCCTCTTGATGTTTTTGATATATTATTAGGCCAACCATATTTGTGGAGGCAACATCCTGTGTATGAGTCTCCACCTCACATTAATATTATTACTTTGGGCAATAAGTTGTACATGAAACTAGAGGTACCACCGCCTACCAGTATCTCTTTGGTTACTACAGAAAAATGCAGTAAGCTTATTTCCAAAACTGGGAAATTTTTTTTCCTAATGATCCGTCCCTAGGGAGAGAAGAAGACGGTGGTCACGACCTCCAGACAGGGCTCCTCCGCACGACAAAAACAAATGGACAAGGTCGTGGAAGAGTACGAGGACTTCTTCACCTCACCCACTAGGGTGCCTCTACACAATTAGGTTAAGCACTCCATAGATCTTACCCCACATGCCTCACTGCCCAATGGACCAATCTATTGGCACTTTGTTCTAAAGAACAATGAAATCAAGAGGCAAATCTAGGAGCTGCTACATAAAGGTCACATTTGTCCGAGTTCATCGCCCTATGGGAGCCCGATTGTGTTGGTGCCGAAGAAGGATGGGAATTGGAGACTCTGTATTGGCTATCGGGTACCAAACAAGATCACTATCTGGAATAGATACCCGATCCCACAGATTGAAGACTTTTTGTACCAACTCAAATGGGAAAAATATTTCAGCAAGATTGACTTGAAGCCCAGGTATCATGAGGTACCAATTTAACCCTTTGATGTGTGGAAGACTACCTTCAAAGCCAAGGAGGGCCTTTTCGAATGGCTGGTGAGGCCTTTCGGGTTGAAGAATGCTCCTGCAACCTTTATGAGGTTGATGGACGACATCTTGTGGCCATTCACCAACTCAGTCTTAGTAGTGTACTTGGATGGCATCCTAATCTTCAGCCATACTTGAGAAAAGCAGCTACACCACCTCTGACAGGTCCTCCAAACACTATGGCAACACAACTTGTGTGCCAATTTGGAGAAGTGCACTTTTGGCATCACCTAGGTTCAATATTTGGGATACATTGTTGATGAATGGGGGGTACATGTGGATCCAACCAAGATCCAAGTAATTTGGGATTAGAGAGACCCAAACACTCTAACAGAGCTTCATAACTTTCTGGGTCTTGCTAATTTCTACCGCAGCTTCGTGTTGGGGTTTTCCAATATCACTTGGCCCTTGAGTCAAGTCAGCAATGGAGGAGAAAAAGAAAATTTATTTTGGTCAGAATCTCAACTAAAGGCATTCGTAGAATTGAAACATTGCCTCTAGTCTTACCTAGTGATCACATTACCAAACTTACAATAACCATTTGCGATCGAGGCAGATTCCTTTGACTATGCTATAGGGGGACTTATTGCTCAACATGGGCATCTAGTGGCATATCACAGTGAGAAACTATCCGTAACAGTCCGCAAGTATCCTACTTATGACAAAGAAATGTATTCCATTATGCAAGCTTGCTGAAAATGGAACCATTACATTTTGCGGAAGGAAATGGTCATCCACACAGACCACCGATCCCTACAGTTCATACAAACACAAGGGAAGTTGCAAAACAATCACCATACAAAGTGGTCCACATATTTGCAACAGTTTCATTTGAACATTAAGTAAAAGAAGGGCATAACCAATAATGTAGCAGACTGCCTCAGTCGACCACCAATCATGGTAGTACCACTGTTCTCAACTCTGATGGGCATGTGATCTATATTTATATAAAAGGTATTATTGACGTCTATGTAAGCAACTTATGTTACTTAGTGCAATAGATCGATAATATTTTGAATAAAATAAATAGCATAGGAATTGAAAACATTGTTTAACACATTAACACAGCAAGAATTTAATAACGGAGTTCACCAGAATTCTTGGCTACATCTCCGAGTCCTTAGCTTTCAGTGCTAACTGATTTATTTTGTCTTCAAAATTATTTTATAGGTATGAGCTCAAAAACTGAGACTCAAATGAGAAAATGGACCTCACCATTGTGGCCGGCTTTAAATTTCGGTCAAAACGAGTATAAACTTGCCTATATTTGCCACTGTGACCTCCATACCCCCTGGAGAATTCAAAACCACCTCTACTCTGCACAAAATTACTTTCCTTGCATAAAAACCACCTTTCTGCAGCAAAACAACCTCGGAATGTGCAATGGCGGTCTTGGGTGGATTCAACTCTACAAATATTAAAAGAGGTATCGGTGGATTGATACACAAGCTTCACCGTAGGTGAATTTGTCTTTCGCTCCATTGTGAAGGCGCTTGTTTATATTGTATTTTGGAGGTCAGCGGGTCGAAACCCTCACCCAACGTTTCGCCATCCATCCGGTGGTTACATACTATATACATAATAACTACAATGTATCTGCATTTAATATCAAATGACACTGTAGCCCAACCCGTGAACAAAATCTGACAAAAAATTTGCCATTCTGGGATTCTGAGATTCCGAGTTTTGAATCCAGCAATCTACACCACAGAAATTTACAATCCGTCATGGTAACCATGTTTACACTCATGTTACTAATAAATATGTTGACTTGAGATTTTTATCTTACTTGTAATAATAAAATACAATTAATAAAATAAAAAATGAATTAATTGACATAAGAATGTTAATTTCTAACTTAATATACATGATAATTTTTTTTTAATTAGATTTTATTATTAATTTTTTTGTAAGATTTATAGGGCCTTTTTCATTCATTAATTCAAAAAGCAGGTTACAACCATAAAATATGTTCGATGGCCTCAAACTACCCAGTGGGAAACCAGGTCTATTTGTCACCGAAGCAAGTTATAATCCAACTAAAATATGAAAGTTTTAAGTTTGTAAAACATGGCCTTACAGGCCTAAGTGTCTATAATCCAGAGTCCTTCTATATCTACATAATAACCATATTATCTTCTAACCAAAATATACAACATTTAGATAAACAAAAGAACAACATAAGTTATCATAAAACTAGCAATCGTCTGAGGACTCCACTGGGGCGGGATCGTTTGCAATAGAACCAGGTAATTCTGACTTATGGAGGCATGGAATTTATTGTTCATTTCGATCAAGTTTTTCATTTTGTTGCTGATTTTTACATTGAATCAGATATAGTTTGTTCTGAATTTCCTGGAGGCCAGGTTCAAAATTAACATAACTTACCGACGAAACCATAATGTCTTTAGCCATGGGAGTATTCATATTCCAATAAATATAAATAAGCTTTTTATAATGGGTGGTTTGGTCATCAGTATGACTCAGGTTTGGGTCAAGAAGATGCCAATCCTCCAGTTGCAAGTGATCTTCAGCTCATTGGTTGAGCTTTGCTTCCCATGTCTCAACCAATTGTTTTACTTGAGGAGAAGTATCGACATTATAAGGTTGGACAACTTCCTTAATTATTTTGGCATCAGTTATGCACCCACTTTTCCTTTGAAGGTGTGCAGAGGAAGACCCACTTCCATTCTAGCTATCCTTTTTTCTTCCCCAGTTGCAGCCTCCATTACCATTATAGCTAGCTCTGGGGTTCGAGTATACCATTATACTGAGAGAAGTTCTATAAAATCCCTGGGAATGCCAACGATAAGGTATGGTTGAAGAATACAAACCTACCGTTAAACCTAAGAACCCAGAAATGGAACTTATGACTTGAACCTTGGACAAATTCATTAAAAAAAAACCAAAAGAATTCACTGTTAGGCGAGAGCCTATTCAAAAAAATGATAATAATCCATGGAGGGTGCCACCAAAAATTTCAGTCTGTGATCAACACCATGTGCTTACAAAATCCACCAAGCAATAATAAACATAAAAAAGGTTGTCTATAGGCCAACCAAATACCAGAGAGCAACTCATTGAGCCTTATAGAATTGCAAAATACCTAATTTACATTAGAAACCTCACTTGAAATAGTAGCATCCGTTGAAATGAATGGGTCATACAAAATCAACAGAAATCCCCCACTTTTTTCAAAACCATATTTATCTACCAAGTTAAAAATGAAAATTTGAGCATGCATACACATCCTAGACAATATAATTCCATAGAAAATAGACATAGATAGGGAAACATCATTCAGACATAGGATTGTGATTATAAAAACTTTCTGAATTACCAAACTTCCATCATAGAGTCAACCAACATTCTTTTTTCTTAGAATATTTTTTCCTTTGATGGAGAGACCAGACCAAACATACCACATATGATGGGCCAAAGAATTGGAGAAGGAAACATAGACGTTAATCTCCACCATGAGCTGAAGGAGTTAAATCCCATCTATAAAACTGTTGTGATTCTCCAAACAAGCCACCTTAACAGAACCACTCCAGAAATTGGTGACCACCTTGCTTCAGGCCAAGACAAATGTGCTACGAATAATACTCTCCACCTCCACTTGGTCTTTATGGCTATGGCTTATCGTACCTACTTCCATAACGATACCATAAACATCTTCCAGCCCACTACCTCATGCCCACAAGTGTCTTCTAGGAGATGTCCTCTCTTCGACCCTTCCCACTATCCTTTCATTAATGTCAATCATCTTGAGAATGATTTGAAACCACTTTGCAACCCGATTGGGGAATATAAAATTTTATTATAAATATAAGAGTAAAAAGTAATTTAAATTTTCTACTATAATGTAATAAATAAAATGGCGTGTAATTTAAGAATGGAGATGCAACTAAGTAATAATGTAAGTTGGAAGGTATATATCTTGCCAATATATTATAGTAAGAGTAAGAAAATAAAATATGAAAATGCAATGATTAGTAGGGATAATTGTCCACTAATACTACTACACATGAATCTTAATTGAACTATTTAAAGTACCTCTTTAAATGTCACAATCGTATTCTTTGGCATGCCTTTCTTTGTAAAATTAGTAACCAATCTAAGATAAACCAACAATACATGAACCACACGACAATAGCATACCACTAATATTATTACACAATGAAACATTTGAGGGTTTAAAATAAACCATAGCCACCATGAAACCTTAGTTCAAATGATATAAAATACGAATTTTAAATTAAACAGCATTAAACATATAACAATATACAAAAAAAAATGTAGTCTTTCACAACTATTCATATTGTTAGAAGTTTCTAGAAGAAAATTGTGTATGAGAGTTTTCATGTTCAAATTTTAAGATGAACATGCCACCCATTATCATGTACTAGAAAGCTTATTGATGATGGATGGAATGTCGATCTAAAATGTTGGACAAGAAAAATTCCTTACATAGTTTTCTTCTAAACAATTCTAACAATATAGAAAATAATTTAGTAACTAAAGCATAAACTTATCATAAATTTTGAATATTGTTTAAAAGCTTTCAAGAAGTTATGTTTTCAATACAAAGCACTGAAAAACATTAAAAAAATATATGTGAAAATAAACACAATAACAAAAGAATACTAATAATAAAAAAATTCATTCTTATAAAGAAAAACATAAAAAAAATAATAATCACAATGAACAAAATGTTATAAAATATCAACATAATTGACTGAAGATAGTTTCTTTATTAACATATAAAAATAACTTACAATTTAAAAAAAATATATAACTTTGAAACAATGATTCTATTTATAAGTACAATTCAAAGATCTTAGACTTCTAAGTGCTTCACTCTTCCTCTATACTATGTAATTCTTACACCTATAATTATTAAGCTATTACAATCATTACCTTATCCTCATAATAATTTTTTCTTCCTCTTGGGTCAGCTGCCATGGACTCCCAACAACTTCAGGATGATCATCAACAGGTGTATTATATAATTTAGGACGGGGATGGGGACAACGATGTTGAAATTTCGAAAAATTATGAGGATAAGGTAATGATTACCGCCAACTCAAAGATTGAATTTTAAGATGAATAATTCTGAAAACTCCCCTCTTCAACACAGAGAAAATATTAAAATTTCTTGATAGGAGACAGAGTTTCAACTCTGAGAACAAACTTATATTTCTTCAAAAAAATGTTACAAATACTTCCTCTAATAGAGGGATTCAAAATAGTGACTGCTGCTACAACACAGTGCACACCCAAGATTTCACTGTCTCTCACAAAATATACACTGTTGTGTTTTCTTTTCCCGCACTATTGTGAAAATTACAAGAACATTTCAATACATAGGCTCTCGGGCCTTTTTGGCTTTTATATGCCGCGCCTATTGAAAAAACATTATAAACTATATTAAAACTTAAATCTAATCTATTAAAATAAATCCTTCGGGCCCACTACAATGCGATTTGAACACGCGATTTAAATCTATTTAAAACATTCATCCGGTCCGCATTTTCAATAAAAAAAATGCACCAAACAAAAGTTCCGATTGAGATTGCAAGTCGGATGCGATGGACCAAAATTTAAATCCATCATATAAATGTGCGTCGAGTCCGGAACTTCAATAAAATAATCGAACCATATGAAAGTTTCGATTGTGATTGGTAACCAGACGCGATTGGAAAATAAACTCCGTCGCATAATTCCATCGGGTCTGCCCTTTGGTTAATGCAATCGGGGCATACAACAAAAGAGTTTCGATTCTGATTGAGGATCAGACGCGATCCAACATAAAACTCCACGATAATAAGTGGATCGGGTCCGCCAATTTCAAAGTGTAATCGGGGCATAAACAAAAATAGCTGCGATTCAAACTTTGCGATTGAATATTGAACTGTCACGTGGTCTGTAGACCCACGGGCCTCGGCTGTGGTGGAGGGCGATTATAATATAAGGTTTGGTTGTATATTATATGAAAAAATTCCGCTTGCGGATCTCTACCATATCAACAAGACACTCGGACTTTGAAATATATATATTTGTTGTGATTTGCGATTGCGATTGTGATCGCATCGCATCGCGATTCTTCACATCAAATGGACATTGAAAAATAAACTTTCGATTCCGATTTGCACTTAAGTGGTGGGGACCACTTGTCAGGCCTTTTCAAAAAATTAAAGAACTTCACCGTTTAAACAATTTTCTTCATTTCTAGTTGTTGAGGGCTTAAAATCCCAAAAGGACTATTTTTAATAAACTATGTTCTTCTGTAGTTTGGAGCTACGAAAGTCTTCATTCCTATGCAAAAATGGCTACGCCCATAACAAAAATTAATTCTCCTCTGCAATTGTGGTTTCGGCCCATCAACATTGATTTCATCCTTACGGTTCTTCCCATTCTTCTTTAATACATAGTGTTGTGCACTCAATCTTTGCTGCTGCTACCTCTGTACTCTTTTTCTTCCTGCTCAAAGGCTAGTAGGTGACTTTAATAGTTTAACACTCCCCCTTAAAGTCAGCTGCTGGGTTATCAATCATACCCAATCATTTTCTTAAAAATTCAAATGTCTTCTACCCCAATGGTTTTGTCAAAATATCTGCATATTGCTCCTCTATTTTACAATGCTGTAAAACAATTTCTCCATTATTCACCAATTCTCTAATATAGTGAAACTTTGTATCTATGTGTTTTTTTCTCTTATGAAACATTGAATTATTTGACAATGTAATAGCTGAGCTATTGTCACAACAAATCACTGTCCCTTTTACTTGTTCTTGTCATAAACTTCTCAACATCCTTCTCGTCCAAATTGCTTGACACGCTGCTGCTATAGCTGCCACATACTCTGCCTCTGCTGTACATAATGCTACAATCGGTTGTTTCTTAGAAGCCCATGAAATGGCTCCTGAACCCGTATGAAAAATATAACCAAAAGTGCCCTTCTAATCATCTACACTTCTAGCCCAATCACTGTTAGTGTAACCAACTAACTCTGAATTTTCTGAAGTAGTATATAAAATACCAAATCTTTTAGTTCCTTTAACATACCTCAGAATTCTCTTTGCTGCCTGCCAATGTGTTTCTTTTGGCTTCTCCATAAATATGGAAATCAAACTAACAGCATGCATAATATCCGGCCTAGTTGCAGTCAAATACATGAGGCTGCCAACTATGCTTTTACACAAACTTGGATCAAAATCCCTGCTATTGTCATCTTTACTCAACTTCAATCCCATTACTGTGGGAGTAATTGTAGCTTTCCACTCCTACATACTAAATATCTCTAAGAATTCATTCACATACTTTTCCTGTGAAATAAAAATCCCATTTTCTTCTTGTTCTACTTCTATTCCTAAGAAGTATCTCAACAAACCCATGTCAGTCATTTCAAATTCTTCTTTCATGACTGTTTTAAAATTTTCAATAAGGTAATCATCATTACCTATGAAAATAACATCATCAACATATAAAACTATAATCAACATTTTACCATCCTTTTCTTTAATGTAGAGGGTGGGTTCTCCCTCACACTTTTCAAATCCATTTTCCAATAGATAGGAGTCTATCCTACTATACCATGCTCTCGATGCTTGTTTCAGCCCATAAAGAGCTTTCTTCAATCTGCAGACTTTGTGCTCTTGGCCTTTCTTTTCATATCCGAGAGGTTGTTCAATGTAAACCTCTTCCATTAATACTCCATTTAGGAATGCTGACTTCCATCCATTTGGTAAACTTTCCATTTGTTTTGTGCTGCTATGGACAACACTGCTCTCATGGTTTCCATTCTTGCAACCGGTGCGAAAGTTTTCTCATAATCTATCCCATGGTTCTGCTTATATCCCTTGACAACAATTATGGCCTTGTGTCTTTCTATTTTACCTTCAGCATTACTTTTGGTCTTATAGACCCATTTAACTCCAATGACTTCTTTACCTTCTGGGAGATCAACCAACTCCCATGTTTTGTTCTTTTCTATGGCATTAATCTCATCATCCATAGCTTCTATCCATTTTATATCTTTAATAACATCTTCAAAATTAATAGGATCATCAACTTGAAAATACAAAGAAAATAAGGAATTCATACCTTCATTTGCCGCTTCCTGCACATAAATTTCATTAATACTTCTGAACTTTGTTCCTCTTTCATCTGGCGTAGTCGTGCGTGAAGAAGCACTTGAATCTGCTCCATGTGGTGTTCTTGGTGATGCACTCCCAGTTCTTCTCAAGGGTGTTCTCGCTGTTGTTTGAGGTGTTCCTTGCTATCCTTGTGTTGGTGGAGGTTGTGCTATATATGAGTTGTTAATTTCAATCACATCTTCCTCATCTTCATCATGAGATAAACAACTTTTAACATTGATTGTTTTCTCTATGCTTCCATCCCATGCTTCCTCTTCAATAAACTGCACATCTCTGCTTATTACAAACTTCTTTGTGGATGGGTTATACAATCTATATCCTTTGGAATCTTCATAATATCCAAGGAAGATGCACTTCTCCCCCTTACTATCCAATTTCTTCCTCAAATTGTCAGGAATGTGTGCATATGTCACACATCCAAAAACTCTCATGTGGGTGACTCCCTATTTTCTGCCACTCCACGCTTCTTCTGGAACTTTTTTCATCACAGCTTTTGTACGGCATCTATTTAAAATATACACAGCGCAGTTTGTTTCTTCTGCCCAATACTCATTCGGAAAATGTTTTGCCTTCAGCATACTTCTCACCATTTCCATTATGGTTCGATTCTTCCTTTCAACAACTCCATTCTATTGTGGTGTGTACCTTGTGGTAAATTGCTTCTGTATGTCATTCTATCTGCAAAAACACATAAATTCCTTTGATATATATTCTCCTCTATCAGTTCTGAGAACTTTAATATGCAGCCCGCTCTGTTTCTCTACAAGAGATTTAAAATAGAAAAAATTCTGAAAAAATTCACTCTTATATTTCAGAAAATAAACCCACACTTTTCTTGTGAAATCATCTATGAAGGTCAGCATGTAATTGCTGCCTGAAACTGATGTTGTCTGCATCAACCCACATAAATCTGAGTGAATGATCTCTAAGGGTGCTTTCACCCTTATGCTTTTCCCTGATGGAAAATTTTCTCTGTGTTGCTTTCCCAAGATGTAGCCTTCACATAGGCTGTCACACTTCTCAATCAATGGCAAACCTCTTACCATTCATTTTCTATGCAACAAATTTAATCCTACGAAATTGAGATGTCCAAATCTCAGGTGCCATAACCAATTTTCATATTTTTCTTCCTTCTGAAAGGTTTCTTGTGTTACAGTTGCTATGCTCTTTCCTTTTCTTTTCAAGTCAGTGTTGAGATTTAGCGGAAAAATTCTATTGCTGGTCATTTGTATTTCAGCAAGGATTTTCTTGCTTGGAGGTATATCCTTTATGGTGCACACATCATCCTTGAACATTACATTGTAACCTTTGTTTATGAGCTGCCCAATGCTCAAAAGGTTACACTTCAAACCAGGAACGTAATACACATCTGGAACAAAATTTTTCTCACCATTTCTTGCTCGAATACTCACTCTGCCTTTTCCTTTTACAGATATCTTAGTATCAGTCCCTGTGGTTACTTCTGATTTAAACTCTTCATCTATATTGGAAAGCATTGCTATATTTCCAGTCATGTGATTACTACATCCTGAATCTAAGAACCAAACATCATCTTCTCTATCCTATGCTACATTACATGTTAATAACATTTTACTTGGGTTCTTTTCTTCTTTTGCTACATTAGCATTCTGCCTATTTTTCATGTCATTTTGCTTCTTTCTACATTCATTGGCATAGTGTCCATATTTCTTGCAATAATGACATTGGACATTGGATTTTTCATACCTTTGTCCATGCGCATGTTGGTGTTGGTGTCCACCTTGTTGGCTGTTTCATTGGCCGTGGCTCTGATTTTGACTGTTGCTCCTTCCATGTAAATGTGAAGGGTTGTTCATTCCACCTCTGTTTTGGCTTCTACCTCTTCCTCCTCTTGAAGGCATCTGGGTCTTGAAGCCGTGCTCTAGAGATGAGTTTTCATCTCTGCTCAATCTCTGTTCATGAGTTATCAGTGAGTCATGAAGTTAATCTACCGTGAAATTTGATAGATCTTTGGTCTCTTCTATGGTGGTAACTATAACATCAAAATCTGAGGGTAAGATCCTCAAAAGTTTCTCCACAATCCTTCTTTCTTCAAGAGTTTCTCCATGGGACCTTATCTGATTTACAATCCCAATTACATGAGTGAAGAATGAGTCAATAGTATCTGACTCTTTCATGCAGAGAGTTTCAAAGTCTCTCCTCACCAACTAAAGTTTTGTTGTCTTCACTTTTTCCATACCTTGGTAGGCTACTTTCAGAGTTTCCCATGCATCCTTGGATCTCTTAACTGCTGCTATCCTTGGAAACACACTCTCATTTACTGCTTGATACAATAGGAAGAGCGCTTTAGAGTATTTCTTCCTATTGCTCTTCAATATATCCTTCTCTGCTTGATTTAAGGCATTAAAAGCCTGCTCATCAGATGGTTCAAAAAAACCATCTTCTACAAGTTCCCATAAGTCTTGTGAGACAAACAGGGCTCTCATGGTAATGGCCCAATAATCATAATTCTTTCCATTAAATTGTGAAAGCTGAACATTTCCAATACTCATACCTGTGCTTGGTCCAGCCATTGCTTTTAAACTAAACTCTAAACTTAAACAAACTGTCTTTCTTTTGAGAAATACCTAAACTTTGTCTTTTGTTGAGATTTCACTCTGCTGGAGAAATGCTGCAACAAGTCTTCTTCTTCTTTCAGCTTCTTTGAAACCTTCAAAGAGCCTGAACTAGCTCTGATACCATGTTAAAATTTCTAAAAATTCTAGAACAATAAATGGAGAATAAAACTCCCCTCTTCAACACAAAGAAAATATTAAAATTTCTTGACAGGAGACAGAGTTTCAACTCTGATAAAAAACTTCTATTTCTTCAAAAAACTGTTACAAATACTTCCTATAACAGAGGGATTCAAAATAGTGACTGCTGCTACAACACAGTGCACACCCAAGACCTCACTGTCTCTCACAAAATATACACTGCTGTGTTTTCTTTTCCCGCACTGCTGTGCAAATTACAAGAACAATTCAATACATAGGCTCTTGGGCCTTTTTGGCTTTTATATGCCGCGCCTATTGAAAAAAACATTACAAACTATATTAAAAATTAAATATAATCTATTAAAATAAAACCTTCGGGCCCACTACAATGCGCTTTGAACGCGCGATTTAAATTTATTTAAAACATTCATCGGGTCCACATTTTCAATAAAAAAAATGCACCAAAAGAAAGTTCCGATTGCGATTGCAAGTCGGATGCGCTGGACCAAAATTTAAATCCTTCATATAAATGTATGTTGAGTCTGGAACTTCAATAAAACAATCGAACCATATGAAAGTTTCGATTGCGATTGGTAACCGGACGCGATTAGCAAATAAAATCCGTCGCATAATTCCATCGGGTCCGCCCTTTGGTTAATGCGATCACGGCATACAACAAAAGAGTTCTGATTCTGATTGAGGATTGAACGTGATCTAACATAAAACTCTACCATAATAAGTGGATCGGGTCTGCCAATTTTAAAGTGTAATCAGGGCATAAACAAAAATAACTGCGATTCAAACTTTACGATTGAATATTGAACTGCCGCGTGGTCTCTGGACCCACGGGCCTCGGCTGTGGTGGAGGGCGATTATAATATAAGGTTTGGTTGTATATTATATGAAAACATTCCGCTTGCGGAACTCTACCATATCAACAAGACACTCGAACTTTGAAATATATATATTTGTTGCGATTTCTGATTGCGATTGTGATCGCATCGCATCGCGATTCTTCACATCAACAAGACACTGCAAAATAAACTTGTGATTCTGATTTGCGCTTAAGTGGTGGGGACCACTTGTCGGGCCTTTTCAAAAAATTAAAGAACTTCACCGTTTAAACAATTTTCTTCATTTCTGGTTGTTGAGGGCTTAAAAGCCCGAAAGGACTATTTTTAATAAACTCTGTTCTTCTGTAGTTTGGAGCTACGAAAGTCTTCATTCCTCTGCAAAAATGGATATGCCCATAACAAAAATTAATTCTCCTCTGCAATTGTGGCTACGGCCCATCAACATTGATTTCATCCTTACGGTTCTTTCCATTCCTCTTTAATGCATAGTGTTGTGCACTCAATCTCTGTTGTTGCTGCCTTTGTACTCTTTTTCTTCCTGCTCAAAGGCTAGCAGGTGACTTTAATATTTTAACAAGAAATTGACTTGCGCCGTGGCCATAAATGAAGGGATATATTTCCCAGATGTACAAATGGAAATGCTGAAAGATGCATGGCCATTGAAGCAGGGACCAATGCTGAAAGATGCGGGGCCATTGAAGCAAGGACCAAATCTTACTTTCGTGTCTTATAACACTGGTAAGATAATATGGATGAAGAAATTAGAAAGCTAAGTTCCAGTATGTATTCGTTTTTTTGCTTCTTTCTCTTCCTTTTTGTAACCGGTTGGGCAGGCCATGAAGGAAGGAAGAGGAAATAAAATCCATCTTACCTCCCATGTGCTATTTGCAAGCCACATATTCTCTACCAGGTTTTTTCATGTTAATACTAGATTTCTTTCTCTTTATAATGTCGATATGGCATAGAGATTCATTAAATTTATTTAATGTGGGATGGTAAATGATTCCCCATTTACTGGAAATGGAGGTGATAGAGCAACTCAATTGTTCATTTCTTATTTCCCAAATATTTATCACCCTACAATTAGTGTAACAAACAATAAATAAATTTCTCAGGTCATTATTCATTTTTTTAACCTTTATATTCAATTATACATAGGTAAAACATGTAGAATTCTTACTAAAGCTTTAGTGTCGTACCTGATATATTTGTAATAGATTATTCAAAATCACACATAACATTAATAAGTGCTCAGCTTAATTATTGTGTCATATCACTACTGGATTATGTAGGAAAACAGGATGGCTAGTGTAGCAATAATGCACATTATCTGTGAAGAACAAGAAGCACAGAGGTACTTGCAATAAATATATCATTTTGTTTAAAATATTTCATGTGGCTAAAAATATTTATAAAAACTTACCAACACAAAAATTCATCATCCAAAAGTAAGTTCAAGAGTGACAAAGTGAGAAAATTCATCATCCCAAAGTAAGTTCAAGAGTGACAAAGTGAAAACAGTTATTCATAGAAATGAAAACATAGTAAATTTTTATGCAACCGACAACTTGAGAAAAGTTATTCAGGTACGATAAAACATTTTACTTGATTTTTCATGCATGTTCTCAATTGCAGTTTAAGAATGTGGGATGTAGAAATGTAACATTTTCTGCATCAAAATGGAAAAAAATTGGGTGTGAGAGTGATTTAGGAAAATTGAATAGGAACATCATAAGCATTTTCCCTTTGAATTTTGGTTTTCCACATTCACATGAATCTAACTGGAAACCTAAAATCACTTTGAATACCTAGTCACCACAGTTGCTTTTCTACAAAGCAATATTTCTCATAAAACAATAGTCATGTGCAACTTTCTATATCTCTCATAAAACAATACTTCTATGCAACTTTGCGAGATTTTCTACTGTCTTATTCATACTACTTTTTCAAGTCGTGAAGTTCCAATTTGTGGTAGTCTGATTCTTGAGAGTGAGACATATATTGGAGGCCACGTTGAATGTCTTGAATTTGGTGTCTTTCGTTTAGATATTCCCACAAATTTTCGTCTTGATCTCTTAGTATATCATGTGTCTTCAACCACAAAGGTGCAATTTCAAAACCTATCCAATAAACAATTTTATCAGAAAAATTACAAGTGTTTGAATATTTTCGACTTTTCCTTTGAATGGGCACAACAATCTGGTTGCAATTCTATTTCTCACTACTAAAGGTTTCTGTTGTTTCTCTTTTTATAATAATGTTCCCAATTGCGCGAAATTGGTTAGTTAAAGGAGAATTTCGTGCTAATTTTGCATGCCATTTGGATTTCTTTGCTTGGATTAAGCAGGACAGTTAGCTACCACAAGCAAACTAAGGCCTTAAGGTCGTAAAATAAGTCGTTAGAGCACTGTTTTTTTAATTGTTCCTTGTGTATGTTGATCCAAACTCAGCAGAAACTAGGTCTTTGGCATGATGTATAGTAATGAATTGAATTGCCTTATTTTGTGTTCAATTTCATAGAGTTTGATCTCTATGAAAATAGAGAAAATTTGTATTGTTTAGACATCTTCATCCTAATGTATTTCCCTGATTTCTTACATGATTTCGTGTATTAGCAGGGCCTACTGCTACGCAGTTGCCCTTGTTTAAAATGTTCCTTTGAGAGAAATGATGGAAACATCTAATGGAGGCTTAAACCCTCCCTTCTTGATGCTCAAAATGGAAGAGTCCAAAACTAAAAGAGGCATTCATAAATATCAAAAATATTCTTTGAAAGCTCGTTATTATCCAAAGATTTTAAAATTTTGATATAAATTTAGAAAGGGCTAGTTAATGAAATCCAAAGAATTAAGTACAACAATGTATAACTAAACTAGAACCTTTATCCAAAAGAAAAATAAGGCATAAATTAGTTTTTATATGAAAAAAAAGATTAACAAATGTATCGGGATGTCAAATAGCAAAGCCTAAATTCTATATTTAATATTGCACCGTATCTTTAAATGTTAAACGCGTCCCATTTTTTTAACAGTCGCCTATAAGAAAGGAAAATCTATTTGAGTTTATTAGGATGATTTCAATAATCTAAATCAACATTGTAAAAAAATAATTATTTAATATACATTTATGATATTTTAGATTATTTTTATTCTATTAAGATATGTTAACATATTTGAATGGAGGTTTTTGTGAATAGAATTATTTAAATATTTTTCTAATAGATCTATTACATAAATATATTGATTGTTGACTTGCTTCGAACCAATCAATGTGATTCATCATCACTACTAGATAAAGAAAACATAATCTAATATAATATAAAAATAAAATAAAAAACTTAAAAAATTAGATAAAAATAAAGAACTGAAAATAAAAAACTGACTGTTAGAAAGAAAAAATAAATAAAAAATATTATATATAAAAACTCCTAATTCAATAAAAATTAGATATAAATAATTATATTAAAAATTATTAATTCAATTTTAATAAATACTAATAAAAATAAAATACATTAAATATTAATTAATATTTAATTTTAAATAAATGTTATAAATATATAAAAATTTGTATAACTATTGAAAAATCAAATTAATAAGCATCAATTCAAAGTAATACTAAATATTTTTAGAATCTATGCTTCTGTGATCCATATAAAATTGTAAAATCTCTTTAGGTAAAAATCACATATAATGGAACGTTCCATTATATGTGATTTTAAATATATAATACTTTAAAATGTTATTAAATAAATAAATAAATAAAAAATATCAAAGTTAAAGAAAACCAAAATTAAAATAAATACAAATATAAGGCTAATAATATAATAAATATTAAGAATAATATTTTTATAGATAAAAATGCTTTGAGATTAATCATATTGCTAGGATTTATCAAACCCCTTTTTTTTATAAAATATTTAATTCCATTTACTTTTGTTTATTTTTATTTTCTTTTGATTAATTATGCCCCTCCTTAGTCCCTTCTTAGGTAACCCTTTTTATTTATTTATCAATTTTTTTAGATTGTATATATTATTTAATTAAATTATTAATATATTTCTATATCAATAATTAATTACTTAATTAATTAATTTGATATTATTTTATTTATTAATTTAAATCTTCATTCGTATCTATTCCTATCATATATTTTGAATTATAAACCCCCTTTCTAACAAAATATATTTTAATTCTAAACCCCTTTTTAACAAAATTTTGTTTATAAAATTTTTATTTAATCTATTCATTTTATTTTAATTAAATTATTTATTTTCAACTAACTAACTAAGTAACTAATTTTCCAGCAGCTAGTTCTTAACAGCCAGTCTTAACGGCTAGTTCTTAACGTCTAGTTCTCAACGGCTATTTCCAGGTAATGATACATCTCCTCTATTTATTCTTTGAGATCGATTAGTCTCTCCACCTTGTCCTAAGGATGAACTGCATTAGTTGATTCGAAACGTCTATTATTTTCCCTAATCCTAGCAATGTGATTAATCTGAAATAATTTTTATCTACATTATGGATCACAAAAGTCTTAGATCTAACAATAATATTTTTGTACATAAAAATTAATAATAATAGTTTTATGTCAAGCGTCACAGGCATAACTAGTTGAGGATGGGTCTTGTTATCAAGGTGACCCAGGATCAAACCTCACGGTGGGTGGTTGTTCTCTGTTTTAGAGGGGGATACATGCTAAAAAATCGAGTCACCATAGGTTTTGTTTGGACCAAGCCGAGTGTGATCCTCGGGTGGCTTTGAAGCATTAGATTCCCTTCAGCGCGACTCCTCAAGCCATAGATTTATCCTCAAGGATCACATAGAACTTGACAAACAAACAAAAATTAATAATATTCCCATAAATAAAATGGATAATAAAATTAATAGTAATATTAGATAAGAGTAAAATAAAATAACCTAAGGAAAATATAAAATAAGACAGTTAATATAAATATAAATAGAAAAAAAAAATTTGTTAGTATTGATAAAATAGAAAAATTAATGAAATATAGAAGGACAAACATTAAGGAAAATAATGATTCTAGGAGAGAAAAGGGATGCAATGTTTATTGATTCTGCAGTCATCATCCATATTAATATTGTTGGAAGTTTGTTTCTCTATTTTTATGGCTTCTCTGAACTTTTTGTGATGATAATGAGAAATATTAGCAAGGACATTAGTATCATCCATACAAATATGATGCTTATTATTTGAGGAATGCTCAACAAGCTCCCATAAGTGAGAGATATTATGCTTTATTTCCATAACATGCTCCTAAATTATACGCTTCGTAGAATGACCTATTTAATCTATATATGGCCTCCCATAGGAACAACAGATCATGTAAACCCCTTGAGTGTTAGAGTGGTCAATTTGATCTTTGACAGAGCTAAGGGAAGAATGAATAACACTAAACAGCTCAAAGGTCACAAATATATTGTTCTTTTTAAGAATATGAGTCAACTTGTGAATAGTTCCTTGCATAAAATAAATATGAACCATGACAATAGGGTTGCTAGGATTAGTATTAGCTTTAGATTATTTTTCCTTTTTTTGGAAGAGCTTTAGGCTTTGATGCTTTCTTTAACTATTGTTAATGAAAACCTATAAAAGATGATATTTCTCATAATTTATATGAATATTATAAGAAATACGAAGGGCTCTGGTATCAAGGGTGTTAAAGAGAACATATTTCTGGGTCAGGTGATGGTGGTAATTAGGATGGATATATTATTCTGTGTGAGTCCTCTTGCGTAAAAATTGATGGGAGATGAGCCATCATCATTCTTGGTTACAAGGACATAAAGAAAGGGAATACTACCATTCACTTCGATCACCATAGTGAATTCAATAAATTCACATAGGTTATAAAGACGTTGGTTAAAGATTTGAAGTTTTTCCTAATCCTCAGGCTAGATGATAAAAGTATTGTCAACATACCTTTTCCAAATATTGGTGTATAAAGGACAAAAAGAAAGGGATTTAGTCTCAAAATACTCCATGAAAAGATTAGCCACAATAGGGGAGAGAGGGTAGCCTATAGCAATTTCATAAGTCATCTTATAAATTACATCTTGAAAGCTGGAGAAAGTAGATTTTAAGCAAATGGAACCTAATTTAGCCTCATTAGGGTCAATAATGTTATTAATGATGTCAATTTCCTCATTGATGGGTGTCTTAGTAAAACAAGAGACAACATCAAAACTTACCAAAATATCGTTGGGCTCCTTTAATTTCATTGATGAAAAAGGAAGTGTCCTAGAAGAAAAAGTTAATATTACCAACAATAGGTTTAAGCTTCATGGCTAAATTCTTAATAAGGAGATAATTAGGCTCATCAATTGCATTAACAATATGTCTTAGTGGAGAATCTTCTTTATGGATTTTTTGAAGTCCATAGATCAATGAAGTGAGCACCTTGATCTCAATAAGCCTTTTACTTCTAGTGGAACAAACATTAGTAGATATGATAGCTTTAAATACTTCCTTGGAAATTTTTGAAAGCATGTATTTGCTAAGATTTTTATAGATACCACTATTGGTGAGGTGGTCTAGAATTTTATCAATGGAATCTTTCTTATTAAGGATTAAAACCACACCTTATTTTCAATTTCAAGAACGAAAATATGCTAATTTTTTTTTTAAAGTGTAACTAGGATTAGTCTTCATATTGACTATGTAATTATGTATTGATGTAAAGAAGAAGACAAAGATAATAAAATATATTTTTTATATACATGCTTCATGGGCAAGAAGTTTTATTATAGGTCAAAGACTTGTTCTTCATGTCTTTAGGGATTTGTCTAGTTATAAATATAATTAGAGTCATGGAGTCATGTTACACTTATGATATAAAAAATTATATATGCTCGAAGACCTTTCCACTTGGCTCCTTGAAGGTAGCTCGAAGATCATGGAAATACTCCTTGAAAATTTGGCTTGAATATGTTGGTAAATAACACCTGAAAGGTAGGCTCAAATAGACACATATGTTAATTTACAGGTCGGCTAATTTACAGGTGGCAACAACTATATATACCCTATAGTTTCTATGCAGAAAAGACAGAACTTGAAGAATTTTTTCTGTGAGAAAGTGTGAGCTTTAGGATTGAAAAAGTGCGAGCTTGAGGACTGAAAAAGTGCGAGCTTCAGGACTGAAGAAGTACAAGCTTCAGTGCTATGTTTAATAGAATTAAAGTGTTGTTCAAAAAGTGTTAAAGTGTGGATTCCTCTGTAGTTTCAGAATGATCCACAATGCGGATTTAAGAGAAGGAACAATGTGTATTTAGGAGAAGAAACATTGCGGATTAAGAGAAGAAAGAGGTGCAGATTTCAGGAGAAAAGTCTAATATATATTTTCATAAGGGTAAATAATTTCAAAGTGTTTTGAAGTGTGAAAGAATTCTACAGTTAGCTCTAAAATTCCAGTGATGTACAGTGAATACGGATCTGTGTCTAAGTGTTGTACAATGAAGAAGAGGCAACATAACTCAAGTAAAGTAACCTCAATGTTATGCGAAATGAAGGGTCCCGAGTGACCTAGTCCAATATCTGAATAGAAATAAACTTGTGGAAATACACTTCCATAGAACAACTACTAAGGTGGGTTTTGAGCAACCAAGACTAAATCAAGGAAGATAGACTTAGAGACTAGATTTTATAATGTTGATGCAGAACAGCACCAGTTGGTGCAGAAAAGAAGAATCAGTGTTGGAGGTTGACAAAGAAGCAATGTAAAGGTCTTTGAAGCATTCATAGGTCAAGGCTCTAAGTCTTGGTCATGGCACTTGTCATCTGCAAGGTCTATAAGAAGAATTTGTAACAGGTTTTCCTCTCCAAGAGGGAGAGGTTTTTCCATGGCTCAAGGAGCCTAATTTTTTTTTTCTTATGTTTTGGTATTTGACTTGATGAAAGACTAAATATGCTAAGTAGAAAAGACATAATTAAATCGAATAATATCACAAGTAATTATCAAGAAGAGAATTGGAATTAATCACTTAGCCCTCTAAATTCTCAACATGGTATCAGAGGTAAGGTGTTACTTGTTAATGAGGAAATCACTTTTTGAAGATATCCTCTGTCATAAAGGATCTAAGAACACCTACATTGGAGATTTCAATCTTATAATAAGCTCTTGACTTCATATTCATCATTATCAAGGAAGCGCAAGCCACTCTACTAAAGTAAGTATCTATGACCTTACTTAAATCTGTCAAGGTGACTTATTGTAAAGAAAGCAACAAGCTGGTTGGGTCATCAAAATTTAGTGCATGGAAGAAGAGGACATATTTGAATTTAATTGAAGATGAAGTCATGGACTACATCGAAGGATCTAAAATTCAACCACCAAAATAAGATGCTCCAGCTCATGCCAAGTACATGAAGGGAGAAATTAGAGCCCACAGAATTCTCATAGAATCCATTAAGGACTGACTCATTCCCTTTGTATCAAAACTAAACTCTGCAAAAGAAATATATGAGAAATTGGTAGAGCTATTCTCTGTGAATACCACAAGAGAAACAATTTCTCCAAGACAAGAACTATACAAAATGAAATGGCCAAGGGAAGAAGGAATCACTTCATACTTTATGAGGATTTCTGAAATAAGAGATCAACTGAAAAAACTGGGAGAAGTAATGTCTGACACTGAGATGTCTACAATGGTGTTGAATGCTCTACCATAAGAATTGGGAAACTTCACTTCAAGTTTATATGGGAAGAAGGAAGCCACAACATTCCATGATTTATGGTCTCTGTGTAAAATAGAGGAAACAAAATTGAAAACCAAAGTTGATACATGATCAAGTGAAGGAAATCAAGTCTTTACAGCCACATCCAGGGAGAATGGAAGATTCAAAAAATTTGGTCCTCCAAATAAAATAAGAAATATGGACAAAGTACGATGGTTTGGATGTAATGAACTTTGGCATTATAAAAGCGATTGTCCTAAATCTGAAAAAGACAAGAGGAAAAGGGAAGAAGCTCATATATCATATATGAGGGAAGAACCTGATGCAAAGAAATCTAAGCTAGGAGAAGTAAGAGATATCTATTATTATTGAGATCATCTTCCCCTTTAAGTGATTTTTGTTGATTTTAAAATAGTATGATAGGTAGAAATGTATATTGATAACATCGTGAGAGAAGCATGATAGGAGCTCTTGGTGAAACAACTCCGGGAAAACCTCACTAATAACAATATTAATGGAAGGCAGTCATCAAGATCAACGGTCATCATGGAAACATGTGCTGGAATTTTCTAATGGAATTCTCTATGAATTCACTGATTAGAAAGAAATCATAATGGTTTCATCAAGAATTATATGCTACAGAATTCTGGGATGTGATGACATATTAATGATCAAGGGAATGAAGCTCTTCATTCTAGTGAAATTGCTACAAGACGACTCAAAGGAAAAAGATATGAGGGTAAACCCACGAAGGTGGGTTACATTTTGTGAGAATTGGGGGTGGAAAAGTCATTTTCCCAATAGTCCGGCTGAACATTTATAAAAGTTCGGCCAAACTATCTTAGCGTTCAGTCGAACTTTTAAAATTAGTTCGGTCGAACTCATTCTGCCGTTTATATTGATGATGTATTGATGGCGTGTGTAAACATATTTTTGGTCGAAGATGATAAAAACGACAACTAAAGTTCAGTCGAACTATTTTTTTGACTGAACTTTTAAAATAATCCAGCTGAACTTTAGTTTATAAACACACTAGCCCGGAAACGTGGATGGGTTTTGGGTTTATTACCATTGTTTGCCGTTATTTCTTGCTATTGCTTGGGTCACAGTTGCTTGGGTCACAGGGGCTGATGTTTCTTGGGTCACAATTGCTTGTTGCTGCAGGGTCACAGTTGCAGGGTCACAGGCGCAGGTGAGAAATTTGTTGGTCTTGGTTTTCTGTGTTGTCATTAGGGGAATTTTGAGGTCTAAAATGGGCCTCCTAAGAAAAATGTACAACCAAAATAAAATTTATAAGAACCAATAGGATTCAAGATGATGATGTCATCCATAATGGATGATTCACCATTTTTATAAAAAGTAAAAATATTAAAAAATAATAAATAATAAAACTTTTTTCAACTCGTATTTTAAACTTATCTCCCAAATTTTACTCAAATTTCAAGTAGTACTTATTGGATGCAATTTAATTCTCATCAAGGAGTACCCATGTTGCATACTTTCGATGAACTCTCTACACAAAAAATGAGAAATACATAAAAACGTGATTGTAATCACGTTTTTTTTATGTATTTCATTTTTCGTAGTAACTCCATTTGTAGTATGCAACATGGGTACTCCTTGGATGAGGAATTAAATTCCGCATCCAACGTACTCCCACTCGAATTTGATAAACATTTGGAGATAAGTTGAAAATATGAATTGAAAAAGTAGTTTTTTCATTTTTCCCTCTAAAATTTGATGATGTCATCAAATCTTATTTGATTTTTTCCACTATTATTTTATAATTTCCTTAGGAGGCCCATTTTAGACCTCAAAATTCCCCTAATGTTTCGTAGTGATTTTTTTTAATTATTTGTTTTCTATTTTGTTTTTGTTGTGAATTTTTAGTACTTTAAGTTTATAGTTGTTTTTTTTTGTTTTGCAGGTAATTTTTAATCTGTGACATTCTCAACCTCCTTCTTGTCTTCTGATTTTAGCCTCAATGTCTTCTTCTCATTACGGCCTTGACGTCTCCAAATTTCCTGGTTCCTATGTCTCTGAATTGTCACATTCTTAGGACTTAATTCCATGGGAATTATGTGCTTCTATAATTTCTTCTGTGTATTCTATAATTTAATTACCTCTCAGTCCCGTGTACTACCCAATCGGGTACTCCCTCGGCCCAAAAATTAAATAAGAATAACTAAAAGCTCATTACTTCATCAAACTTCACTAGTTTACAAATATCAAAATATGGATAACCTGACTACCTTATATTATTACCCCATGGGGAAAAAGTCTCTCTTTCTAGTAGTTATTGATCCTTATGCAATATGGTGCTTTAGTTGAGAGTTTCTATCTTCCCTTGTTAGAGAAAGAGTCATGTGCTAAGGTCAGTCGAGTAGTGATGTTATCTATGCTATCAAAATGGTTATGACCAACAGTGGTGAGAAGAGTAAGTCGAGTAGTGATGTTACCCATGCTATCAAAATGGTTATAACCAAGAGTGGTGAGAAGAGCTTGGTGCTTGCTTCTTCAATATTTTTAAGATACAGATAAATCCTCAAAATGGGAACGATTTAGGGCCTTATTTTTATTTGTGCCCACACTTGGTTTTTGTGTTTCTTGCGTTGTTGTTGGAATAGGTGTAGGCTGAAAAGGTGGGCTCAAAATCAGCCTATCAGAAATCCACCTAAATATCAGAGGCCTCCTAATGTGTTACAAAGAGATAAGAGGGTCGATAGGCTAAAAGCAAGGTCTTATTGCTTTCTGTAGGAAGTTCGACATTGTTTAGGAGATAAAGTCAAATTGTATTTTGAGTGTAGCTAGTTATTAGCCATTATTATAGTGCATATGTCGAGGGTGTGTCCACCTACCTTTGTAGTCATTTATGTCACTTTATTGGGTTATTTGGGTTGGGGCTTAGACTATCTCTTGTTTATGGATTTATCTATGCAAGTTCCTTATTGAACTAACCTTGCCTTACATAGTTAGTTTCTTGAAATATCTGTCATGATTTTTTTTTCGTCTTCTTGTTTTCAATATTGACTCTATATGTGATACATTATTTCTTTATATTTTAAATAATGCAAAAAAATCTTCTACTATTAGCTTCTTCTTTCATAAACACACATAATCTTGTTTATTTTAATTTTTTATAACAACTCCTATCAAATTTTCCAGTTTTTTTCCAGAATTAAAATATACCATAAGGTACCCTCGGACCACAAGATTATATACATGTTTCAGGAAAGGACTAGTCTAGCCTCGGACTCTGTCTCATGTCAAACTAACCTTACCTTACATAGTCAGTTTCTTGACCTATCTGTCATGATTTTTTTTTGTTTCTTCTTCTTCTCATTATTGACTCTATATATGATACATTATTTTTTTATATTTTAAATAATGTAGAAAAATCTTCTTCTATTAGTTGATTCTCTCATAAACACACATAATCTTGTTTATTTTAATTTTGTATAACAACTCCTTTCAAATTTTCCAGTCTTTTTCCATAATTAAAACATACCATAAGGTACCCTCATCCCACAAGATTATATACATGTTTTAGGAAAGGACTAGTCTGGCCTTGGACTCTGTCTGATGTTGAACTAACCTTGCCTTACTGATGCAGGGGCATTAGACACTAGCCAGCAATGTAGGAGTTTTGTCCACATGTTGTGGCTAGGAGGGTTTGAAAATAGTCAAATTGTTACAGCTAGGTGTCAATACCTTAGCTGATTGTATTATTAGTTCAGTTAGAGTCGTAGAAGTCGAATGGTTAGTCCATCTATCATGTTTTAGTTTTTGAATAATTGTAATTAGGCTCTTGAGTTACTATAACAGTCCTCACAGAGGAACCGAAAGGACATATGCTAATGTATATAAATGTAATCCCTTGGATGTATAGAGAGGGAGAGAAAGAGAGATTTTTGCATTAAACTCTGTGTATTGAGCAATTGCTTCCGATTGAATAACATTCAAGTCCTGTTGACTTCCAAACTGCCTGTATTTATATTTGTGAAGAAATTGGTTTAACTATGAAGTGATTGGAATATATATATATATATATATATATATTTGTTGAACTAACCTATCGTATAGGTTCTGTATCCCTCGGTCCATTATTTCTCTTAAATTTAATTGGATAACCCCTGTTGGATTAACACTACCCGCAGGCGGGGTCTGTGCAGAGGAACCTTGGTCACGAACGTTGTTTGAATGGTAGAATTCCTGCTTTACAACAAGATAGATTTGTTTGATAGCGGAACCCTGACCTGAAGTAACGAATTAAAAGGATAGCTCAAACCCACATGAACCCTGATTAAGCACTATTCCAAAACCACAAGTGGAATTGCGGAAGTGGTTTGCCCATATCGCACCACTTTTGGTGAAGAGGTGATATTTCCTGAGGAGGAAGCGATTCCATAGAGGAATCGACACGTGGCGAAGTGGACCGCGCAAAACTGCCTTTCTGTATTCCCATCGCACGTTAAAGTCAGTACGAGGATGCTGAGCAATAGCGTCGAGAGCTGTCGATCTGGTGCAGAGTCATCGGACGGTGGCTGCACAACGAAGGTGCATGGAATTTAACCTAAGGTACGGGCGTACAATTGATTGGCTATTGGTCGTAGAGGTGGGCCCAGAGCCGAGGTCCATTACACAGTTACTGATTCAAAGGGCGTGAAGTATTAAAATAAATTTTCGAAGGTATGAAATGTTGGTTATAAGGTTGGCGGCCTATTATAAGGTTCGGAAATACAATTTAAAGTGCAAACGTTGTGGAAAGTATTTATTTATCAAATTCTACGAATTTGATAAATTAAATTAAATGAAGATCAAGGAGACCACGTGGAGTGAAGAATGAAGATGCAAGGGAAATGAGGATAGAGCCAAGTCATGGCTAACCAGCTTTCCTTGGGGGGTTGACTTTCAACGTTGTTGCGTCACTTACATAGTCAATTTCTTGACCTATCTTTCATGATTTTTTTTTTGTTTATTATTCTTATAAATATTGACTCTATATGTGATATATTATTTCTTTATTTGTTAAATAATGCAGAAAAATCTTCTCCTATTAGCTGCTTCCTTCATAAACACACATAATCTTGCTTGTTTTAATCTTGTATAACAAATCTTATCAATTTTTCCAGTTTTTTTCCAAAATTAAAATATACCATAAGGTACCTTCGGCCCACAAGATTATATACATGTTTCAGGAAAGAACTAGTCTAGCCTCAGACTCTATCTAATGTCAAACTAACCTTGCCTCACATAGTCAGTTTCTTGACTTATCTGTCATGATTTTTTTTGTTTCTTCTTCTTCTCAATAGTGACTCTATATGTGATACATTATTTATTTATATTTTAAATAATGAAAAAAAAAACCTTCTCCTATTAGTTGCTTCTTTCATAAACACACATAATCTTGCTTATTTTAATTTTGTATAACAACTCCTATCAATTTTTCCTGTTTTTTTCCATAATTAAAGGATACCATAATACCTTAGTCACAAAACCATTATGAAGACCAAGATATTTATTTGGTTAACTTAGAGATTCCATGAAATTTTTTAGGAATAAAGCTCTCCTCCCTTCCTATGAGACCAGAAATTACATCTTTGTCTACCCCAAGCCCCGAGACTTCTAGAAAAATTTTGTGCCAAGACTATTATATATGTAATAGTTTGAGTCTTTTATAAAGAAGTTTTTTTATTCTCTTAGAAAGAAAGCAGTATTAGCAAGAAATAAGGTCATGCTCTGATCAGCCTACCTACCTTATATGGTTTACCAGGCATCAAAGGTTTCCCAGAAAGGAACGACATTTCACCGGTGACTTGCAACCATATTCTATATGTTTTATATTTAAAGGATTCAAATTCAAAATTCTACATTTCATAATCTGCGCTCTTCCACAAAGCTTTAGGTTTTACCAAGTGCTCTTATCTCCTACTTCTTCTCTTGCTGGGCAAACTAACCTAGATATGCTTTAGGACTGCCTCTATCAGTAGGCCCAGCAAAAGAGAAAGCCGCCAGTAGTAAGCTAGTTCTTCAATATTCACAAATTTCCAATACAGTAATAAATCAAGCCATATAAGAGTTTCTAAAAAATGGTTATTCATTATGAAATCATAGTGATTACTATCCCAACCATTTCAACTTCTAGTTACATATAATACTAGTGATTACAAAGCTCCTAATTAGTGTAATGTTTGTGTTATCGGTTTGCTTATACTAGTATGTTACCCTTCATCCTAGTCGATACCTTTTGGAATTTGAAATAGTCTATTACCCTTCAGAAATACCGTTTGGAATTCGATTGCTTGAACAAAGAATTCTATTGTTTTTGAGGTCATCTATTTCATTTTAAAAATAATTTTAAACATTTTTTAAGGTCATGTGTCTCATTTTTAAAATATATTTCAATTGTTTTTGAGGTCATCTCTCTTATTTTAAATATTTTTCATATTTGCAATTTGTTGTGGACAAAATCTGTGGGGGAATTCAATTGCTTGAATAGAGAATTCCATTGTTTTTTAGGTCATCTGTTTCATTTTAAAAATATTTTTCAATTGTTTTTTAGGTCATCTGTCTCTTTTTTAAAATATATTTCAATTGTTTTTGAGGTCATCTGTCTTATTTAAAATATTTTTCAAATTTGCTATTTGCTGTGGGTGCAAAATGTGTCAATTTTGATGGTCTTTTCATTCATTTACACAATGTGTACCCAATTGCAAGAAAATAACTGAGATGAATGACCTATTCAATAACTAATGAGTTTCTCCCAAAACATTCATAGACTCAAGAGGAAAAACCCAGACTCTTTGAATCATCCTAACCAAGATCATACCAAATGAGCCTAACTATGTTGCAGGTTGAACTTAATTTGATTTTAAAATTCTGAAATACTGATAGGATTTTTATTTTTTATTTTTTATATTTATCTAATTATTAAATATTCTTGCTTAAAACTTTGAAATTCTCTTTAAATTGAAAGTTGAATTTAACTTAGATTGTAAATTTCAAAAAATACCTTTTAGAATTTGATTGCTTGAACAAAGAAGTCTATTGTTTTTGAGGTCATCTGTCTAATTTTAAAAATATATTTCAATTGTTTTCAAGGTCACCTGTCTGATTTTTAAAATATATTCAATTTTTTTGAGGTCATCTGTCTCATTTTTTAAATATTTTTCAAATTTGTAATTTGTTGTGGGTGCAAAATGTGTGGGTATTGATGGTATTTAGACTAAATTTCTTTAAATGTTATTTTTTCCCATCTATTTTTGGGATTTTGTCTCCAAATTGTTTCTAATTAATTAGAACACCCTCAAATATAATTTAACTATCTGATGAACCTTAAACTTCTTACATCAAGTTGAATCATCCTAACCAAGAGCTAATGTGCTGAAAACTAGTACAAAACAGAGTAATCACATAAAACAACAACAAAGAAGTAATGGATATTATGTGTCTAGATTGACATGGGGTGTTTTATGATGTAATGGATATTAATAATCTAGATTGACATGGATGTATTTTATTAATGTACCAAAATTTATACCTTCCATGATGCTTCTAATCTTGTAAAATCTTAAAAGTGGAGTGTTTTATGATGTAATGGATATTAATAATCTAGATTGACATGGATGTATTTTATTAATGTACCTAAATTTACACCTTCCAAGATGCTTCTAATCTTGTAAAATGTTAAATGTGGAATGTTTTATGATGTAATGGATCTTAATAATATAGATTGACATGGTTGTATTTTATTAACGCACCTAAATTTACACCTTCCATGATGCTTCTAATCTTGTAAAATGTTAAAAGTATAGTGTTTTATGATGTAATGGATATAAATAATCTATATTGACATGGCTACAGTGATATGCTGATAGTGTAGGTTGATGTTCAAGTTGTAAAATTCTTGTACATATCAAGGATGAATGGTAGTACAAGCCAAAAATGACATTATTATAAATTATTAAACAATTTGATAGGTGCTAAATCATACTTCTTATTAAGGACATATAACTAATTTTTAACTTGAAAATTCTTTCTTAATGTTCTTAGCCTATTTATAGACATCAAAGTAAAAGTTTCTAGATGTGATTTCTCCCATAAACTTCAAGGCAAACTAGATTCTAAGGCAAACCCTGTACATGCCATTTCTCCCACAAACTCATAAAGCTGTGAATTTTGACATAACTTCATCAACCACTACCACTAGTTGTTTTAGTAAGTGCATAAAATAATTTTGTAAACCATTCGCATGTCATTTCTCCCACAAACTCATAAAGGTGTGACTTTTGGCATAACTTAATCAACCACTACCAGTAGTTGTTTAAGTAAGTGCGAACCACTACCACTTTAAGTCAAACCATGTACATATGCCATTTCTCTCATACATGTCTCATTTCTATGTCATTTCTCTGTCATTTCAGCCATAAACTATAAGGAAATTTCATTTCTCCCATATACTATAAGGCAAACTTTAAGGAAAACTATGTACATGGAATTTCTATCTTAAACTCTAGGCAAGGAAAACTATAAGGCATGTCATTACTAGATTTGATTTCTCCCATAAACTTTAATTAAAACCATAGACATCCCATTTCTCCCACAAAATAAAGGATTTCTCCCATAAATTCAAGTCAAAATTCAAGGCCTAAAAATTGAACCTAAAAAAATTGAACCTAAAGTGGCTGAACTTCCATAGGATTTTGAACTTCCATAGGATTTTAGTCTGTCTGTTGAGTGTTAACTTCTACAAGTTCTAAAGGCAGATTCTGTAAAGGGACAAGTGGCCTCTGGATCTCATCTTTTCTGAAAGGTGAGATATCCAATAAATTCCCTTATAGTCAATCTCTGGTACAAATCTAAATAGAAGTTCTTCATTTTAATATCCATAAACCACAACCACGTTAAATAAAATCATGTACATGTGTCATTTCTCCCATACATGTCTCATTTCTCCCATAAACTCTTCAGGCAACCTTTAAAGCATGCGTCATTGGCTTTTTCCCATTAACTTTAAAGCATGTGTCATTTCTCAAGGTTTTCTACCATTAATTCAAGGAAAACTTTAAGGCGTAAAAAATGAAACTAAAGTAGTTAAACTTCCATAGGATAGGATCCCCCAAACTCAAGTCTTTCTCCCATTAATTCAATGCAAAATTTAAGGCCTAAAAACTGAACCTAAAGTGGCTGAACTTTGATAGAATTTTAGTTTGTTTGAACTTCCACGGGATTTTAGTCTGTCTATTGAGTGTTAACTTCTACAAGTTCTAAAGGCAGAGTCTGTAAAGGGCTAGGTATCCTCTAGAACTCATCTTTTATGAAAGGTGAAATATCTAGTAAATGACCCTACAGTCAATCTCTGGAACACATCTAAATAGAAGTTATTAATTTTAATATCCATAAACCACTACCAGATCTAAATAGAAGTTCTTCATTTTAATATCCATAAACCGCTACCACTTTAAGGAAAACCATGTACATGTGTTATTTCTCCCATAAACTCTTAGGAAAAATTGAAAGCATGTGTCATTGGATTTCTCCCATTAACTTTAAAGCACGTGTCATTTCTCAAGTCTTTCTCCCATTAATTCAAGTCAAACTTTAAGGGCTAAAAACATAACCTAAATTAGTTGAACTTCCATAGGATAGGATCCCCCAAACTCAAGGCTTTCTCCCATTAACTCAAGGAAAAATTTAAGGCCTAAAAACTTAACCTAATTTGTTTGAACTTCCATTGGATTTTAGTTTGTTTGAACTTCCATAGGATTTTAGTTTGTTTGAACTTCCATAGGATTTTAGTTTATTTATTGAGTGTTAAATTATATAAGTTCTAAAGGCAAAGTCTGTAAAATTCTAGGTAGCCTCTAGATTTCATATTTTATGAAAGGTGAGATATCTAGTAAATGTCCCTACAATCAATCTCTAGAACAGATTTAAATACAAGTTCTTCATTTTAATATCCATAAACCACTACCACTTTAAGGAAAACTGTGTGCATGTGTCATTTCTCCCATACATCTGTCGTTTCTCCCATAAACTCTTAGGTAAACTTTAAATCATGTGTCATTTCTCAAGGATTTCACCCATTAACGTTAGAGCATGTGTCATTTCACACGGCTTTATCCAATTAATTCAAAGAAAAATTTAAGGCCTAAAACCTGAACCTAAAGTAGCTAAAATTCCATAGGATAGGATCCCCCAAACTCAAGGCTTTCTCCCATTAATTCAAGGAAAACTTTAAGGCCTAAAAACTGAACCTAAAGTGGCTGAACTTCCATAGGATTTTTAGTTTGTTTTAACTTTCATAAATCTCCCTTAAACTCTAGGCAATGCAATCTTTAACACATCTCATTTCTAGATTTGAATTCTTCCATAAACTTTAAGTCAAACATTAATATAAAACATGCACATGTCACTTATCTCATGCACATGTGTCATTTCTCCCATGCATTTGCAATAAATGTTAATTTAATATATTTTATTGAATTTGGTTTTTTCAGGGATAAAAAAAAAAACTCACTAAATATGGTTGAAAAATGGACATTATGCATAGATGTTTCTTGCTATCCCAATCTAGGGAAAGTGGTGATTACATATGTGCTTTGCAATATTGAGACTATCAAGGTCCTCCAAAGGAAAACGAATATATTAGGAAGAGTAACAAACAACGAGGCATAGTATATTGCAATGATAGAAGGCTTGGGAATAGGTAGGGAGTATGGAGCAAATAGAATTGTAGTTTTCCCCAATTCTGAACTTGTGTGCAAATAGATGAAAGGCATGTACCAAGTTAAGAAGGAGAGGCTAAAAAACTCCATGGAAAAACAAACAATATTGTTAGCCAATTTCAATTTTTTAGTATAAGACATTATACAAATGTTAATAATATGTTTTCTGATCTATTGTGTGGGGCAATGTCAATGCAGGATTCATATATCAAAGATGAATTAATAGATGAATTAGAATTATATGGGGAAATTCCAATGCAAGATTCATCTCGCAAAGATGAATTAGATTTGAGATGCTCTTCTTCAAAAATTAAAGATTCATCTCTCAATGATGAATTAGTGTTGAGACACTTTCCTTCAAAATTTATTGATGGGCATTGTAACATATCTCGGATGTGTGTGTGTTTTGTGCTTATAAATGCATATTTTTTAATGGCCATGTGGTTTTTTCAATTATATACCGAGTGTTCTCCCACCATGTAAAGTGCAACTTGGTGAACTTCACATTTGAAAGAAGTGGTGAACTTCACATTTTTATAAAATTAAAATTTGAGGACTTCAACATATTTATGTTTAAATGGAGTTTCACATTTCTTTTTTAATGGCCATGTGCAAGTGTGCTCCCACCATGTTTTCAGTTATATACCAAGTGTCCTCCCACCATGTTTTCAATTATATACCAAGGGTGCTCCCACCATGTAAAGCACAATTTGGTGAACTTAACATTTTTATAAAAAAATTTCTTAAATTGAGTTTCACACATCAATTATCGCTTTGAAATTTGTGTTTTACATAATTTGTGTACACTAAATTACATTAATTTTTTGAAATTTATTTTGAATTTATTTTAAATAGTAATTTAAAAAAAAATTGTAAATGTCCACTGTAGATATATCTACATATATATATCATGGAAGATGAAAGGCGAAGATCAACAGAATCCCATATCTCTTCGAGAGAGGGGGATCAAAGATCGAGGGATGTTCATGCTACTTAAATATAATCTTAAAACTCCAAACATATACATACATGTGTGTACATATGAAATTTATTTTTTATCAATTTTTTGAGTTAAATTAATTGTTAATAAGTTCCAATTTTTATTTTTTAGGAGGTAGGAGGACAAGGATGTCTACTCCATCAATGGAGCATGGCCATGGTTCATGCAATCGTGGTATGGTTCACACAATTTAATCAATGAATATGTACATGTATTTATATGTATGAATGTATTTTTGAATTGATTATAAATTCATATTTTTTTATGAAGCTTCCCTCTCATCTTGTGAAGTTGGTGGTGGTACATATTCCCTTGGAGTGTCACCAATAGGTGCTAGTGAATTGCATGAAGGTGGTGATATGTAATCCCCCAGAGGCCAATCAATGGATGGTCTTGTTGGTTCTCAACCAATCGGTGGTCGTTCTGGTTCTCAACAGGGTCGTTCTGGTTCTCAACAGTCTCAGGGTGGAAAAGATGCTAGCCAACCATATCGAGGTGGCTATCAATTTGAATATTATTTTCATTCAATTTGTACAAATTTTTTTACATGATTTTTTTTAATATACAAAATTTTATATATTGATGCAGAGGCTGAAAATGTTGCTCCAAATGTTGCTCAAAAAAGATGTAGGATAGAACGCATCATTCAAGAAGAAGGTTGTACACCAACCACGACTTATCCATCCAACATTTATGATATACCTTCAGAATCAAACATGTCGCAATGCACCTTACACAGGTGTCAACATCTTTATGAAAAACTGAAGAGAGATCTTGTGGCTTTGACTCTCCCTGTTGAGAGTCAACAAAGCTTGGAAATAGTTACTCACTCTTTAAGAAAAATAGTAGATTTATACCTAAATCTTGGGCTAACCACTGATACTTTTGTAAAAGTGATAAGAAAATAAAGGAAACAGTTATGGGTCCCGATACATGGGAGGTTGTTAAACAAAGAGTTACAATATAAATGGCCAAGTCTATGTTTAATTTCAAATAAGGGCTAAAAATAAAGATGTTGAAGGTGCAATATTTAAGGCACCCTCATATATCTTGCTATTTGTATACTAGACACCTTGTGGCCTATGGAAGACTCCCATGGAATGATGAGGTTCAGCTTTATTTTGAAAAATTATTTTATGAAAACTTATTTTTGCAAATGAAACCCAATTACAATGATCTTCCCTCTAAATTTTTTGGTCCTGGGAATGGTCAATTATGTGACTGTAGGGGCACCAGGCGTGATGTTGATTTTCCTTTCCCTGATCCACTATTGGTTAGTCGACCTCCTCCTGTCGAAACTTTGCAATCAGAGATGGATGCCACTTCTCAAATTAGTCAAGAAGCAAGGGATTCCATCATTGACAATGTTCACAGTGGATTGAGTGGAGTCGATATTTGTCTGAATCGAAAAAGAGCACATTAAAATGTACATTCTAATTTTGTGTATTATACAGATGAAGAGCTTGACAACATGAGTGTTGAAGATCTCAAAACATATGCAAAGAATTTTTCCAATGGTTGGAAGGACCTAATTTCTCATGAGCAAGAGGGTAAGGGAACGATATGTGTTAATGGTTAGGGTGATTATTTTAACACGTGTAAAATTTGTAATAAATACATATATACATACATTTATTTGTATACATTAATCTAAAAAAAATGTATCATTATATTTGAACACCATTTGCAGTTGTCACACTTGATGAATGAAGAAAATGTTAATATCACGATCGAAGACTTCGGTTCAAACAATCAAGATGGGTCTCACCATCAATCACACAATCAAGATGGTTCTCACCATCCAGATAAGTTGGAAAATGTTAGTGTTTTTTAAGTGAACATGATGGTGTACAATTATTTTTTATCTATTATTATATATATTGAAACATGATGAGATATTTTTACAATAAATAATTGTGCACACATGTACATGTATATATATGATAAAATGTTTTAATAGATTTTGATTCCATCCGATGTTTTTGCGATGGGTGTACCTTCTTCTTCCTTGGGAGATGTGCCAAATCCACCATCATAAGTATGAACAAATTTTCACTTTTAATTATGTTTTTAAGTTATATATTCTAGCTCAAAAAGTTCCATTAAAAAATGAGATATCTAGATCTTGAGCTATTTTAAATTTTTTGAATTTTATGTTTTTGGAGATTTTCTTTCCGAGTCGCTCTTAGGAGATGTACCAAATCCGCCAACACAAGTATTCAATTTTTCACTTAAATATATATGTTTTAAAGTTATAAGTTATAAATTGAAGTTCAAAAGTTTTTTTATAAATTGGCATCTAGATCTTGAGTTATTTTATATTTTTTTAATTTTAGGTTTTTGGAGATTTTCTTTTGGACCGTTTCTTAGGAGATGTGCGAAATCAACCAGCACAAGTATTCAATTTTTCAATTAAATATATGTTTTTGAGTTATACGTTATAAATTGAAGTTCAAACGTTTTATTATAAATTGAGATATAGATATTGAGTTATTTTATACTTTTAAATTTTTTGAATTTTAGGTTCCTAGAGAGGTTTTCTTTTCTCCGCGGACTCTAGCGATGGAGCGTGTGATGGAGATAGGAACATCCACACCATTTCAACCATTTGAGCAAGTTGTCTAACCTTTTTTTAATATTATTTAAAATAAGTTCATATATGCATTTTCATTTGAAAATTTTTAATATATATATATTTGTACATGTATATTGTACAGTTTACTATTGAAGATAATCCAGTGGGGGGAGTTTTAGTAGATGAGAAAAAAATGAAGAGGGAACATTATGAGGTATTGCATGATTTTTTTTTACATTTTGATTTTTACATGAAGTTCCATATATTCTCATTCAATTTTAAAATATTAAATTTTAATGTTTGTACACATTGTGTACAGGTTCCCCATGCTTTTCAGGATAGCTCGAGGATCATGACTTTGTTGGGAGAGACACTACATCCATCTGTATTTAATGGATGATGCACATGCACGTGAAAAATTATATTTTCAATAGATTTAGTCTTAAATTTACTTTTTTATATATAGTCTTATCTAGATGCAGTCATATATAACTTGATACTTGATACTTGATACTTGTGAGATACAAAATTTAGACATATTTTATGTGAACTGCATTTGGTACATGTGACTGTGATATAATGTTTTGTTTTTATTGGATAGTTGAACTACATTTGGCATGTGAAGTAATGTTGTAATCTATAATTTTTTGTTTTTAAAACTCAAGTTTTGGATGCTTGAACTACATTTGTCATGTGAAGTAATGTTGTGTTATAATTTTTTTTGTTTTTAAAACTCAAGTTTTGGATGGTTGAACTACATTTGGCATGTGATTACATGATATAATGTTTTATTTTTATTGGATAGTTGAACTACATTTAGCATGTGAAGTAATGTTGTGATATAATTTGTTTTGTTTTTAAAACTCAAATTTTGGATGGTTGAACTATATTTGCCATGCGATTGTGATATTTAATTTTTTGTTTTTATTGAATAGTTGAACTACATTTGGCATGTTTAGTAATGTTGTGATATAAAACTACATGTGGCATGTGAAGTAATGTTGTGATATAATGTTTTGTTTTTAAAACTCAAGTTTTGGATGATTGAACTATATTTTCCATGTGAATTAATGTTGTGAACTACAATTTGTTTTGTTTTTAATAATCAAGTTTTGGGTAGTTGAAATGCATTTGGCATGTGATTGCACGATATAATGTTTTGTTTTTATTCGATATTTGAACTACATTTGGCATGTGAAGTAATGTTGTGAATAATGTCTTGTTTTTAAAACTCAAGTTTTGGATGGTTGAACTACATTTGCCATGTGTAGTAATGTTGTGAACTATAAGTTGTTTTGTTTTTAAAAAACAATTTTTGGATGGTTGAACTACATTTGGAATGTGATTGTAAGATGTAATGTTTTTTTTTTACTGGATAGTTGAACTACATTGGCATGTAAAGTAATGTTGTGACATAATGTTTTGTTTTTAAAACTCAAGTTTTGGATGGTTGAACTACATTTGGCATGTGATTATGATATAATGTTTTGTTTTTAAATTTAAAGTTGTCGTTTTCCAAACAAAATAAAAATCTCACATGAATATATGTACATGTAGAAATGATTTAAGTACATGTTTGAATATATATATATATATATATATATATATATATATATATATATATATATATATATATATATTAGGATATATATAGGATATATACACATTATAGAATGCAATTTTAAAATTTTGAGATTGTTTGACACATCTAACAAGACCTAGAATATATATATATATATATATATATATATATATTCTAGGTCTTGTTAGATGTGTCAAACAATCACAAAATTTTAAAATTGCATTCTATAATGTGTATATATCTTGTATGTGCAAAATTTTTCATGAATGCATGTATAGAAAAGCTACTTTCAGTCAATTTCATTCTAGAACATATATATCCAGTATGTGCAACATTTTTCATTGATGCACATAGAAAAACTACTTTCCGTTAATTGCATTCTAGAACATATATATCCAATACGTGCAAGATTTTTTGTCAATGCACATAGAAAAGCTATTTTCAGTTAATTTCATTCCAGAACATATATTTCTAGTACTTGCAACATTTTTCATCAATGAAAATAGAAAAGCTACTTTCAATTAATTGCATTCTAGAACATATATATCCAGTACGTGCAACATTTTTCATCAATGCACATAGAAAAGCTACTTTCAATTAATTGCATTCTAGAACATATATATCCATTACTTGCAACATTTTTCATCAATGCAAATTGAAAATATACTCTCAGTTAATTACATTCTAGAACATATATATCCATTACGTGAAACATTTTTCATCAATGCACATAGAAAAGCTACTTTCAGTTAATTGCATTCGAGAACATATATATGTCCAATACGTGCAACATTTTTCATCAATGCACATAGAAAAGCTACTTTCAGTTAATTTCATTCTAGAACATATATATCCAGTACGTGTAACATTTTTCATCAATGCACATAGAAAAGCTACTTTCAGTTAATTTCATTCTAGAACATATATATCTAGTACGTGCAACATTTTCCATCAATGCACATAGAAAAGCCAGTTTCAGTTAATTTCATTCTAGAACATATATATCCAATACGTGCAACATTTTTCATCAATGCACATAGAAAATCTACTTTCAGTTGATACTAGTGTGCATGTACCAAAACAATGTACATGTGCAAAGACTTGCATAGATAACATAACTAGGCAATTCAATTTTTAGTTGATTTCTGGAAGTTCTAAAACATGAATCCAAAGAGAAGAAATTGTTGGGCAGTTCAATCAAAAAAATTCCAATGGAATGTCATATTCAATGATCCATTCATTATCGTATTTTGACATTTTCCATTTCTTAATTTTCTTTTTTTCTTTGATTAAACCTCTACCAACTTTATGCATGATACAGACACCAAGTGAAAATATTGACAACTTATGACATCAGGTTCATAGTCTTCAAAGTAAATAAAACCACCACTTTGATTAGTTTGTCAGAAAAGCTAACCTTTTAGTATAATAGACCCTATGTCATATTGAAACCCGTGATCATTATACTTTTCTAATAATTTCACCTTTCGTTCAGTGCAACGCATCAAATAAAAATTCACATTTTCATCATTGATAGCAGGTGCAATTACAACAAAAACATCTCCTGCATAATAAAAAAAAACTTATATGTATTTAAATTTAGATCATAATTAACATGAAAAATTATCTTTAAAATAATTTTAGTATCTATTTCTAGATCTCTATCATTTGAAAGAAATTCAAATGTTACCTTCTCTAACAAGATCCGAAACTCGATCACCAATAGATGATATTGTAATCTCCTCTGATTGCATTTCTTCAAACATTGAAATGGAAATTTTCCCCTTTGTATTTAGCTCTGTATGTTTCCAATCTTTTACATAATTTTTTTTCACAAACATCATTGGACCCTGTGTTGTCTATGCAAACATGACAAAAACAAGAATATTTTCTTTTATCCAATGCAAACACATTTGTGGACAAATTTGTTTTAATTGAATGCAATTTTGGAGTCACTGTTATTGTTTCAATGTCATTTCCAATTGATCTATCCACATCTTCGACCCCAATATGCCAAAAAACAATATATGGAAAATTCAAAGAAGAATGTAAATATTATATCAAAATACCACCAAAGATAATCATTGGGATAAATGTACACTGTTTAAAATTGGATATCCAATAAAAATTAAATTGAATGTACCTTCACACTTCCCTTGGTTGGTTAGTCTCATAGCTTAGTGCAACGATGCACCATTGAATGATTTATTTAGCATTCACAAGTCAATTTGCAGAGGGGTCCATTTGATATCTTCTAAGTGCTCATTTTATGCATGCCCCTGCACCTTCATGTTCTCCTTTTCCATGACCAGTCTCAAAAAAATTCCAACAATGTTTAATGCAGGTTTTTTATATGAAGACAACACAACCAAGATAATGATCATGAAGATTTGAATTTACTTGCGCATCCATCTGACCATATCCAATGTTCATTGAATTTTATTCCATGACTTTTCAAGGAGTCATAAATCTTTCCAAAACAATGTTGTACAAAATATGTATCATGCGTACTATCGTCACTGATATAAAAGTGATATTCTTTAATAACATGTCGATTTTCATTGGTGCCTTCTATATGATCAATGTTTTTTTCAGCATGTCTGTATATAATATGGACGAGCATGGAGACTTGGTCCGAATGATAGTATTCAATTTGAATTTATTTTTGTGGAACAAATGTGTAGTTTTCTACAAACTCAATTACTGAAAAAATGGTCCTTGGTGGAAAAAATTCACGAGATTTTTTGAATTGCAAGTCCTGCAATCAAGCTCTATGGGAATTCTTGGTGTATTTATAAATTTCTGACTCAAAATTTCTCAAAAAATCTATCACAAAAATTTCTTCTTCTTGTAACTCAATTCTTTTTGCATTATTTGAACCTTGAATCGATGTATGGATATATTCATATCTCTTCCATTTTAATTTCATGTTGGAAAATTTTTGATCATTTATATCAGTATGATATTTTCTTTGGAATTTAGTCAAATTTCCACAATCATCGCATTTTTTTACCACCAACACATTTCTTCTCGTAAAATAATTCATCGCTTTCTCTTCCACATAGAATTTGAGATATGAAATCATGGATAGTGGAAGGAGGAGGTCAATATTTCCAAAATGTTATACCAAAATGAAGGAATGTGTCGTAATATAATTGAAATTCCACATGATAATGACAACAGCAAGTGTCGCATACGGTGATGGGTTTTACATACTATGGTTTTTGTTCCACAAAATCACTGATTGAGACATCAATTTCATGATTCTCTTCTTTGAAATTGTTAAACAACTCTATCTGAGTGGTGCCCAAGAATTTTTTGGATGTGTTTCATACTGATTTTGTGCTATTCTTCTTCGCATCACATCCCTTTCATTTGGCGAAACACGTGAATTTTTCTTTCAATATCGATGTATCCTTTTTTTAATATTTTCTCTAAGCCTATATTTCTATGTTTGCCTATAAATAGCTCTCCAACAAGGGATTTCATCATTTACATCTATTTTCAACCGAAATTTCTGATGTTTGTGCAAAGTTTTTCATGAGGTTCCTAATGCTCGTGCCATAGGTTTTACCAAGTGATTCTTTTTAGTACTTGATGAAACCACTGCCATATGTATTGCTCTACATGCAACTGAAACATTTTTCTATCTAGATCTTCTAATTGAATTTATAGCACTATTTATATTTTTTATCACATTTTCCTTCATTTTTTTTAATCTTTTGTTGATTTTTGAATACCCAATAAAGTCGTAGCTTCTTTTAATTTCCTTAATGATAGGAGACCTTTCAACAATTGGGCTTGAACTGCCACATTTTCCTTTATGAAGTACGTATCAAAAATGTGATTAACATGATATCATATAACATGGTCAGCTCTTTTATCTCCATATGTGTGAGTGTCAACATTTTCAAACATCTCATCATCGACATCGATTTCATCTGTACATATTCAAATTAATAGTACATAATAATTTTACATATTCAATAAATAATTAAACTAATAAATATGTATAATCTCAACAATATGTGCATGTGTTCAACATATATATATATATATATATATATATATATATATATATATATATATATATATATATATATATACACACACACACACACCTTGTGATTCAATTTCTTCACTTGAATTTCTTTCAACATTTTCACCATATTCAACCATTGGTTCAATATGTCTTTCACTTTGTCTTTCAAAATTTTGTATCTCATCATCAATTTTTTGAGGAATATCTCTCTCTGTTTACATTGAAAAATATTTTTCAAATTAGTTCATCAAATAAATATTAAGCTTCACATTTTACACTAGGAAAATTTTAAATATCAAATACATAATATTTACATTTACATACCTACTTCAACTTCTATTTGAGGTTGATTTTCCCTTTCAATATTTGAGAGTGCTTCTCTCTTTCTTTTGCAAGATTCTCTCCCTTGTTCTCTACGTTCCTTAGGGTCTCTTGTTCGATCATATTTTCTCGTGAAATTCCTTCGATTTCCCATGATAATAGACTATGAAGTTCAAAAAATTTCCTTAAAAAATTGAGACAAAAAATCAATTAAAAAAAAACATAACAAAAGATTTAATTTAAAAAAAAAAAATTTATTTTAAAATTTTTGCAAAAAATACATACTTCAATCCAAAACACTTACTTTAAAAAATCCGAGAAAAAAATGTCTTATAAAAATGAAATGAAGCTCAAAATATTTCCTTCTAAGTCCTGCAAAAAAAATTCATTTAAAAAGTTAGACAAAAATGCATTTTAAAAAATCATTATAAAAGATTTACTTCAACCCAAAACACATACTCTAAAAAAATACCTCCAAAAAATGTCCATTAAAAATTAAGCCCAACTTCTTAAAAAATGTCACTTTAAAAAATACCTCCAAAAAGCCTTTAAAAAAATATCACTTTAAAAATACCTGCAAAAAATGTCCTTTGAATATTAAGCCTAAAATGAGTCCTTTCGAAATTAAGTCCAAAAAATGATTTTTGGAAATTAAGCCCAAAAACCTCTACAAACAAAATACATCCAAAAAAATGTCCTTTGAAAATTAAGCCCAAAACCTCTAAAAACAATGAAAATTAAGCCCAAAACTTCTAAAAACAAAATACCTTAAAAAAATTTTGAAAATTAAGCCCAAAACTTCTAAAAACAAAATACCTTAAAAAATAAACAATGAAAATTAAGCCCAAAACCTCTAAAAAAAAAATACCTTAAAAAAAAAAGAATCCCAAAAAACATCAAAAAAATGTATCACATACTTTGAAGAAATGTCCTTTGAATGTTATGCCAAAAATATTCCTTAAACCCAAAAAAATCCTTTGCAAAATCAAACCAAATGAAGAAATGTGCGAAATTATGTGAAAATAATGAATGTATTTACTTCAATTTATATGGCTGCGAATTTATTTTTTGGAGGGGCTTCTCTGAATTTTCCAACCGACGTAAAGTTAATTAAAATTTCGGCCAAACTTTTGTAAGAAATTCAATAGAATGTTTTTTTTGTTATACTTGACAGGTCGTCAAGGCAAAAAACAATTCTACAATTATGCAGAGTCGAGCTCTCAACACATTTATTCAACTTTGGACTGATTAAACTCCATGAAACTTTGTGAATTAACCATCAAAGCCAAGACAAGAATTTGCAGAATTCAATCTAATTTCATGAAATATAACTTTTATGGAATTTCATAAATATTTACTAATTTTAATTAATTTTGTATTAAAATGGGTGCAAACAATTTCTGAAGGTCATTATGATTCAGTGAAATCAATGTTCTGTATCTTCCAAAATACACTGTAAAAAATTGAAAAAATTATGGTGCATTAAATTGGTCCATCATCTGTAATGGGTAGTTTTTATATTTTTAGTTTATAACTTATATGTTGAGAAATTTCATGCATCTCGAAACATATTCAAAATATGCAGTTTTTTCATATTAGATCAATTCAAAAAATTCTAGTAATTCTGATATGCATAAGTTTTTTTCGTAAATATAACAAAATCGAAGTAGACTCTGTATAGATTGTTGTAATACATTTTGTTTCTCAAAAACACAATTTTTTCAAAGAATACACCAGCACGTATTAACATGACTTTTTATGAATCCTTTGATTGTTAAAAAACACATACTCAAAGAAACACTAAGTTGACATATCAAATGTGTATAAAAAAAATCCAAAATATAAGTAATAGAAAGCTAATAAAATTTCTGACAACTTTTATTTTTATCAAAAACTGAAATTCTAAACAGAAAGTTGAAAGAAGAGAAAAAAATGAATTTTTTTCTCAAAAAAAGAGCAAAAAGTGTAACCCAACTTCACATTTTCACGGGATCATGATGTGTGTGTGTGTGTGTGTGTGTGTGTGTGTGTGTGTGTGTATGCTGACATTGGATGTTCTGAATTCATGTCATATAGTTGCATGTAATGGAATTATATATTTAGAAGTATGATCTATGGATGAGGATCTCTCTCGTTGCACCAACAAATGAAATCAACATAATATATCCTTATATGGAATATGAGGTGGTTGTATACTAAGAAGGAACTAAAAATTGTAAGTTCCTGGGAATGAAGATGTGCAGAAGGGAAGATATCATGAAGTGAAACCATGTCAAGAGGTTTTTATCATCTGGGAGAAAAGAAGATGTTATTGGAATATCTCTTGGAGGATATGTAAACTCTGATAGAAGTTTGGTAAAGAAGAAGACCCTTGAAAACACATATCATGAGGAGATGTGTCAATCTGAATAGAGGATGTCGATGTCTATAGGAAGATGTCATGGTGAAAGATCATGACTGAGGTAACTTTTGTTTTTAAAATTTCATACGTATATGTTTATCTGGATGAATTTGTGTAGGGTTGCTAATCATGTGAAAGGATGTAAGTTCCTTGGAAATGATTTGAAAGAAAGCAACATGGAATAAGGTGGACCAGATAAGAAAGACAATTGAATCACTTTCTAGTATATGAAATGACTCATGAATTAAAGTGATGGATGGTATACACCCTATGGAGCTAAGTTGACGGTTCCTCAATATCAAAATCCATGACATTGACGGAAGGAATTCTTCATGAGCAGTTGGTGTCTCACCATTGTTGTTGTAGGTCCTTGATTGAGAGGGAGCTTGGTGCTAAGTTTCTTACTTGGAAGAAACTCGGTAATTCCTAAGAATGAGCTTAGGTACATTCCTTATACAGGAATGAGTGAATTCCCTTATGGAATAGATCGTCCCTCGCTAAGAGGGATAGATAGACACATCATTTTGGTCTTCACTTGGGAAGATAGAAAGGAGGATTGGGTAATCATCTGACATTCGATACTCTTTGAGAATGTGATAGGGAATTCAAGATAAGAGTACTCAAGGACCAATATTCTTTGAGGGTTGGATACCCAAGATACGAATAGCCCAAGAAGGTCATACTTTGGGAACACCTAGGTGGAGTATGTACCGTGGAGAGACAATGACTACGGTGTCTATAAGTCATATGTCTCTCCAGCATTGTAGCCCATTGTCTCATTGAGAGATGGGAATGTTAGTCAAGGCCTTGCACTAGGACAATGTTGGTTGATATGATGATATATAGATGTGATTACCAATCTGATTCTTCTTATGAGATTCCTCAATTTCAAAGTGACCATGTACCTATATGAATACGTCCCTAGTTAAGAGGGAGCATTGAAAAGTGTAATTAGGATCAGTCTTCATATTGAGTATGTAATTATGTATTTATGTAAAGAAGAAGACAAAGATAATAAAATATATATTGTATATACTTTCTTCATGGCCGATAAATTTTATTATAGGTCAAAGATTTCTTCTTGATGTCTTTAGGGGTTTGTATAGTCATAAATATAATTATACTCATGGAATAATGTTACACTTACGATAGAAAAAATTGATATATGCTCGAAGACCTTGCCACTTGGCTCCTTGAAGGCAGCTCGAAGATAATGGAAACACTCCTTGAAAATTCGGCTTGAAGATGTTGGTAAATAACACCTAAAACGTCGGCTCAAATAGACACAATTTTTCACCGATAGGTCAGCTAATTTACAGGTGGCAAAAACTATATATATCCTATAGTTTCTGCACAAAAAATATAGAGCTTGGAGAAGTTTTTACGTGAAAAAGTGTTAGATTTAGGACTGAAAAAGTTCAAGCTTTAGGACTGAAGAAGTGTGAGACTCAGGGTTGTGTTTAACAGAATTAAAGTGTTGTTCAAAAAGTGTTAAAGTGTGTATTCCTCTGTAGTTTCACAATGATCCATAGTGTGGATTTAAGAGAAGGAACAATGTGTATTTAAGAGAAGAAACAGTGCAGATTAGGATAAGAAAGAAGTGTGGATTTCACGCAAAAAGTCTAATATATATTTGTATAAGGATAAATAATTTCATAATGTTTGGAAGTGTGAAAGAAGTCTGTGGTTAGCTCTGAAATTCAAGTGTTTTACAGTGAATATGGATTCGTGCCTAAGTGTTGTACAATGAAGAAGAGGCAACATATCTCAAGTAAAGAAACCTCAATGTTACACAAAGTGAAGGGTCCCGAGTGACCTAGTCTAATATCTGAATAGAAAGGAACTTGTGGAAATACACTTCCATGGAACTTCTAGTAAGTTTGGTTTTGAGCAACTAAGACGAAATCAAGGAAGATAGACTTAGAGCCCGAATTCTCTAATGCTGATGTGGGACAATGCCGGTTGGTGCAGAAAAGGAGAATCGGTGTTGGAGGTCGACAACGAAGCAGTGACAAGGTCTTGGAAGAATTCATAGGTCAAGGTTCTAAGTCTTGGTCATGGTACTTGTGATTTGAAAGGTCCATAAGAAGTATTTTTTGTGGGTTTTCCTCCCCAAACGGGAGAGGGTTTTCCCTGTCTTAAGGAGCCTAATTTTGTGTTTCTTATGTTTTGGTAATTGCCTGATGAACGACTAAATAAGCTAAGAATAAAATACATAATTAAATCAAATAATCTCACAAGTAAGTATCAAGAAGAGAATTTAAATTAATCACCATCCCTCCAAATAATCAACAAATTATTATGAAGGGATTTAAGGGAAAGGGTTTCTTGCTTAGAGATATTACATTTAAGATTTTTTTCTCCAAAAAGATAACAGAATAATCTTATCTAATAACCTATTTGAGGCGATAAAGAACTTCCTTTAGGCCATATTCAATGTTGTACATAATGCGTTCGATTAGAATTATGTGAGGAAAAATGGAAAATTTTAGTCCTTTTCGAGAATAGAATGGGTTGGAAAATCAATGTCAAAACTCAAAATATTAACAAATTTTCTTCTGGGAGAAAGTGGTTTATAATTTGAAGCATATGAAGTTGAATTAGGGATCAGAAAATTATGATTAGAAGAAGAAATACTGTTAGAATAATTAAAAATATTAGAACAATTAAGGTAAGCAATTGCATAAGTCATAGAAGGATTAGAAGAAGAATTAGAAATAGATGAATTAGGGTTAAAAGAGTTGGAATAATTATTCTTCTAACTTGAAATAGGGTAAGAGTAATTAGGATTAGAATTTGAAATATCGTAAGAGAAATTAGGGATAGAAGTAGCGTAGGAATAATTAAGGCTATAATTTCAAATAATGAAATGGAATTAGGGATGGAAGGAAGAGGATTTGTAGTCCAATTAGAGGAATTAGTGGAAGGATGAGGATTCAAAGTGGAATTTTAGTAGAGAGGGACCATAAATTAGATAAAAGAGAATAGGAGGAGGGGATGTAACGTAAAGCATAAGATCACCCAGTGAAAATCGAGAAGTGATATGATAGGCCAAAAATTGAGGAAGACCAAGAGGATGCAATCGAATTAACATAACTGAGGTGGGAAAGAGACGGGTAAGAGAAGGATGAAAATGAGGGCGAGAAAATAAATATGGAGTTAAGTGATGTTGATCTAGCAGAGGTAATAGATCTCTATTTCAAAGGAAGGAGAGACACCAATCCAGAGGATAAATCAGAGGAGGTGTGACTTGATGGGGTAGAGTTGTAAGGCTTGGAAGGGAAGAAAAATGAATCAAAAGAAGAATGACAGACCCATGAGTTAAAATCAGAAATATTATTGGGATTAACATGGTTTTGGGATTAAAAGTTCATAACATGGTCATATGAAATACACAAACATGATCCAAACAATAATTTATCACATTTTTCATACCACTTTTCCTTGCAAAGGTCCTCTAAACTTGGAGCTTTTAGAGTTGAACATGGATAAATTCTCATCCAAAAATGTGGAGATATGGAATTAGCTAAACTGATATGAAGACCCAATGATTTCTTGGAGACAAAACTTAAATCCCTACAAATCTTGAAAATCTCATAATGACGTAAAGAAAAAAATAGTAAAAATAAAAATATGATCATTTCTACTATTCTTGAGGGGATGAGAAATTTGAGCGAAATTCAGAATAACAAAAGAATCCCTACAATGTTTAAGAAAATTCATATTATATTTTCTCCTTGTTACCTATAAGTGCAAGCATTAAAGTAAGAAAATTTTGATAACAATATTCCTTCCATATAGGGTTAAAATATCTAAATGGAGGATTTTGTGAGTATAATTATATAAGTATATATCTTCGAGATCAATCACATAAATGTATTGATTGTTGACACATTTTGAACCAACCAATGTCGTCCATCATCAAAACTAGTCATAGAAACCATATTTCCACGGTTTATCTTCATTTTATTCAAGGAACCACTGACAAGTTGGCTCATATTCTTAAGAAGAATAATATCTTTGTGATCGTTAAGCCGCTTAACACTATTCATTCATCCCTTAGGTCTGTCAAATACTTGATTGACCCCTCTAACACTAAAGGGGTTTACATGATCCCTCATTCTTGTGGGAATATTTATATAGGTGAGAGATGTCATTCTATTAAGTGTAGAATTCAAAATCACGTTGCAGACATTAGGAATAATCGGTCTCGCTCTTTGGCTCTTGTTGAACATTTTGCAAAGAGGAAACATCATATTTGTATCAAGGATGCTCGTGTCCTTTCTAATATTTCACGGTATCATCACAAAATTTTTAGGGAAGTCATCGAGATAGAGAAACAAGCCACCAACAACATTAATAAACATGATGGTTGGAGAATTAGTAAACATTGAATCTCTACTCTCTCCTCGAAGTTGCTTCTTCTTAAATTTTATCTTTCTAACTTCTAATAATTTTTCTATTTTCTTTATTTTTATTAATACAATTTTTTTCTTTCTTTTTATATTTCCATTTATTCTCTAATTTTATTTTCCAAAATTATTTTAATTACCCTTATATATTATATCTATTAATTTATATTCTCTTTTAATTGTGGAAATATTATTATTAAGTTGTAATTATAGAGATATTATCCTTAGTATTTATAATATTATTAGATTTATATTTATATTTTTCATAGTGTTTATTATGAATTTATTATTTATTTATCTAATTATTTATTTAATTTTAGTTTTTCTTAAATTTGGATATTTTTAAAGATTATTTTATGATTATTTAATAAAATTTTAAAGTAATATATATTTAATCCTACTTTTATTTGACTCTTAATTTCATTTGACTTAGTTTATAATTATATTTATTTAATGATATTTTATTTACTAATATCATTTTAATATATTTGGTGCTAGTTGTGTGCTAGTTTTAGTTGATGCTTTTATCAACTTTATATATATATATATATATATATATATATTTAACGTTTATTAATATTGAATAACTATTAATTTATTATATTTCTATTAGATCATATTCACTTTATCTAATCGTCTGGATAACTAACCACATTGGTTGGTTTGAAATGCATTGGAAATCAATACATTTAGGTGATGGATCTGAAAGACAGATAGCTAAATACATTATAAAAATAAATAGCTTAAAAGTTATAAAACAAAAACAATATAGTAGAAAAGATTACAGAAACTTAAGAGAGTTGATATAAGAATTAAAAAATATATAAATATAAATTAAAGGTGTCTTTATGATTATTTATCATAAATAATTTATGGGCTCCTGGAATTATGTGGTTTATGGTATTCATTTATTGTGTTTGATGTAATGAATCTTATTTGAAGGCTTGAAATACTCCATTGTTAAATACTTGACGAAGTTAATCTTAGTCTAAGTTCATTGGTTTGGTTTTAGTTTCCAAAGTTAATGAAGATATATCATTGAAGGTTGATTTTGGTAGAGGATTTCCAAGGCAAATCATTATTGTTTATCTTTTCCATGCTTCTTATGTTTGATGGTTTTATTTTTTCATTGTGTTTAATTATTACATATAAAATAATAATAGAATAATATTTTTTTGTAGTAAGAGTTACCTCACACATATGCAAAAGTTTGTGTATATTTTGTGTCAGTATTTGATCAAGGAGAGTAGGTGGAAATTGGTGGGTTTGGATGCACTAATATTGGTTTTGGTATGGGAAAAAAATTGCATTCCATGTATCAATAATGCCTTGTTTAGAACCTAAAACTAACAAGTAACTCATGGTGGACTTCGTTTGTAGATTCAATGGTATGAAAACCATTAATGTGAATCTTGAATGTTATAATTGTAATTTGTGCATAAATCATAAAAATTTTGTGCAACTTGTCTAGCTAGGTTAATATATAATGAGCTTGGCTACTACAAAGCTTGTAATTTTGAGCTAAAATCTGAGCTTACTACTTAAAGGCTAATGTACACTAATCCCTAAGAGTTTCAAAATCATGCCTCATAATTCCTCACCTACCTTGACAATATCGAGAATAAAATGGTAGTGTTGTATGGATTACAATGAAGAATTGATGAGCTTAACAATTATTGGGTAAAAAATATACAATTGAGGATGTACCCAATATGAGTGATTTAGAACACCAACACAATTATGCATCTCTCGAAAACTACCAATCTACAAACACAACCCATGAAAAGGATATCACCACCTTTGGAAATGACTACTAATGATTTTATCTTGCCATAGAAATCATGATAGAAATATGGCATCTCCCTTGACATGAAAAAATGAGCTAACCTTAACCCAAGACATTAATTTTGAATGGAATAAAGGATATCATTAGAGGGAAAGGGATTACAATTATAATAACTCTTGCGATCTCTAAGAAGGCCCTAAAAGAGCATATGGAAAACCCTTTGAAAGAAATTAATTTTCATAGTTCATTCCCAAATACACTCAATATAGGTGTTTTTTATGTATATTTCACCTCTAGTAATAGGTTACTTCGTGGCAACAAGCCTACACAAGGCTTGTCCAAAAATTATATTTCATGATCAATGAATCCCACACACATGCATATGCACTTAAAGGAAATAACAAGAGGAAGGAACATGTTGTGCCTTCAATTAGAAGGTAGATGTTTGTAGTGACCATTTGGGTCCTTTAGAGATATTCACTCCTAGTTTTTGTACATTGAATACCTTCACACATAGCAACAATATGCAAAATGAAGCTCCATGTAGTGCTCATTAGCATTAGTGCATAGCCAAAATCAAGTACATTAACATTAATCAAATAGAAAGACATCGATTTAGTGAGGGAAAGAATCAACTTCTTATATTATACCATAGTCATGGTGTACATTTTTCGCTTCTCTGTATCCCTTGTCCATGTGCTCCATCCCATCAAAACTCATTGTTAAGGTGAGAAATTATTGTGACTTATCGAAAGGAATCCCATACGTATGTGTTCTACAACCATGATAAATTTGTCGAAGGGTAAATGCATCTACATATAAACTTGCTGAAAAAAGAAATTAAAATATCATGTGTGTCACTAAATCATATATGTCATAAATATCATTAACAAATAAATAAATATTTATTTATTTCAGCCACAAAAATAACGCAATTGAAGTAGGGTGAGTCATGTTAAATCCCATCATAGGCTGAACTATGTTGTAATTTGTTTCACAGTTGGCCACCCTCGTCATAGGTTTTCATTCCCTGAGGGGAAACAATATATAATTAGGTATTTATAGCATGATTTTAAAACCATATTTAACTCAAAAAATGAAGGCCACTCTCTTTCACATGTATAGGAAAATGTTTGTCTCTGTCAGATATGTTGTCAAACACAACTCTTAACTAGTTATAAGGTATCAACCTCTCGGGGTTTAGCCACTGATTCTCTTTCCAATATGAATTTCTAGGTGAAAGGGAATATTATGTATGAATGAGAAATATAAGATAATACAACTAAAATATTAAGAATCCAAGAATAAGAACCCCTTTACTGCTCGTCCATTTTATTTTTATAATCATAACTTGACGCTTCATCTTCCCAATATTTTGCTAGAAGTTTTGTGTGAATACCAACTATCACATGAAGAAAAAATAATATATATTCAAGAAAGGATATAATTTCTCCCAATCCACCTTACATATTTTCCTCCCTAGTCAAGTTTTCTCCCTTCCCCAAGGAAACATGATCTATTGGTTGCTCCCTTACTTCAACTCTACAACTTTTATTAATAAAATAAGCATTACAATATAATATATTTTGACACCATAGAATAAATACTTGAACCCAAGAAATATATTTTATTAATTACATCAAAAAATTTGTGGTAATGAAAGGAGCGTCATATTAGTATAATTTAAAGAATCTATTTTTATTGAAATTTTAATTTCTGATTGTTGATATTCATATATTTAATGAAAAAATAGATGAAATGCCCTTAAATACTCCTACCATATCTAGAATGTTTAATGTTAATAGTTGATATATATGTTCCACATAATTACACTATATTTAAAACTAAAATTTTGGTTTTCCTTCCCATTACTCGAAGTGCAAAAAAATGATAATTTCATAGATAATTTTTCTTTATAAGTAGGGGTGAATAATGTACACCCCATTCTCATGAGGATGAAAGTGACTGCCATGTGAATGAAGGTATATGCTAAAAGGGTTCAATTGATTTGTGGGTAAGGGGTGGAAGTAAAGGTGCATTTAATCTGAGATTAGTAGGTGAGGCCAAGCATAAATTTAGGTTTTCACTCCAACACCATCCTTTCATTATGGTCAAGGAATGATAATGGGTGTTGGGATTAGAAGCACAACTAAACCACTAGGGGTAAATGGGTACATTTATGTGCAAGGGGTGAAGGTGTGATATGTATAAATCATATTGAAAGTGTGCATGTTATAGATGTGCACAGATCCACACATTCATCCCTAGGAAAGGTAGAAAAAAAATTATTCTTTTAAACATAGTAAACACCTCACACTGAATAAACAAATGCAAGCCTTCAATATTGCAAGGTAGATGTGTATTTAAAATAAAGGAAATGATGATGTGCTAACATTTATCCCCTTTAAAGGATGATAAGTGTTTTGATTTATTTTAATCCCATAAGAAACAACAAATGTTATTTCAAACAGAGAATAAATTTAGCTAGGAATAATGAAGTGAAATCATTGATATAAATATAAGTATTGAATATTATCACAAAAATCATTTTGGAACAACTCTTACTCATTAGCTACTCCTTGATCATCAATTCACTTCAAAGGAAGAGTGTTCTATCCTTGACAACTTTAGCTAGAATTGTACATTAGATCAATTTACTATGAAATAAATTTGAATATCTCTCATTTCTACACATACACATAACCAATAACCTAGAACTGGAAGACAATGTGAGAAATATCTTCATTGTAGGAAGCATTTTTAACCATGAATAGGCAGAAAGGGGTGTCCAATTACAAACAACATATACCATTATCTATTACAAAAGTATCGATTTTTTGGTTTTGGAATTGTTTTACCAAATATATGAGGTGTATAATTCCAATTATCCCCATAAAATCAACAAATAAAAAAATGGGGTAATTAAGTGTACTCCCCCTACCACCTTCTACTTCTCTACATTAATTTTGAGAATGCAACATTTATATTTACCATTGTCATCTCTATCAATAATTTTATGTGTTATAGAGTTATATCCGAGATTCACCTACACATAATCATTCTCTGTGGCATCAATAGTCTCATTCAAGTCTTAATTCCTAGGAATTGTACTGCGAGTGATAAAATTAAATTTTTTATTCTATGATAACCATGAACCCCCTCTTCCATTAAATTATAGGTGTTCTACTTCAAGGAATGCATAGACTATTTATTTGGTGCATTCTCCAAAAAGGATTTTTGATTTTATTGTTATCCTTGTATATTCCTAATGACCATTAACCAATTTCCCAAACAGTGTGTATAAAAAAGATGAAACTTGCATGGAGAATTAATGATTTAGTTTTTTTGTGCAAGAATAATTAAATTATATTCACAAGGGTTTCCAATAGTATTAGACCCAAAAAAAATCATTACTACATTTCCACCCATGAATCCATAACTACATATGCAAATAAATCCATATTAAACATATTATAAAAAAAAACATCATGGCATGCTAGAATTCTTATAAGAAAATCATGTGTGCATCCAACATCAACAATATTGGAAGACCAAGGAAAAGGTAGCCTTCTAGATTCTCTTAGAAAAGAGTGAACTCCTCATTGGACATTGTGGATAGAGCTATCACTTGAATATACTCCTATGCCAACTTCCTTAATGAGGTGATGATTCCTCTATCCCTCAAATTCTGACACCCAATGAATACATTTCTACTGCTTGTAATGTGTACTAATTTCTATGTTGAATTTTATTTAGATGTTGTTTCTATGGATCACTACTAGTGGTCATCATCACTATAGTTTATTTTTGATCAATTTATTAAGGAATGTAACTAGAGAGTCTTGGGAAAAAAAATATTGGTTCACGTTTCATACAATTGAATTTACTAAACTAATTAAGACTATTGAAAATAAGGATTTGTATGGGTATTTGTACTTGATTGTAAACTGGTTGTAGATGTTAATTTTGTATATTATAAAATATATTTTATTTTATTAAAAATACATTTTTCCCTCTTCTATTTCCCTCACCAAAATCAAATAATTATTTTTTTATTAAAATTCACTATTAAATTAATTAATATCATGTATTCTTTATTGCACATATGAATCCAACAACCTTAACCACTACCACAATTGTATCATGCCATCCTTCAATTTTGTAAAAGTAACTTCATTACAAAAATACTTTTTTCATGGGATTGTTTCCTTCTTTCGTTTAGGCCTCATTTAATTTGTCTATCATCTAGAAAAGGGTAAAGGAATTTTCCCATTATCTTGATTCATTTAAAATAAAATCCAGACTTTATCCCAACCCCATGTACAAAAATGCACACCTTCACCTTCTTGGGGATGTGTGGTGACGAATTTGAAAATGGTAATAGAATATGCACATTAATGTTTTTTATGAGGGTTAAGATGGTGGTAGGAGTTAGAGAGAGCATCAAAGAAAAAGAGAGATAATGCAAATTTCATATCCCTATCCTCATCATAGGCATAGGAGTGTGGGGGTGGACATGTGCTCCTCACTTCTAAAAGAATGAAATGTGCATTTGTGTGAGTGTGAGAAATAACGGTGTACACCAACCCTTGAAAACTAAAATTTTGTATTCATGTGCATTCATTTCACTTACATCAAATTCAATATTCTTTAAAACCAAATTAGCATTGATTTATTAGTTATTAGTTAGTAACCTAATTTTATAGAAAAATACCATGGGGCTCAAAGATACTTTGAGTCATCCAGAATTTTATTTATAGACATTGTGCCATTACGATGCTCCGTGGAATGATGTCTTCAAGTTTTTTCACAATTTTGAATTAAAACACATCATAAAATATAATCAAACTTTTGAGAAAGCTCGTTTTCTATATCACCAAATTCTTATGGCAATAATGTTCTTACACATGAATTATTGGTATTCAAATGAAAAGGAATGGTTTTTATTCAAATTCATAAACGATAAATAAGTTCCTTTCATTATCATGTAATACGTAACAAAGAAGTTTTACCCAAATTTTAATAAACGAAATGGAAAAAAATGCTACAAATTAAATGGTGTTATTGATGAACTGGTTTTCATTGCACAAGAGCAGTGAAGAGTTGTACAATCAAGTGTGATATAATGTTTTCATGCATGTATGTGAAAATAATAAATGAGTTTAATTCCATTTTAAACCCAAGTTTAAATTCATTTTAAACCCAAGCTTAAATCCATTTTAAATCTAAGTTTAAAATTTTTATTTTTTTTTAAATTTAAATTATCTATTATGTATTATTTTTTTATTAAATAATTAAAAAATAATGTCAAATTTTGTGATTTTTTTCTTATTCTATAAATTTAAAAATATATTTATAATAATTTACATTTAAATAAATAATAATAATTATAGAAAATATTTTTAAAATAAAAATTAAATATTTATCAAATAAAAAATAATATCAATTATAATAAAATAAAAATAAAAAAACAAAAATGATTATATTGTTATTGTAATCACCCTTTTTATTGATTTACAAACTAATATGAAATAAAAATATTATAATCTAACATGCATTAGATATTAATTCCTTCTATCATTAATAGAGTTGACATGACATAAGAGTGTAAAATAAAATGTTTATGGGTCTATAGTAAATAACATAATTTTTTTTTATAAATTATATTAAAAAAATAAAGTAATTATATATATATAGAAAGAGTATAGGAGTGTAAAAAATATTTATATTTTTTTTATTTTTTAAATATATTTCAATATATACTCAAAAAAAAATTATTTGAATATTTTTGTTAACTAATAGATTTCAATATTAGCTTCATATATCTATATATAAAGAGAGGTTAACTAATATTAACATGAATTTAAAAATATATTAATAAGAAAAAATATTTTGAATAAAATATTTTAATTTCATCTATGTATATGCTATATAAACCAATGGAAAAAAAAAATCATAGCTAAAATATTTAGTGTTATTTTAACATTCTAAGTTTTGTCTTTTTTTTTTTAAGTAGATAGTTAGATAAAAAAAATTTAATACATGGTAAACATTTCTAGAAATTGAAAGTTTAAGTTGTGTGGGTAAAGATTTCTCGAAATTGAAAATTTAATATGTGTATTTTACATAACCTCCACTCTCAAGGGAAGTTTCAAGGCAAACAATCTATTTATTCATTATAAATGAAATTTAAATATGAAAAAATATTTTACACAGCCTCAGTTCTCAAGGGAAGTTTCAAGGCAAAGAATCTATTTATTCAATATAAATACAATCTAAGTATTAAAAAATTACAATCACTGAAACATTTTATTCATTAGTTATTCAAAATGGAGATGTGGAATTCACTCCATGCTTTATATGTGTGTGTGTGTGTGTGTGTGTGTGTGTGTGTGTGTGTATTAACCCTCAACCTATCAAGGAGCAAAAGGGATCAAAAATCTTCATTGTATTTTTTTTTAAATGTTGCATTTAAAAAAAAGGGTCTTCACATCAAGAAATTTAATCTCTTTACATGCTATAAATTGTAATGTACCTAACCCTTTCGTTTCACATTATAGGAATCGGGTAATCATTTTTTTTCCACTCACTAATTCGGTGTGCCCTTGGGACCCCAACACAACTTGAAATTTCAATTCAGAGTCCCATCCAAAATCCTTATTCTTCAGCTGGCATGTCATGACTCTGAGACCCTTATATCATCGTAAAATCAGAAGTTGACTCCCCTTGGGAAATACCTTCTGGTTGTCATGTCATGACTCTAGGCCCCTTAGAATGTCTCCAACACTCAAGCTGAGGCCCCCCTAGAATCCTACATTTTGGCTGACATGTCACGACTCCGTGGTGATGTTTAAACCTCCCACTAATGGAATATTGCATTGGTGTGCATCTAACCACCCATCGTATTTCATCTCATTACCCTGACTCTTCTGATATTGCTTTCCACAATGGTTACAAGTTTCCATTATCCTAGGATGCCAAGTAACCCTCCACATGCTATCCACTAGTGTCTCTATCGCCCCACAACCCTAATGATTATATCATCATACTCCTGAGTTAACGGTCCCAAGTGACAAAGAAGTTCTCTATAAACCAATGCGTCGTCAACAGATGGTCCCTGGTCCTGCGGTTCCCCTGTAAATTCATGCAACAAACCTGGTGAAAATTCCATGTAATAAAATTTTAAAATAATAACTATGGTTGATGGGACACTTATTCCAAGTTAAATGTTGGGAAAAACAATCCTAGTGGGTGTTAATTTTGTTTATTGTGGCTAAAAAAATTGGAAAAGAAAAAAGAAAATGATTTGGAAAGGGAAAATGACATTTGTTGGCACATTTATTTATGAAAATAATGGAAATTAGGAGAAAAAGAAGGTGAAAGGTCCTAGGTTGCATGTGAGGAGGAAAATAAAGAAAATGGATGTGTCATCAATACAAAGGATTATGAGGCTCAATTGGTACCCTTTGTCAGTTTAGTTTTGGAGCTCTCTTATTATTCTCTCTCTCTCTCTCTCTCTCTCTCTCTCTCTCTCTCTCACTCACTCTTGGACACTTAAATTTTTCTTGGAGCACTTTGGCACTAGATCAAGAAACGAAAATAAGGAAATAGGAAGGAAGGAGAAGTAAAGGAAGAGAAGTATAAAGAAGCTACACCATGATTATTTGCGGGTATTTATTTACATGTGTGCTTTCCTTGATATATTTTTCATGCATGGTATTGAATGAAATTCTTTTCTTTCATAGCATGGGTTATTTCAAGTGTGATAGTGTTTTCAGCCTAGCCTTTCCATTTCTGGATAGCCTTGATGAGATGGGTTTTCATAGTTCGGTTGCATTGGATTGTCGTATGGATTCAAAGTTGAGTGAGGTGGATCTATGAAATTAAAACACATGGCTATTGGTCCGTGAACCAAAATATGGATCATGGAAAATCCACTGGCGTAGTAACCCACGAACGAGATTGTGGGTTGCGGTAAAGCTAGTATTTTGTGCCTCGGTGAACCTAGGAATCCTTTCCATTGAATGGAGGGATATATGGTAAATCCAAGAGGTGTATTGATATTCCTTGGTCCTAGTACTCCCAGGATGGGATGCATGATAAAGCCTGGAGAGTGGGTCTCGGTGTAGATCCTAGTGATACCTAGATGAGATTGTGGATTACGGCAAAGCTTGAGAGACTAGGAGGTAGTAAAATTCCTCATGATGTAGGTAGAGAACTCTGGTAGCATCCATGTTTGTTGGTTATTTTTGGTTGGTTATGTGTCCCACATTCATGCTTGGAATATGGCACACGGGTGATTGGATGAAGATAGATTTGGCTTAGCCAATCTATGGTCGGGTGGAACGTTGTAGTCCCATCCCTGGTTGGTTTCCACATTAATTAATGAGAAATTAATTCATTTTTCATTTTATGTGTGAATGTATTAATTTATATATGGATTCTATGGTTGATGTATCCCTAGTATTTATGTTATTATTTTGTTGTTTATGAGCACGTATTCTAACAATGATGATGTATGTTTCTCCTCATGTTTTTACTTAAAAATGAATAAACAATATATATGACATAATAGATGATACTAGATATAATTATGTAAGGGAACAATGCTTCTTAGCATTTCTAAGATAATTATGACACCCTTATGTTCATATATGATGTTTACACTTGTAGATTACATATTTGTGATATGTTAGATGAAATTCTTGTCATGGCTAGTAGGGGTATAGTCCAAGTATTGTCATGGTTTTTGCAAATACATTATGGTTTCATAGTTTTATTTCATTTTTGAAGTTTTCATTGAGTTCTGGGTAGTGACCTGAACTCTGCGCCTGAAAAAGTGCCTTAAATCCTGGGGACACGTGAATAGGTCAGGGAAATTTAGTCCCTGGAAACAGGCATGCAAGCTTGTACATGCATCTAAATCTGATCCAGGTGGATATTGGTGGTCACGCGCCTATTCCACTTGGGGCTCCACCATTGTCTATTTCAGTTTTTCAGTTTCGGCACAGTTTACTATTTTTAGCAGTTTTTCGGGTCCTAAACTTCCAGAGCCGTTTTGAGGCCCTAAATGACGTTTTTTGGGAAAACGGAGAGCAACATGGGTCCATGGACCCATGTTACTTGTTCCAAATTTGTAGTCCTCGGATAGATCTTTCTAACGAGGTATGGTACGTGTCAAACGGAGATCATATGCCAAAGTTACGCCCCTGGGAAGTTGAAACACCAATTTACCCAAACACGGCCCATAGTTTTGGCGCTTCATCTCCTAGGGTTAGGGTTTTGGCTGTTTAGGATTTCCCATTGTTTCTAAATGATAAATAGGCCCTCGAGCCTCATTGTAACGCAGTTTAGAGGCCTCTAGCCGCCACATCTCTTCTCAGAGATAGCTACCAGCGCCCTAGCCAGTTTTATTTCCATTATGTCTGTAAGCAAATTTCAGTTCTTTGATATTAATGAAATGAAGTGTTATTTCCGCTGCATCTCTGTATTTATGGTTATATGTTTATTCTGTTGTGTTCCTGCATAAATCCGGATCAATGGTATCAAAGCGGTCTGCTTTTTCTCGATCCTTCTTTGCATGTCCCCAACGAGGTCGGGGTATAAGGAGCTAGGGCTCGATCTGGTGGAACCTTTGCAAGATCAGCCTCGCAAACCTCGACGGACGCCCATGGGAGACAAAAAGAAAGATGAGGGAGCAGGAGATCCTATCAAAATATTGCTCGAGGAGGCCCTCGAAAAACAAAGGAACGCGATGATGGATAACTTTGCTCATATCCTTCAACGGCTGCCCACCGGCGGCGCATCTGCATCCAGCAGCCACTCTGGAGGCGCGACTCCTTTTAAGGTACAAGTAAATTTTGACATTCCCATATTTGAGGGTCAAATATACGCAGATGCTGTAGATAAATGGTTGAATCTGTTAGAAGGATATTTCTCGGTTCATGACTTTTCAGACCGGGAGAAGATTATTTTTGCACTCCTCAAAGCTACCCCCCTGTTAAGGACTGGTGGGAAACCTACTGTGAGAACAAGGACCAGACAGAACCCTCTCTGTTCTCGGCCGTACCAACTTGGAATTCTTTCTGAGACGCCGTCAAGGAACAGTACTATCCCGTGGGGAGCTATGAGGACAAGTACATATAATGGACCACACTGCAACAACAAAGGGATCAAGATGTGCATGAGTTGACGAATTTGTTCCATACCCTGCGCACAAAGTTGGGTATCAAAGATTCAGAGAAACATCTAGTGCTAAAGTATCGCAGCTGTCTGCACAGATACATTCAGGAGGAAATGGAGTTCCTCGACATCTCCTCGCTTGGTAGGGCATATCGGTATGCTGCCAAGATTGAGTAGAAATTCAAGCAGAAGAAGCGAGACTTTGGATCTGCGAATAAAAAGCAAGGGAAAGGTGCTTCCAAACCGCAGAACAAAGGACAAAGCCAAGGCATGGTGGCTAAAGACAACTCATCGAAGCCACAAGAAAAGAACAGCATGGCAAAGCCAAAGAAGGACACGGGAAAGTGGTGTGAGTTCCATAAGAGCTCCACTCACAACACAAGTGAGTGTCAGGCCAAGCAGTCGCTAGTGACCGATATGAGGGCTTCTGAGTCAGATGCATGCTCTAACTCCGAATCAGAACCTGAAAAGGCGAATGAAAAAGGGAAACATATTATTGATGCGGAGCCCAACGCCACTGTTGCCACTACAAAGATCCAAAAGGAGGAACCGGAAGATCCAGAGGAGGAGGAACGTCTCTTCCACTCCCAGATGTGGGTAAAGGGCTCCCTGGTACAGTTCAGTGTCGACAATGGGAGCCAAAACAACCTCATTTCAGCAGACGTCGTGAAGAGGTTGGGCTTGCTGACCACAACTCACCCACATCCATACACCATCCGGTGGCTTCACCAAGGACGAGATCTCCGCGTCAGTCGACAGTGTCGCCTTCCCTATAGCATCAAGCCCTTCACGGATGAGGTATTATGTGACGTTGCTCCTATTGATGTTTCTGATGTATTATTAGGACAACCATACTTGTGGAAGCGTCATGCTGTGTATGAGTCTCGACCTCGTGCTGTTATTGTTACTTTGGGAAATAAGTTGTACGGGATACCAGAGGTACCACCTCCTGCCGCTATCTCTTTGGTTACTGCAAAACAATGCAGTAAGCTCATTTCCCAAACCAGGAAATTCGTTTTCTTGATGATCCGCCCCCAGGGCAAGAAGAAGACTGTGGCCACGACCTCCAGACAGGGCTCCTCTGCACAACAACAACAAATGGATAAGGTTGTGGAGGAGTACGGGGACATATTCACCTCACCCACAGGGGTTCCTCTGCACTGTCATGTCAAGCACCGGATTGATCTGACCCCAGGTGCGCCGCTACCTAATGGACCGATCTATCGGCGCTTTGTTCTAGAGAATGATGAAATCAAGAGGCAGATTCAGGAGCTGTTGCAGAAAGGTCACATCAGACCAAGTTCATCGCCCTGTGGGAGCCCGATCGTGTTGGTACAGAAGAAGGATGGGACGTGGAGACTCTGTATTGACTATCGGGCGCTGAACAAGATCACTGTCCGGAATAGGAACCCGATCCCACGGATTGATGACCTTCTGGACCATCTCAAAGGTGCAAAATATTTTAGCAAGATCGACTTGAAGTTTGGGTATCACCAGGTACCAATTGAACCCTCCGATGTGTGGAAGACTGCCTTCAAAGCCAAGGAAGGCCTTTTCGAATGGCTGGTCATGCCTTTCGGGTTGACGAATGCCCCCGCCACCTTCATGAGGATGATGGATGACATCTTGCGGCCATTCACCAACTCATTTGTAGTGGTGTACTTGGATGACATTCTGATCTTCAGCCAGACTTGGGAAGAGCACCTTCACCACATCCAAAAAGTCCTCCAAACACTGCGGCAACACAAGTTGTGTGCCAATTTGGAGAAGTGCACTTTTGGCATGACCCAGGTTCAATATCTGGGATACATTATTGATGAAAGGGGGGTGCATGTGGATCCAGCCAAGATCCAAGTCATTCGGGATTGGCCAGACCCAACCACTATAACAGAGCTTTGCAGCTTTTTGGGTCTTTCTAATTTCTACCGGAGGTTCGTGTTGGGATTCTCTCATATCACTTGGCCCTTAAGTCAAGTCACCAAGGGAGGAGCGAGAGCAAAATTGTTTTGGTCGGAACCTCAACAGAAGGCGTTCACAGAATTGAAAAAACGCCTCTGTTCTTCCCCAGTGCTCACTTTACCAGACTTGCAACAGCCATTTGAGATCGAGACAGATGCCTCTAACTATGCTATTGGGGCAGTTCTTACTCAACAGGGACATCCAGTGGCATTTCACAGTGAGACATTTTCTGACACAGTTTGCAAGTACCCCACATATGATAAAGAAATGTACTCCATTGTGCAAGCTTGTTGACAATGGAAGCATTAAATTTTGGGGAAGGAAACAATCATCCACATAGACCACAGGCCCCTATAGTTCATACAGACACAAGGGAAGTTGCATAATGATCGCCATCAGAAGTGGTCCACATATCTGCAACAGTTTCATTTGAACATCAAGTACAAGAAGGGTAGCACCAATCATGTTGCAGACTGCCTCAGCCGACCACCGATCGTGGCGCTCACCACCGTGCTCAACTCTTGTGGGCACGAGACTTCTGATTGGCCGCTTCTCTATGAGAGTGACTCGGAATTCGGCCACACTTACAAGGCACTCTTGGGGGGCACGCAAGTTCCAAATTTTCACCTCCAAGATGCACTTTTATGTCACCTGGGACACCTTTGTGTTCCTTCAAGCGAGCGTGCCAAGATGATATGGGAAGCACACTACGGTCGAGTCGCTGGGCATTTCGGGGTCGAGAAAACAGTAGCAATCCTACAGAAGTATTTCTATTGGCCGAACCTTCGAAAGGATGTCGAGAAGCACATCAGATCCTGCACTTCTTGTGCCATTGCCAAACCGACCATCAAGAAGCAAGGCCTATATACTCCTCTACCTACCCCTAGTCGACCTTGGGAATCCATCTCCATGGATTACGTGTCGGGCCTGCCTTCTACTAAGCAGGGAAATGAGTGTGTTTTTGTGGTCGTCGACAGATTCTCGAAGATTGTGATGGGCATTATGGCGGCTGTGAGGATTAAATCTCGGAAACACCGCACAAATCTTCTTTGAACGAGTGTGGGTGCACTTTGGGGTCCCACGATCTATCATATCGAGATCGGAATAGCGAGTTCATCTGCACATTTTGGTCCAGCCTCTGGTCGATGTTGGATACGAAGCTCACCAAGTCCATAGCTTTCCATCCCCAAACAGATGGCCAGACAGAGGTTGTCAACAGAATGATTGTACACATTCTGCACATGTACAATTCAAACCATCCACAGACATGGGACGAGAGCCTCCCCTATGTACAACATAGTTATAATCGGGCTCTCCACAGTTCAATCGGCCATAGCCCCTTTCAGGTGGGCTTGGGATTCCAGCCACTATGTCCCATTAACGTAGCCATGCCATTTGCAGCTGCTCAGGCCAATTCAGCTCATGTCCAGTCTGAAGTTGACAAAGAAGTAGCTTCATCGAGCGCATTCAACACATCCGCCAACAGGTTCATGATATATTGGACAGAGCCAATTCCAAGTACAAGCAACGCCATGATCAACACCGGGTGCCACACAACTTCCAGGTGGGTGACAAAGTAATGGCTACATTTGCAGAAGGAGCGCCTCACTGGACCCCACCGCAAGCTTCGCCCGCTCCGATACGGGTCGTACACCATCACCAAGGCTGTAGGAAACAATGCCTTCGTGCTCAATATTCCACCATTCCTTGGTCTGCACCCAGTCTTCAATGTGGATCGCCTTCGTCCTTACTTCCCACCTCTACTGGAAAGCTCGGACATTGCAGAACAACTCACACCAACAGAGTTAAATCCAGACTGCATGGAACAGGCCACCTTAGATTGTATCATGTACATGCAAATCAAGAACACTCACTAGCAGAAGATCCAACTATATCGGGTTGTCAAAGCTGGCCAACTCCTGCACCAAGGAAAGTGGTTCACCAGGGACCAAGTTCAGCAGAAATTTCCTCATCTCATGGAGGAACTTAACGCAATGGGGACCATTGCTTCCTAAGGGGGGAGGAATGATCCAAGTGTATATTGGTGGTCACCCGCCTATTCCACTTGGGGCTCCACCATTGTCTATTTCAGTTTTTCAGTTTCGGCACAGTTTACTATTTTTAGCAGTTTTTTGGGTCCTAAAATTCCAGAGCCGTTTTGAGGCCCTAAACGACGTTTTTTGGGAAAACGGAGAGCAACATGGGTCCATGGACCCATGTTTCTCATTCCAAATTTGTAGTCCTCGGATAGATCTTTCTAACGAGGTATGGTACGCATCAAACGGAGATCGTATGCCAAAGTTACGCCCCTGGGAAGTTGAAACACCAATTTACCCAAACGGGGCCCATAGTTTTGGCGCTTCATCTCCTAGGGTTAGGGTTTTGGCTGTTTAGGATTTCCATTGTTTCTAAATAATAAATAGGCCCTCGAGCCTCATTGTAACGCAGTTCAGAGGCCTGTAGCCACCACATCTCTTCTCAGAGATAGCTACCAGCACCCTAGCTAGTTTTATTTCCATTTTGTCTGTAAGCAAATTTCAGTTCTTTGATATTAATGAAATGAAGTGTTATTTCCGCTGCATCTCTGTATTTATGGTTATATTTTTATTATGTTGCATTCCTGCATAAATCCGGATCAAAATCTCCCCAAACATACTCATAAACATAAAGTGGGAGCGTCCTGGGTTTAAATTTGTTGAAACTTCAATGGAACTCAGTGTTTAGTTACCTAAGTGGTTGGGACAGTTTCTAGGAGTCTTGTTGATGATGTGGAAGTTATTTATGATGTGTTTCCATCAGTTCCACTTCCTTAAGGTCACCTGGGAGGTTTACTCTGATCATAGTAGCATCTCGTCGCATATTTAACCTTGTTTGATGGTTACTTGGATAAATGTGGGATGGGGTTGTTACATAGTGGTATCAGAGAATGGTTCACCCCTTGGACTAGATGGGTGTTGTGTTGGGCATGATTTGAAGTTATTTTCACATGTGGTTTTGTCCTTGTGGTCTATGTGCTTGTTACATATGCACAATGTGGGGCATAGATGTAGTGATGTCGCCATGTGTAGGCTGATGGTGTTGTTGTTCACTATGTCATCATGAGTGTGTGACTTGATACATGTTGTTTAAACATGTAAAGTGCTTATATGTATCATTCTTTTCTACTTGGTTACATTTTGTTATTTTTTTTTACAAGTATTTTTTTTTTATGCTTGATTATATGTGTTAATGTGTGTGTATTTTCTGTTTTTACACTTGTGTATTTTCCACGTACATTGGTATGTTTGATGTCATCATGCATGAGGTCATAGTATGTGTAGTGATATGGTCATGCAATGATGACTGAACTCTAGCTAGAATGATGCTATGTGTTGGTGTTAGTGTCAGTCTTTGCAGCCTTCCTCCAGTGATCAAACATGCTCTTACAAAGTGATTTTAAGATTTCAAGGTCAAATTTTGTCATTTTAGTGAGTCTTCAAGTAAAATTTGGTCACTAGGTATTAGGTCTAGGGTTTTCTTTTACTCCTGTCAAAGTTGTCCAAATATCGGTCCATGTCACCATTCAGCTGAATGTACTATCAATCAGAGGGTTTTCATCATCATGTCAGGTTCCATTGGATCATTTTACACCTTGTTCATGCTTCAATTGTGCCTTGGTAATGTTCATTTCCCTCTCCTAGGGTTTTGAAGGTAATTTCACTTGGATGGTCAAATCGTCAGCAAAACTTGTATCCTGATGTTCATACACCTTCCCCTATCTTTAATTTACCTTATTAAACACTTCCCATCACTGAGATTCCCCAAATTCCTCATTTTTGCACAAACCCTGGTTTCTTGCTACAACTTGGCAATTTTCTAGGCTAGGCCTGTGTTTTTCCCCTTTGGACCCCTTCCCTTGACTCAATATCTGAAATTTCACTTTCCCCTACTTCCTAATATCCCTCCCTACTTCCCAAAATTTTCTCAATAATTTAGAAGCCCCTTATCCCCTTCATTTCACTTCATTTCGACAAATCCCTTGTTCCACACATCGGGATAGGTTTCACTCCAATGATGTTTCTGAGAAATAAAAGATGAATTTTGGAATTCTGAGAGCGGTTTTTGTGAAAAATAGGCCAAGGAAGAAAACCCTCCTTCACTTTTTATACAGGTGTCATGGTTTTATAGAAATTTCAAAAATACAATTGCCTCAGGAGAATTGATGCACCTCTGAAGTGACCTTGGGAAAATCAAGCTTTTTCCTAGCTTTGTTGTCCAAATGAATTTCTTGATGAGTCAAATGATAGCTAGACACAAAGGGATTTCCAGTGAGCTATCATGAGCTCAATTTTGAGTTGAGGAAGACCTTCAAAAGTTGACTGCAACAGCACTCTGCCTTGAGGTAGCCTCATTCTGCTCATTTTGACCAGTCTTGGGAGATTTGATTTTTGACAAGGAAAATGAACTCCAAATTGAAAAATTATAGTTTTTTTGGAAATTGCACTGAATACGCTTTCCAAAGAGCTATCCCGAGACCGATTTTGACATCGGGAAGGCCTCCAAAAGCCACTTGCAAAAGAGCGCTATACATTGGGTTTGTGGCGCGACGCATAGAGCTGCAAGCCCAATTTCACCATAGACTTCTCCAAATTTTCCAAATGAGCTCAAATATGTGGTGTGCAATTAAGTTAAGAGTTTTTTCCATTGCAAGTGAAGAGTTTTTCTCAGAATTTATGGTGGTTTAGTGTGCAAAATATCATCATTCAGTTAAAAAAGAAAAACAGATTTTTTGAAAAATGTCAAGTTTTCAATATTACAAAGTGGGTTTTTTCAAATGAAATTTAAATCCTTGGCATATAACATATTTTCAAATTTAAACTTCGTTTTTGTGCCAAGAGACAACAATGAACAAGAGAAGAGGTGTGAGGATTGAAGGAAGAAGCTTGGAGGTAAAACTGGGCAAAGTTGAGTGCGCAGCGCATTGGGCAGGGAGCGCGATGCACCAGAGGAGCGCGGCGCATTGGGCCTGCCTCCCCAGTGTAAAAAAATACAATGGCACGACACATTGGAGGGGCGCGGTGCGTTGGGTTAGGCGCGTGACGCACATGGAAGAAGATAATTTTTTTTCTATTTCTTCCAACTCATCAAACTAAATCGGTCAATCTTTATCCAACCAGGTCCATGCAATCATTCCATTGCCATGAATATGTATTTGGTGTTTTTTGTGAGGAATTGAACACAAAAACCAAACCCTATTATCTTGTTTGGGGATTTGCTTCCTTTAGGGTTTTGAAATTGTTTTTTGTGCCAAATATTCCCATTTCCGCACCTGATTTTTCCCCTCCTCATTGTTTGTATCCTCACAACAGCCCATTTCACTATTTATCCTATATCCCTAGTTACTCATTCCTACCCGTTTCCATTCCCTCCCCATCCCAATTGTGAAATTTATCCAAACTTAAGTGGCTGTCCCTAAATCATAGATTTCAAATGGCAAGTTGCACTTGACAAAATTTCATTGTTCCTACTGCCCCATTCCTCCATAGTCCCTCACTTGTTATCACATATTTGGCAACAAAAACCAAAGACACCAAACTCCTCATATTCACCTCAAGCAACATAGATGAAGAAGGCATCGAGGAGGCGTAAAAGGCATGATAGACTCCAAATTTTGGCCAAAGCTTCTTTGGCCCAGCATAGTACTTGATGGTGGACATTCAACCCAAATTTCAAGAAATTTGGGAAACATTTTGTCAATTTTGATTTTTTTGGCCTAAACACATATTTTTCTGCCCGACGCATAGCGCCACTTGGCGCGCACTTATAATTGGAAGCTATTTTGGAGGAAAAATTTGCATTTCTGGATTTTTCATAAAAAATTATGCATGCTTATGGATTACCTAAGGATTTCATCAAGTTTTGGGTTGCCTAAGGGGTCAAAAACACCCTAAAAAAGGCCTTTCTGCCACTTTTTGGACACACAAGAAGTAGTGTTGGAAGATTTGATTTTTGGAGGGGAAAATGGCAACCAAATTCAGAAATTCCACTTGGGTTGGAAAGTAGACAAGTAGATATTTCAAACGAGCTATTCTACACTCAATTTGGACTTTGGGAAGGCCCTCAAAGTCAGCCTCAAAGTTGTGTTATACATAGAGATTTCAGGCGCGACGCATTGGGAAATTTGGCCTATTTTTCACTCAATAGCTCAGTTTTTTACCTAGTTTTGGCTAGTTTGAATTTTTCATGTAAATCTTGATGTAACTTGATGTAATTTCATGACTTTGATGTAATTTTGGCACATTTTTACTCATCCAAGTATATTCATTCACCAAAAAGTGAAATGTGAGTGAATGAATCAGTTTCCTATCATATAGATGCAGGTTGTTTCATTGCCTATTTTCCAGTTCTTAGTTTAGATATGGTTGAAATAGCTCCTAGAATGGTGAGCTCGACCCCTAGAGGCATGGGGATGAGTTAGGATTTTCTATATCTTGTATTTTCTCAGTCATTTTCAGAGGTTGGACACTTGGGATTGCTTGGCACTTCATTGTACATTTCATCTCTGCAATTTTGGCAAAGGAATAGAACAGGGTTTGCAGCACACTTTGGGATCCATGTGGCTCTGTGTTTTGATTGTGTTTTTCTCTATGTGACTGTAAGTTCATTGATGTTTATGTGTATCATTTCCCTTCTCCTTTCTTCTTAAATTAAACAAACAAGTTATAAAGGTGGAATTCATGGCGAATCTCACTGTGTCAGCTCTATCCGAGATGTTTCTATTAAGAGACCTACTACCATATAACCCATTAGTTATGTCTTCCTGTCCATGGTTGATCCAAAGTGGACCTTAGCGTTTCAATTTTGGAAATTGGAGAATATTTTTTTTGGAAAAATCATGGAAAATTAGCACACCTGCGAATATTAGCCCCTAAAATTTTCCATGTTTGAAAAGTGGTGAGGAACACCTTAGGAGAGATTGTCCACAAAATTAGGGTGGTAGGTCTAATATATGCAGTGCACAGGAGGTGAAAAATGTTGGGGATGTTGGGTAGAGAATTCCTAGTATTTATGAAGTTATGGACAATAGATAGGAAGAGAACCAAGCATATATCATTGAGATGGATGGTAAGCTTTGTGATCAAGTTGTTTCTATTTTGATTGACCCTGGATCTAATTATAGCTATGTTAGTCCCAAATTTTTGGATGATTGTGGTTTGAATAAGCAAATGCATGAAACATATATGTTAATGCAGTTGGCTACATGTACAAAGAAAATAGTTCACCATTGGGTAAGATCTTGCACATTTGAGTTGAGTGGCATGCCTACAGTAGTGCACTTGAACAGATTACCATTGGGGTCATACAGTATGCTATTGGCTATGGACTGGATATACCTTCACAGGACCAAGGTGGATTGTTACGCTAAAGCCATTGAGCGCTTGGATGACAATGGGTAACCAACAGTCTTACAGGGAAAGAAGAAAACCACATCTGTTAGGATGGTGCAGCTATGTAGTCTAGGCACAGTCACAGGAAAGTGTGTGTGTTTTTCGCAATACATATTTCTAGCAACAAAGGTAAGGAAGTGGAGGATGCAAATTTTTTGAGGAGGCACCAATTTATACATCAGTTTCAAGATGTATTTCTTAAATATATTTCAGAGTTCCCACCTCACAAGGAGGCATACTTTTCTATTTATCTAGTAACAGGGTCAGCTCCAACATGAAAAGCACTTTACAGGATGAGCACACCTGAGTTGGTAGAGTTAAAGTTGCACTTGAAATAGATTCTTAGCTAAAGATACAATATGCCAAGTGTATCACCATGGGAAGCAATGGTGTTTTTCTGTTGAGAAGAAGGATGGCACTCTCCAATTGTGCATTGATTACAGGAAGTTGAAAAAGGTGACCATTAAGAACAGGTACCCATTACCGAGGATTGATGATTTTTTTGATCAAGTGAATGGAGAAAAAATGTTCTATAATATCAACTTGATATTAGGATACCATCAGGTACGTATCAAATATGAGGACATCTACATACTGCATTCAATACGAGGTATGGGCATTATGAGTTTGTTGCAGTTCCATTCAGTTTTACTAATGCTCCAACTACATTTAATTGTTTGATGAACTGTGTGTTGCATCCTCCCTTGGAAACTTTTTTTGTTGCATTCATTGATCACATATTGGTATATTAAAATAATGAGGAAGAAAATGTCGAGCATTTGGCTGCAGTTTTGAGATTCTTGAGAGAGCATCAGTTATATGCTAATATTAAACAGTGCAATTTCTTCCAGACTGAGGTAAATTACTTGGGACATGTTGTCTCCTAGGAGGGCATTGTAGAAGATCCAAAAATTATAAGGACCATCATGTATTGGGTAGCTCCTAAGAATGTATATGAGGTGAGATCCTTTATGGGTTTTGCGGGTTATTATAGGAGGTTCATCAATAACTTCTCACAGATTGCTTATCCTATTAGATCATTGCATAAGAATAGGAAGAAATTTGATTAGATAGAGGAGTGTGAGGCCAGTTTTGAGCAACTTAAGCAAATTTTCACACATGCTCCAGTGTTAAATATTTCAAATCCATAAAAGGAGTTTCTAGCGTCTATAGATGCTTGCCAAAAAGGAATTGGTGGGTTTCTTATGCAAGGTGGTCACGTGGTATGCTATGAGTCACGCAAACTAAATGAGCACAAGTAGAACTACCTAATGCATGATCTTGTGCTGGCGGAGATCATACATGCATTGAATATGTGGAGGCACTATCTTCTTGGCATGAGGTTTGTACTGATGAGTGATCACATTGGGTTTAGATACGTGTTTGACTAACCAAATCTGAACTCCAAGCAAGGCATATGGTTGGCCACAATCAGTAAGTTTGACTTTGAGATTAGGTACCTAAAGGGGAAGGAGAACAGGGTCACAAATTATCTTAGCATGCGAGTATAGGTGAGTCACTTAGTAGCTATGAGCTCCTATGGGATGGATTTATAGGATAGGATCTTACAAGCAAGTCGAAAGGATGACAAGTATATGGAGATTGTGCACTTGTTGCAACAGAGTACATGTATAGGTATAGGTACTGGTAATGATACATGTACAATTACAAGTAAAGGTGCACAGGATATGGATTATCATCTCACGACACAAGGATTAGTCATATTTATAGATAAGATATATCTATTGGAAATCTATGAGCTCAAGAATGTGATATTGAGGGAGTTTCATGTGAAGCCATATTCGGGTCACCTAGGCTATCACAAGACATTGACTACAGTGAAGAGGTTCTATTATTGGTCGGGCCTAAAGAAGGATGTAGCATAGTTCGTAGCTAGTTGTTTGGATAGTGAAATATTTAAGGTAGAATATAGGCATCCAGGTGGACTATTACAATTGATTTTGATTCCAGAGTGGAAATGGGAGGTCATATCCATGGATTTCATCACAAGTTTTCCTAGGACATCTAGACAACATGATTCCATCATGGTTGTGGTGGACAGGTTGAAAAAGTTTTCACACTTAATTCTAGTGAAGACTGCATACTCATATAGTGATGTGGAACACGTGTTTATTAGAGATGTGGTCAGATTTCATGGTGTCTGAAAAAAAAAATTGTCTGACAAGGATGCAAAGTTCACTTCCAAGTTTGAGAAGGATTTTTTTGTAATTTTGGGCACCGAGTTGTCCTTCAACACAACTCATCATTCGCAGACATATGGACAGAGAGAGAGGGTCAACAAGATATTGGAGGATATGTTGAGGTGTATGTGATGCATCGACAGTGAAAGTGGGAAAAGTATCTTCCATTGGTAGAGTTCACCTACAACAATAGGTACCAGGAATCATTGAGGATGAGTCCATTTGAGGCATTGTGTGGGTGGAGTTGCAATAGTCCCATTAGTTTGAGTGATCCGGTTAAAATGGTATTCATGGAGTAAGAAATGAAGGTAATCAATAAGAATTTGAATGCAACGCGAGATAGGAAAAATATTTTTGTAGACCAAAACAGGTTGTTTAAGGAGTTTCATGTTGGGGAACAAGTGTACTTGCACATCAAGCCCAAGAATAGATGCTTATGAATTGGATCACGTGCCAAGATGACACCATGGTTCTGTGGACCCTTAATGATTATTGAGAGGATTGGAACAGTGGCCTATTGACTTGCACTGCCTTCCACAATGAAATTCCATTATGTTTTTTATATGTTATTTATTAATAAGTATGTTAAAGATGTTGGTCATGTGATTAACTAGTATGTATTGCAGGTGGAGGAAAATGGAAAATTCCAGCCAGAGCCTCAATTTATATTGCAGAAAAAGGTGCTCATGCTTTGGAATAGAGCAATAGAGAAATTCAAAGTGCAATGGAAGCACTTTGGGCCCGATGAAGCTACAGGGGAGATGGCGGATCAGATGTAGGCTATGTATCTTACCTATTTTCGGGTTGAGGAAAAGAAGTTATGGAGTGATTTTGGTATATGTTTGGCATATGTTTTGGTGATTTTTTGATACATGTTTTGATGTGATGTTTAGGTATATATGTGTTTGTGTATGGATGTAACTACCACCATGAGCTGTCTTATAAAGCTCCAATAAGCGGTATGGGTGTCATGTCATTATATTTTTCATGTTATTATGTTGTCATGTTGTTATGTTGTCATAATGGTTTGATTTTAAGCAAGGTGATCATTATAAATAGTGCATCGAGCTATGTTAAAAATATCCATGAGCATTATTTTTTCTTCCAACAGCTATGTTGAGGTATATGTGTGATTGAACACCAAGGAAAGTGTCCACTAAGGAGGAGGGTTCTGTAACATCCCTCGTGAAAAATCCATGTAATAAAAGTTAAAAATAATAACCACGGTTGATGGGACACTTATTCCAAGCTTAATGTTGGACAAAAGCATCCTAGTGGGTGTTCATTTGGTTTACTATGGCTAAGTAAATTGGAAAAGGAAAAGGATTTGGAAAGGCAAAATGGCATTTTTTGGCACATTTATTTATGAAAATAATGGAAATTAGGGGGAAATGGAGGCATTAGGGGAATTTTGAGGTCTAAAATGGGCCTCCTAAGAAAAATGTACAACCAAAATAAACTTTATAAGAACCAATAGGATTCAAGATGATGATGTCATCCATAATGGATGATTCACCATTTTTGGAGTAAAAAGTAAAAATATTAAAAAATAATAAAATAATAAAACTACTTTTTCAACTCGTATTTTAAACTTATCTCCCAAAATTTTTACTCAAATTTCGAGCGGGAGTACTCGTTGGATGTGGAATTTAATTCGTCATCCAAGGAGTACCCATGGTGCATACTTTCGATGGACCCTACTACACGAAAAATTAGAAATACATAAAAAACGTGATTACAATCATGTTTTTCATGTATTCCTGTTTCATGAGACAACAGCATCAGAAAAGTGTCTCAGAATTAAATGCCCCGCATCCAACGCTCGGAATTTGAAGTGCGTGGGGAGATAAGTTGAAAATATGAATTGAAAAAGTAGTTTTTTCATTTTTCCCTCTAAAATTTGATGATGTCATCAAATATTATTTGATTTTTTCCACTATTATTTTATAATTTCCTTAGGAGGCCCATTTTAGACCTCAAAATTCCCCTAATGTGAAAGGTCATAATTTGGATGTGAGGATGAAAATGAATGAAAATAATGGAAAATGAAGAAAATAAAGGCCTCGTCAATAAAAGGGATTATGAGCATAAGTTGGTACCTTTTTTCAGTTCATTTTTGGAGCTCTCTCATTATTCTCTCTCTCTCTCTCTCTCTCTCTCTCTCTCTCTCTCTCACTCTTGGACACTTAGAGTTTTATTGGAGCACTTTGGCATTGGATTAAGAAATTCAAATAAGGAAAGGGGAACAAATGATCAAGAAATGAGGCATGGGATCAAGTAGCTACAATAAGATTATTTGCAGTTATTTCTTTGCATGTGTGATTTCCATACTAGATTTGGAATCCATTGTATTTTATGTGGTAATTTTCTATCATGGCATGGGTTTTTCCAGGTGTGATCATGTTTTCAGTTGAGCCTTGCCATTTCCAGATAGCCTTAATGAGATGGGTTCTCATAATTTGGTTTAGTTGGATTGTCGGATGGATTTGAAGCTGAGTGAGGTGGATATCCAAAACAACAACACATCACCTAGTGTTCCATGAACTAGAATATGGATCACATTAAATCCACTAGCCTAGTAATCCCTTAACCACATAGTGGGTTGTGGTAAATCTAGGATTGTGTGCCTTGGAATCCTTGCCGGCGAATGTCGAGATATATGGTAAAGCCAACAGGTGGATTTCTTTCCGTTGGGCCTACTAGTCCAGGGATGGGATGTACGGTAAAATATTAGGTCTTGGTGTAGGGTGTAGTGATCCTAGATCGGACTATGGATTATGGTAAAGCCTAATAGGCTAGGAGGCAGTAAAATTCGTCATGGTGGAGGTGGAGAACTCTGGTAGCATCCATGATTTTTGGTTATTTTTGGTTGGCTGAGTCCCACATTCATGCTTGGAATAAGGCATGGGGGTGATTAGTGGAAGATATATTTTTCTGAGTCGATCTATGGTTGGGTGGAACCTGGTAGTCCCATCGATGGTTTGTTTCTACATTCATTAATGATAAAGTCATTCCTTTGTAATTTGATGTGTAAATGTGCTCATTTATATATGGATTCTATGGTCGATGTATCCCTGATATTTTTATTTTTATTTTGCTAGTTATGAGCATCTATTCTGACACTGATGATGTATTTATCTCCTCATGTTCTTATTTGTAAATGAATAAGCAATGTATCTATGACCTAATAGATGATAGTACAACTAATGATGTAAGGGAACAATGCTTCTTAGCGATTCTTAGATAATTATGAGACCCCTATTCTTAGATCTATTTTTTACACTTGTAGATTACATATTTGTGATATGTTTAACGAAATCTTTGTCATGGCTAGTAGGGGTCCAGTGTAGCTCTTGTCATGGTTTTTGATAATCCATCATTGTTTCCTTATTTTATTTCATTTCTGAACTTGGCATGGAGTTTTTGGTAGTGACCTTGACTCTGGGCATCAAAAATTTCATTAAATACCATGGACACATGCATACATAAGGTAAATTAGTCCTTGGATGCAGGCATGTAGGCCTGTTGATTAGGAGTTCATGAATTTTGCTCAAAATTGAAAGCGCTCAAAACTATACTAAACCTAAGTGACGAGGTAGATCTCGTCGTTCTGATTCTGGTGCCATGAACGGTTTAAAAAACTGATTTCGTACGAGGGAGATATCGCATTATGATCGATTTCCCAAAAAACTAAAATTTGTGACAGGGTTGACTGGGAAGCCCAATCACCATGCAGGTACATAGTCATAAAAATTAGAATATTCCTAAGAATATTTTATCTTTTCAAGCCAATGATAAGTTTCCAACTAGCGTGATTTGATTGGATTGGTTGATTGTACGAGTTGTTTTCTGGTCCAATGGAAGGGTGAGACGTGGCCAGCTCGGAGGCTACCACTTGTCCCCTGTACGGTTGAATAAAATTTTGTATGGGTTTGGGGGTTTGACCCCATGACCTTCAGGCATGCCCACAAAGGCTTCTATCAACTCTGCTACATAATTTTCATATCCTACAGGCACTCTGTGTAATTTTAAATTGTATTGAAATGAAAGTTGGGGGGTGGACCATTGGCGGTCCCAACCCGTCGACGACCCGTTGGAATGTTCACATGCTACAACATTAAAACCGCAACATTATTTGTTTCCATCTGATGGTTACGATAACCATTACTCTGATGGTTAGTGCTTAGACCTTCTCAGATGCATAGTCCGACGAAAGTGTCAATGGTTGCGAAACTCTTCCTCCATCACAGTTTTGTGCCAAATGTGTTTAATGCGGAGTCTAAATGTGAACACGGGGTTTAAGGGGGTTGGCATGTGGCTACCCCCATCCTTAACCATTACAGTTTATGTTGTGGCTAATATTTTGGCAGGAGGTTTAGCACACCTCCAAATTCGCAGGTTTTGCCAAATTTAACTACAGTTAAACTGCAGTCCTGCAATTTTAGTGGAGGATTTCTAGGAGATATGGGGAAAAATCTTAGCCAGGTCAATGTTCGACCAATTTGGGTGAAACAAGAGTCTACCTAGGCTACTTTGAGTATTCTGGAGCCATCAGTGTATAGAAAACAACCATTGGAGGCTTGTAAACAAATGTAGCAATTTTGAGCATAATAAAAAGATGGAAATTCCATTGGGAGCAGGAACAACAGATGTAGCCCAGGAGGGGTGAACTTCTTCATCATGCCTGTTGTGTAAATCTTATGTGTGGTTTTATTTCTCTATTATATACCATTTTTCAGTGTTATTTAGGCTTATTTACATGCTTAAAACTCACAATTTCATCTATGTTTCATGGTTAAATTCTTCAAACCTTAGGCAAATAAATGGAGACAAATATGCACATGTTTTATAATTGAAGGGACACTTAGCATAGAAAAATAATATAGTCCTTTTAGATTAGGTTGGTATCAGAGATAGATTTTATTCTCTAGTGTTTTTGTGTGCAAATATTTGTTTAATTGTTTGCATGTTTCTTGTCCAAGTACATCCCCTCTGTGGACAGAGGCGATTCCTCTAGCCCTATGGTGGGTCTAGAAACTACAGGAACATACTAACATCTACCTTCCTATATTGTAAATGAAATTTGGAGTAAGGAAGATGACCTACCTTGTCCTGATGCTATGTTGTCCTCTTCTGTCGAAACTTCTTATTCTGTCTCTCTTCTCAAGCTCAATACACGCTGCTGCCAATGTTCAATTACCTATACAGACAATCAAGACACCACAACAAGCGTAAAACCACGAAAAACATAAAACAATTACAACCTATCTAACTGATCAAGGAATGTTAGAAATCTCATTATAAATGTAAACAAGAGTGGAGGATAAATATCAGATGCATTTTATTAAGATAAAGACAAGGGGAGTTTACAACCAAGCCTTGATGTTGACGCTCTCCTTCGACAGGTCTGTATCCAAGCACGTTTTCCACACCCTCATGAACAAAAGTCGAAGATCTCACTATGATCTTAACACACACAAACAATCACACCCTGCACTATTCTCCCGAAGCTATGCTTTCTTCTTCTCTATGCTAACTTTTTCAACTATCTATCCAACTAGCACATCAATGGAATATGGCTATATTTATAGAGGAAAGGAGGATGTTGGGATCCCTAAAATAGTGGAAGGGAGGCCTTATCCCTTGGGAGGTTTCCCCATAAGGTGGAAAAAAGAGGCCAAAGGAGGAAGGTCGTGGTTATTCAGTCGAACCACTCCCTGTGACTCATCCACGAAGTTGTTGTGATCGAAACTTCGCCTCTATTTTTTTTAAAAAATTCCAAAACAGGATTGGCGTGGGTCCAACATTAAGAAAGAGCGTCGATCGTTGCAAGCCTCAGTGTAAATCTCTGCTATCATCACAGGTCAGACACTGAGAGAAAGCGACAACTTTGAAAACCCAGTTTTTACAAGGATTCTTTAGAAAAGTTGTAATGGGAGATGATTTGGCAGACAAAATGTGGTTCAGGGATATATATCCCATGCTTGGAAAGTAAAAAAGGGTCATAATATGAGTCCTCTAGGATCAAGGAATGGGGAGTACAAGGACAGTGACAAATTACTCTGTAACAGATGCCCCCTAAAGTATGAAGTCTGAACATGAGTGAGGGGTGAAATGATTTACAAGTACGTGCAAGGAACCAGATGCTGCTGTCGAGAGACCTACAAATCGAGCATAGATACATATACATAACTAAAATATCTGATGAAAATACATGAATCCATGGTATAGGCGCAACCAACGATCAAGAAGAGGATCATGTGAATGGATGCTTGGCATGGACGCAGCCATCCGAATGAAGGGATCATGTGAAATAGATCCATGGTATGGGTGCAACCATCCCTATAGAGAGGATCAAAATGAGAGAACCCGCGGTATGGTCATAGCCATCCATCTAAAGAATCATGTATATAATCATGAATGACTCATCACTCCTCGCAACCTGGACTTTTGTGATCGAAGCCCAGGGGCTTGCGCTCCAACACCACCCGATCAAAGTACAAATTCCAACATGTGAATAGACATGTTGAAGTTAAGCATGCTACAAAATCACTTGATTACCATTCAATGATGTGAATCATTAACAAGTGCGAGAGAAAGCACCAATAATGACAATGGCTCTCAAGTTACAACTAGTACAATCCGTGGAATGTGAATAGTGAGCTAAATTCGAACACCTGTGAAATCACCCGATCGATGGCCAACGATGTGAACCTGTCGTCGAATGTGAAGAACCTGCCATTGAGGCATGCAAGCTCTAAGGTACCAGAAAGGAGTCTCTAGATCGACTTCCCAGATAATGAGCTGAAGTCGACAAGAAGCAATCCTTCGTAGGAGGGTCATAATGAATCCCACATCATCGACATGAAACAGAGGATGTAATATGAGTATGAATCAAGACTGAAACAGAAGATCAGAGAATGTAGAAACTGCAGAAGGATTTGCTCTTGAACATATTAGTGACACGACTCTAGAATTTGGTAGCATTTGACTCAAATAGGATCAGAGGTCATGTTGACAAGATTTATAATCAAATGAGAGGCAAACGGATTTCTCAAACCCATGGAGGAAAAGTGACAGAATGAAGATATCCAAACCCGACAGGAACTGCAGACAAGTGTCAAGTTAAAGAGTGACATACTGCTGACACAACTGACGAATAACTTCCATTTTCCCACACCATTTCTGGCAAGTACCTCTTTATTTTTGCACAAGCTTGAAGAGGATACCATATTCTTGTCATATAAGTTTGTCCTTGGGACAAATCCAACCTAGTACATTTTACGAGCCCTAGGAAAGAGGAACTCGAATAACGTCATGGTGACGATTTCCGATGTTGTCAGGATTTAACGAGAATGAAAAATGAAGAACTCAGCATCTCTAAATATTTAGAGAGTTTGAAAATAAGGAAAAAAAGAAAACTCCAACATGGCCATTTTCGTAAATAGCCTCTTAGATCCAAAAAGGTAGAAAACAATATCTGAAAGAACCCCTTAGTTGTGATAGGCTAAGGTATTCATTTTTCGTAAATAATCTATCCCAGCCTGAAAAATGGGTAAACGCATACTAGGTGGATATCGTTTCACAGCCATTTAACGAGTTCAAAATTACAAGAGTCTTGAAAATCCTTTCAATTTTTGAGAGTTAGAAAAGAGCTGAATGATGACTCCTCCTAGAGGAACGAGTGGTATTAAGGGTAGCTACTAGTTCCGGTAATGGTGGAATTGCTCAGAACAGGTAAAGGTCAAGAGGCTAGCTATCAAGACCACTCATTGCAACAATTCCTTAGGAATTTCTGAAACAACCAAGTGAAGGCATATGATCGGCCAAGTATATGGTGATGATGGAATGAGAAAACCAAGGCTCATCTAGCAAAATAGGCTGATAAAATGGCAATAATGAGAGTTAAAATGGGAATGGTTTCATTTTTACACAATCTTGAAAACATGGGAAACTCTGCTTGGAGTTGGTTTCATTTTTACACAAGCTTGAAACGATAAACTATGCTTGAAACTAGTTTCATTTTTACACAAGCTTGAAATGGAAACAAACTATGCTTGAAAAATTAAGCATGCCCCCAGCATGGTGACTCAATTCTAGGTACATGCTCCCCAAGCTTCAGTCCATATGAATGGCAGATGGAGTGAAGGTTCAAATTACGAGATCAATATAAAGACTCGACTGGGATTTTACGAGATTTGGACAAAGACTCGAATTGAACGAGAACGTGTTTCATTGTTTTAACGAGATTAACACAATGGAAGAACTATCCTCAGGGATAATTCATTTTTTAAACAAGGTTGACATAGAAGAGGAACTATCCTCAGAGCACCTTGCTCCATTGTTTAAGGAGCTTAACACAAGACAAGGAACTCTGCTCTGAAGAACTTGTTTCATTTTTTAAGGAGCTTGACATAATAAAAATAATTATGCTCCGAAGACCTTTTTTCATTTTTTAAGGAGTTTGACACAAGGAACTTTGCTCCAACCAACTTGTTTCATTTTTTAAGGAGCTTGACACAAGAAAATGAACCATGCTCTGAGGACCTTGTTTCATTTTTTAAGGAGCTTGACACAAGAAAATGAATTGTACTCCGAGGACCTTGTTTCGTTTTTTAAGGAGCTTGATACAAGAGAATGAACTCTGCTCTGTGTTCTTTAAGAATGATGAATAAGAAGTCATGGCTTCCAAGATTTCTGCACCAGATGGGAGAAAAACATCTCCGAAATCAGGATCCAATGCCCCCATCACATGGTGCACAATGGCACTATCACTGAATGCAGACATGGGATAGGTAGCCACATAATTAACCTACGACGGGGAAGATAAAACTGGTGGATAAATACCTAGAAAGGACGATGGTGCACCATGTTACACCATTTTTTGGTCATCTAACCTATTATCATTAGATGGACCCAAGTACACCATGTAAGACCAGTTTTACCCTAAGTAAAAATGCTTTCACTATGTTAAAACAGGAAACCCCAAAAGGAAATATTAAACAAACCCATATTTGTTTGATTTTCCTCGTGGAATAATTAATTAAACCATAATTTAATTATTATTCCCAGTCATGTTTAACCCAAAATCAAAGAAATTAATTAGATAAACCTTTATTTATCTTATTATTTTCTAGGAATAATCATTTAAACCTTATTTAGATGATATTCTTTGTTAAATATGACCAAATCACCCACAAATAATTAAATAAATCACTATTTATTTAATTATCTTTTAACCACCTCCTTAAATAATTAAATAAATCATTATTTATTTGATTATCTTCTAACCGCTTCCTTAAAAAGATAAATAAATCATTTATTTATTTATTTTTGACAAATTAAGGGATTTGACACAAGTCAAATACCTTTTCCCTCTAACAAATATAATAAAATATTCCATAAAAAGTGGATCTAGATCTGGTTAACCCATGCACCAAGATCTAGAATGACCCAATATTTTGTTATAAATAGGAGGGTTTTTCCTACCTTTCTTCACCTTTTGTTGCCTATTAGATCACTCTGGATCTATACACTTGGTCCCATTTTTCCATCATTTGCTGTGTGAGCTCCCATTGAGCTCTATTCTTTGCATTGGGTTTTCTACACCAGCAAGAGAGAGAAATCTTAGATCTGAAGTGCTGAGGACTTCCAAGAACCCATCCCACTGAGGAGAATTGGATACGCCTTCTTGTTTTCCTCCCAGGTGCCCAATTAATACAAAAATTCTTTCAAAAATTGTTCTTGTCTTGTCTATTGGTATATGGAGCAAACCCTTATTTTTTACTGCTTAATGTCTTTCCATGCATAGATCTGGTTTTTTGCAGCTCTTTTCTTAATCAACTAACTGCAGATCTGAAGATATTGGTAGCCACTTTTGTTGTTAGGGCTATTAGTTATGCGTAGCTAAAGTGGTCCTTTTTCGTACACTTCGACAAAGGATTCATACTAACAAATGGTGACTCCACACGGGTTTTAAATTACGACCGCTGTCGTTTTTCATATTCCTGCATATCCAGCTACTTCAGACCCTAGGGTTTCTTTTCAGCTGCTTATTTTTCCTATTTTTATGTTGTTTTTCTCACATAAAACCCTAAAACATTAAAATTTCTAACTTCTGTGTGTTTCTGGCCCTATTGCGCAGGTAAGCGACACCAGCCGCAACTGAGACGACAACTTTTCTGAAAATCTACCGCCGAGACAACCGGAACGGGGGGTCGCACTTTTTGGCCCATAACCTGCGACCTGGACCTCCAGGTCGCACTTTTCAGCCTATTTTCTGCGACCTGCACTGAAAACAGGTCAGAACCTGCGACCTGCCAATTTTTCAGTGATTTTTCTGCAATTGTTTTAAGTTCTCGTCGCAGCCTTTCCGTCGGGTTTTCCAACCTCTCACCTCAGCCCCCCGCCTCGACCAAGTTTGATCCGTTTTACTCATCTATGTGGGAACCTAGCCCCCTAGGGCTTTAGTACCCTCCACTTTTTGTGGAAGAGTTTTAGCTGTTTCAACCGTCTGTTTTTCAGAGCTTCAGCCTCCTTTTTTCCAGATCTGTTACCTCCCTTTCAGATCCTTTGAAATCGGCTCTTCTACCTCTCAAATCACCTCCTGAAGATTTTTTTGGATCTACTTTTAGGGCCTCCACCTTGCCCCCTCCGTTTTTGCTGATTTCCTTCCTTTTTCCAGCCACTTTGCCTCTGTCTTTTGGCTGTGACCTGCACCTCTTTTCAGCAGCTTTATCCTTTAGATCCCTGTCCCTTTTGACCTTAGATCTATTGGCCTCTTTTCCGTGTGTTTTGCCTAGATTTTTCCCTTTCTTTTCAGATTAGTTTTGAGAGACCCACCTTCTTGGGTTAGATAGATGCACAAGTAGCTGTTATTTTTCTGTTATTTCAACATTATATACTGTTCTCTGTAGGTTTATTTTCAGCTACGCAGCACACTTTTTTCTTGCTCTCAAAATGGAAAGGGTTTAAAAATTAAAATTAAACGTACGCCACACACTGACCCTCAGCGAAGAAGCGCCTGGTTAACACCGCCTGGAAAAGACTCTAAAATCAATTGTCACTGCACCTTTTCTGCCCTTGACCTTAATTGATTTTTTCCCTTTCTGCCCCTGTCGGTTTCCTTCTTCCTGTCGTCATTGCGCCCCCAAGGCGCCTTTCCCGGAGACTTCCTGGCCTTCACCCTTAGTTTCCGGTCGATCGACCTGCTCTGACCCGCCGTCGTCGAGCCAGTCCCCCTCCGAGTCCGCACTCCGACTCCTCTCCTGATTCATCGGGTTCCCCTTCTCCTCCTGGTTCTCCCCCTACCACCATGTCTGGTCCAGGGCCTAACGCTAGCGGTTCTCCCGGCCCTAATGTCGGCCCGACTACTAGCAAAACCACCACAGGAACGACTCCGGCCACCCCATTGCTGTCGTACATTGTAGGCCTTAGCCTCCCCGATTTCAATCAGTTGATCAACGACCCTATCCACCACGATGTTGTTTTGCCCGCCATGCCAACCAAGCTCCCTTCCGATATCCCTAAATTTTAAGGCCAAGCTGGAGAAGATCCAACCAATCATGTCCGATCTTTCCACATGTGGTGTTCCTCCAATTCCATTACCGATGACTCCATCCGTCTTCGTTTTTTCCAACGCACGCTTACCGGCGAAGCTTCTAAATGGTATGTTGAACAAGCCACCTCTTCCCATACCACCTTTGCGACCCTTGCTCAGGCCTTTTTGTCCTATTTCCAGCTCCCTCTCCGATACGACACTGGCACGGAGCTCTTGACTTCCTTCAAGCAATCCTCTTCAACCCGCCTTTCTGCCCATGTTCAGGAATGGCGAAGAAGACAGAGCTTGTGTCGAGCCCCTCCCTTCGAAGATCGGATTTATATGGACTGGTTCCTTCGCACCCTTCCGGCTCCCATCGTCAAGGATGTCGCCTCCCATTTCCCTCAAACTAAAGAAGCCGCCCTCCAAATAGCCTTGAAATATGACTTGATCTACGCTCAATCTGGTTATGTTTATACCGTTCTTCCTAACCTCCCCAGGCCCGGTGGTGCTAACGCCCCGGGGGCATCTCATTCCACCGACGGTATCATTGGAGCCCTTTCCCATCCATACGCCCAACCTCCTATGGGCTATGGTCTCCCTCAAGGAGGGGCCAACTCCTCCAGCACTCTTCCCCCTCCCGGTAGCATGTATCCAGGATACGGTATGCCTCCTCCTTTTGCCCAACCTCCTGCTTACCTCAATGTTGCCCAACCTACCCATTACCCTTTTCCACAGCCTGGTGCACCAGCTCCTCCAGCATATGTGCTTCCTCCTCCCTTGCCTCCTCAAACCCAACACCAGCACCTACAGCCCCCTCCAGGGCAAGTATTTGCACAGCAGGGCGCGACTAATCCCCCTTCTTCTCAAAGAAGGCGGAGAGGCAATCCAAACCCATCTACCCCTGGTACCCGTGGACCCAATCCTGGTGTGGACCCTAACACTGCCAACCAGCAATAGGGCACTCAGCCCAAGCCGGACAGGCCGCTTCGCACAAGTAAGCCTTGTTCGTGTTGCGGTGTTTATGGTCATTACACCCACGATTGTCCCCTATTACCCCAGATGCAGCAGATGTGGGAGTCTCAAGCCACATTGTGCGGACAGCACACCTCCCCTCATGCTCCTCCTAATGTGGCCACTACCCAGCCAGCTGTGTTTACTGATCCTTTCCCTCAGCAAGGATTCGTGGCTACCCAACCGCCCGACAGCCAGGTAGCCACCCCCCCTTCCCTTTCTGGTTCCTCTGATTACCAGATCCTTATGATGCACTCCAATCCTAACCCGTCCGTCGATCTTCACCTTCAAACTCGGTCTCGCCAGTACCCCAAGCCTCCTGCTCAGTCTGCCCCCGAGCCTCCTTCTTCAGGTTCTACAGAGCCTCTTTCGACACCCAGTGGCCCCTTACATATCCCTCAACCCAAAGTTGAGGTTCATACCAAGATTCCTAAGGGACCACGACGTGCCGTTCCGCCGAGTCGCCATTCATATAGCATAGTAGATGATTTGGCACAATCTCCTTCCTCGCTGGCTTCCAAACAAACTTCTCCTACCGTGTCTTTCCCAAAAGAAGGCTCTACTATCTGTGGAAGCGCCGAGAGAGAGATCCGCCGTCGACCAAATGATTGTTTCCAGTGGACCAACTGGACCATCCTCCTCTTCCTCCTTCCGTCGCCTTCCAAATCCCAGTCAAAATACGGAACGCCAACGTGTCCCGGTGTATAATTGATGAGGGGGCATCCACCTGCGTGATGTCCACTTCGGTTTGGAAGCAACTCGGATCCCGTGAGCTGGCCCCTTCCACGATCACCCTTCAAGCGTGGGACGGTCATGCCTCCCAGTCCCTTGGCCTGTTTCATAATTGTCCTATCACCCTCGCCAATAAGACCGTTTGCGTTGACGTCGAAGTCATTGACGCCCCCCTAGACTACAACATTCTATTGGGGCGAAGCTACAGCTATGCCATGTCTGCTGTCCCATCTGCGCTTTTTCGTAAGATGTCTTTCCCCCATAATGGAAAGATAGTCACCATTGACCAGTTGACATATCATGAGCCAAAATCTCAGACCTCACCCGAGAAGACCATCTCTCCTGTAGCCAACAAGAAAACCGTCGATTCCTTGACCAATGTCTCCCCCAGCATTTACAAAGATTCCTCCCTGCTTGGAACTTTCCCTAACCTTCCCCCTCCTCCTATCATTGATCCCAGCTTATCGAATGTTTGCATGATGCAATCGTCTCTGTGTTGCCCTTACGCGCCTCGCCTCGCGGCTAGTCGCAACCTCCCTCGCCTCTCCGCACCCTACTCCTAGCCATTCATATCAACGCACCATACTTCCCCTCTCCTTCCTGCCCTCCCCCACAGCACTGTATCCCGATCCTCTTTATCCTCCCCCGGCCTTGCCTCTGTGCCTTAACCAATGAGACGTCCCTCCTGGGGCCATTAACTTGCCGGATGACACTCTTCCTAGCTCCTCCCGGAGTATATTCTGTCCTCGTCATGGCCACCCTCTCTCTCCCTAACCTAACCTTGGGCATACCAGTGTGGTACCTTAATCCTCCAGCAGCTACCCCTCCTGGTCACCCCAAACCCTACATGGCTTTGACATCGGTTCAACCGGTCCCCCTCGCTTCCTCCGTCCTCAAGACCTCCCCCTGTGACTCCTACCCGTAAGTCATCTAAAAATAAAGGAAAGTCAGGGCAACCCATCGTATCTCAGCCCCATAACCCCTACCCCTCCTCGACCACCAAAACCCGCTATCCAATGCGCTTTGTGCAATATTGTTGGTCACGCCACCCATATGTGTCCTGAATTGCCGCACCTCAAGATTCTGGTTAATGAGACGTTTCCCGACTCTGACATCCCTGAGGTCTACGTCACTATCCCGGACTCTATCCCGAAACTCAAAACTCTGCGCACAAACCACCCTTGTGCTTTGTGCGATTTCCACGGCCATTACACCCACCTCTGTCCCCGCCTTGATGAGTATCGTTCCTCTTTAGACATGTACCGCAAATTCAAGGCCACTTCGATAGGACCAGAGGATCTTCCTACTCCCATTTACATTCCTCCTCCCACTATCGAGCCAACAGAGTCGTCAATCACCATTCTGTACCTGTCCTCATCCTTGAGAGATAGTTCACCTACCCATCAACCTGTAGATACTCTCGGCTCCCCAGCCGAACTTGGATCTGTTGATATTGCACATCTGAGCCCTTCTCCTCCTGATGACCTATCACACATCACTACCTCCTCGGGTGATCCCTCTTCCTCCAGTCTTCCCATCTTCCAATCCGATGAAGACATTATGGAAGCCATGACCAACCCGGACTTTCCATGGGACGATATGCACCATCGCGCATACTTCCTCCCACAGCAGTCCCATGACCAATTTGCTATGGAAACCAAAGACTTCATCCCCAATGCAGTCGATTGGTTCAAAAACCCCATCCCTGCCCCTGGCGCTTTTGAAGAAGGAAACATGGCCAACATCTGTCCTACCATCAAAATTGACATTTCAGTCACCCCAGGTATCCAAGAATATATCACCTTAGGTGCTCAATGCACTCCGGAAGAAATTGAAGCTTACACCAAGCTTTTCAAATAATTCCGCGATATTTTCACCTGGTCCTATTCTGAAATTCCCGGACTCGATCCCACCATTGTCGAACACCATATCAATACATGGCCTGACGCCAAACCAGTCCGTCAAAAGTTGAGACCCATTCATCCTTCCAGACGTGACGCTAACAAAGCCGAAATCGACAAGCTCAAGCAGGCTGGTTTCATTTACCCCATTGAATACACCACTTGGGTATCCAACCCAGTTCCCGTTCTCAAGAAACAAGGCACCATTCGTGTCTGCACGAACTTTCGCGACTTGAACCAAGCTTGTCCCAAAGACAACTTCCCCACACCGTTCATTGACCAAATCATTGACGAGTGTGCAGGGCATGAGGTTCTATCCTTTATGGATGGTTTCTCCGGATACAACCAAATTGCTATCCGTCCTGCCGATCAACTCAAAACCGCGTTCATTAGTCCGTGGGGAACTTTTGCTTACCGGGTCATGCCTTTCGGCCTCAAAAACGCCGGTGCCACTTTTCAACGGGCCATGTCTTATTGTTTCCATGACTTAGCTCACATTATCCTTGCTTATTTAGACGACCTCACTGCACGTTCTAAGCATCGGGCGCAGCACCTTCACGATCTGCGTACCATTTTCCTCCGATGTCGCAAGTATAATATCCGCCTTAACCCGTTGAAATGCGTCTTTTGCGTTCCTACCGGCCGTCTCTTAGGCTTCATCGTGTCTAAGGATGGTATCACTCTTGACCCTTTGAAAGTTCAAGCCATTCTTGAACTTCCCATTCCACGTACCCTCCGCCAGCTCCAAAGTCTCCAAGGCAAAGCTAATTTTCTTCGACGGTTCGTCCCTGACTACGCCACCACCGCACATGGGTTCCTTAGACTCCTCCGATCTTCTATCCCTTTCGTTTGGGATTCCTATGCTCACGAGTCTTTCGATGCCCTCAAGCAGGCTCTCACATCCGCTCCCTTGATCCGCCCTCCCGACTTTGATCGGGACTTCATCCTGTATATCTCCGCTTCCACCTATTCGGTCGCTGGAGTCCTTATCCAGGAAGATGACAATGGTATCGAGCATGTGATCTACTACGTCAGTAAGAACCTTGTAGGGCCCCCTGTTTCCTACTCACCTGAAGAAAAATTAGCACCGGCTGTAGTGTTCTCAGTCCAAAAACTTCGTCATTATATCCTCATGCGCTCCACCAAGGTTGTGACTAATTCCAACCCCTTGGCTTTCCTATTGAGTCGTCGTATCCTCACTGGTAAATATGCCCGTTGGGTCGTTATTCTTCAAGAATTCGACCTCGAATTCGCCACACCCAAGAGTAAGAAAGGCTTAGCCCTCGCTGAGCTCATTTCTGAACTACCTACCGGAGCGCAAGACCCCCCAGTTAATGATGATTTTCCTGATGAACACTTATTTTCCATTACTGCCGACGACCCATGGTATGGCGACATTCTTACTTACTTGCGAACCCAAAAGTTCGCCCTTCACCTTGATCGTGAGGCTCGCCGACGCATCCAACACCAAGCCCCCCGATACCTCCTTATCGGTGACGACCTATATCGTCGCGGGGTTGATACCGTCCTTCGTCGTTGCCTCACACACGCTGAAGCTGAACAGGTCCTTAATGCCTGCCATAGCGGCGCTTGCGGTGGCCACCTCTCCGGTCTTGCTACTGCCCAGAAAGTCATGTGCGCTGGGTATTTTTGGCCTTCTCTCTTTAGTGATTGCATTGAGGCAGTCAAACACTGTCCCAATTGCCAACATTTTGCCCCTAAGGCGCGACCTCCACCAGCTCCTCTCCATCCAGTCGTCTCAACCGGCCCCTTCTGTAAATGGGCCATCGACTTTATGGAGTGTCACCCGCCATCCGCTGGTAACCATAAGTATATCATCATGGCGGTTGACTATTTCACCAAATGGGCCGAGGCCATGCCAACTTTCAACAACATGGCAACTACCGCGGCCCTCTTTTTCTTTAACCATGTTATAGCTCGATTCGGGGTTCCCAAAAAACTGGTCTCTGACCATGGCAAACATTTTGAAGATGAGATATGGCGTGAGCTATCCTCACTGTTGGGTTTTGAGCACCAATATTCCTCCCCCTATTACCCCCAAGGTAATGGCCAAGTTGAAGCAGTCAACAAAATCCTCAAAACTATGCTTCAACGAACGGTGAATAAGCACAAAACCAACTGGCATCTCATGCTCTTCCCTGCTTTGTGGGCCTATCAAACTTCTGTTAAAACCGCCACCGGGTTTACTCCTTTCCACCTGGTTTTTGGAGAGGAGGCAGTCTTACCGATCGAGTGTGAAATTCCTTCCCTACATCTGGCCGTTGAACTTCTCCCTGACACCCAACCTCTAGAACAACGACTTATCATGCTCGAGCGCACTTCCGAAGACCGCCGTGTTGCCTTGCAAACCATGGAAGCGGCCAAGAAGCGCACCAAAGCTCAGTATGACCGAAAAGTCCAGCCTCGCACTTTTCACGAAGGTGACCTTGTTCTAGTATATGACCAGGCCCATGATGTCCTTGGTCATGGGAAGTTTGACTCATTATGGCTAGGCCCTTACATCATTAGTAAGGATCTCGGTAAGGGGGCATACCTCTTAGAGGATTTCGAAGGCCACCCCCTTCCTAATCCTCTTAATGCACTCTATCTTAAGAAATATTACCCTTAGCATTTCCCTTCTGAAATGCATGTTTTATTTTCTTTTAGATAGCCAGCATCTGTTTTTTCATGTTTATGATTTGCTGCTTCACCCGGACCCATTTTGTCCAAGAAGGGCCACTCCACCTCCGCTTTAAATCGAATTTCCTCACTTACAACACTTGTATTTGGGGCATCACTTCGCCCCCATACTTGTCCATGTTCGTGTCGATTTTCGTCATGAGTTCCCACCTTGAACTCATGTTTTCATGGTCCCCCATTGGGCCTTTACTATGTGGTAGCACTATTGCGTCGCCTTTGTTTAGAGCATCCAAGTTGAGTCATCATTGCATCCATGGAGTCTATACCGCGTCACTCTGTACCCAAATATAGCCCTCCATCCTTCATTGCTTGGTCTCTCTCTTGTGTCACACATTATGACCTTCAGTTCCACTGTCCCCCATCCCTGATGATGTTGTGTTAGTCGCTGCCATGTCATTCATGCCCTTTATGCTCTAGCAAGGGAAGTCGTCCATTAGCTACTCAGTCCTTACCACTTCACTATCATCATTAGTGTCAGTCTATCCGTCGCTCTACTCTTTTCTCTCATGCCTTAGTTTAGGGTCTCTCATTGCCTCAACTATGGCGGACCTCCTTCTGTCGACATCAGCTCATTCATTCCAGAAGCTAGGTCTAGAGGGCGGTGTACCTTAGTTCCAGCTTCCACTCTTGTTCGGTGCCTCAGATCAGGCAAAGGGATACCTCCTTTCCCTTTGGCTTGATTGTTTCTCCAGCTCCTTTCAGCATGATCGAGATTCGTATACTTGATGGTCCAGTGATCCAGCAGTAGCTCTTGATGATTCCTGGGTGTGTGTGAGATGTTTCAACCCTCATGAGGGGGTGGCCCTGCAGGTAGCCCCCCACATGCCCGGATGACCTCTTCTTTGCAGCCTTCGATGCAGCTCCAGATATTTGATGATGTTGGTCGTAGCCACTTGCAGCACCTCTTCGACTTGCATGTATCAATCATATTTTGTGAGCCCTTCCCCATTTACACGGGGCATTTGGGTTGTATTTGTATCTCATGTACTCAGATATTATTGTACAAGTCCTAGCTATTATCCCAGGCACAGCATGTATGTGGGATTCCTCATTGTATTTTTATCTGGCTCATGATTATGCCAGTTGTGCTTTATGCTTTGGTCCCTTTTTTACTGGACACACTATTCTTTTGTACTTTGTCTCGGCGGGCATAGGTATGCCTCCCCCGCCGCCTTCAGCACAGGTACCCTCTCATAAAAAGAGACTTGTTGCACCTGCGAGTCTCGTCTCCTCAGGGTCTAGTCCTTCAGCACACTATCTACCTCACATTTCTCTCTCCGACATCCCTTTTGTTGTCTAGTGATTGTGTTCTTACAACGTACTTCGGTCATACGATTTTCTCCTGACACTCGCACGCTAGGGGGCAATCTGTTACACCATTTTTTGGTCATCTAACTTATTATCATTAGATGGACCCAAGTACACCATGTAAGACTAGTTTTACCCTAAGTAAAACCGCTTTCACTATGTTAAAACAGGAAACCCCAAAAGGAAATATTAAACAAACCCATATTTGTTTGATTTTCCTCATGGAATAATTAATTAAACCATAATTTAATTATTATTCCCAGTCATGTTTAACCTAAAATCAAAGAAATTAATTAGATAAACCTTTATTTATCTTATTATTTTCTAGGAATAATCATTTAAACCTTATTTAGATGATATTCCTTGTTAAATATGACCAAATCATCCACAAATAATTAAATAAATCACTATTTATTTAATTATCTTTCAACCACCTCCTTAAATAATTAAATAAATCATTATTTATTTTGATTATCTTCTAACCGCTTCCTTAAAAAGATAAATAAATCATTTATTTATTTATTTTTGACAAATTAAGGGATTTGACCCAAGTCAAATACCTTTTCCCTCCAACAAATATAATAAAATATTCCATAAAAAGTGGATCTAGATCTCGTTAACCCATGCACCAAGATCTAGAATGACCCAATATTTTGTTATAAATAGGAGGGTTTTTCCTACCATTCTTCACCTTTTGTTGCCTATTAGATCACTCTAGATCTATACACTTGGTCACCATTTTCTGCCATTTGCTGTGTGAGCTCCCTTTGAGTTCCATTCTTTGTGTGGGTTTTCTACACCAACAAGAGAGAGAAATCTTAGATCTGAAGCACTGAGGACTTCCAAGAACCCATCCCACTGAGGAGAATTGGATACACCTTCTTGTTTTCCTCCCAGGTGCCCCATTAATATAAAAATTCTTTCAAAAAATTGTTCTTGTCTTGTCTATTGGTATATGGAGGAAACCCTTATTTTTTCTGCTTAATGTCTTTCCATGCATAGATCTGGTTTTTGCAACCCTTTTATGTCTAACTAACCGCAGATCTGAAGATATTGGCAGCCACTTTTGTTGTTAGGGCTATTAGTTATGCGTAGCTAAAGTGGTCCTTTTTCGTACACTTCGATAAAGGATTCATACTAACACACCAGATGTCACGTTAGGACCAAAGAATGAAAGCTGATCAATGGTCACGATCTGACCTTTGTGTGGGAAACAGATCACATGAAAGAGGGAAGAGACAAGTGCTCCCGTAACATAAGTATAGTAATTCCCCAAGTGTAAATTAAAATCCAAGGGGCCTGGAATAACTAACATGTCTATATAGATGGTTTTCCCTCCCAAAGTAACATGCAACTTCGGAAAGATCCCTAACAGTTGACTAGTTCCTTTGTTAAAAGCCAACAGATTCTGCGTAACAGGCACAAGCGGTGGAGAACCAAAAGCCTGTAAAGTAGTTGAAGACAAAGCACTAACGGACGTGCCTTCATCTATAATGGTGTTGGGTACGACCACATCAAAGTGCTGTACCGTGATCTCAAAAGGAACATAAGAAGGAAGGCGGTATCATACAAATCGATTCCAATCAAAGGAAGTGAACCAACTACTTGGAGGAGGTACCATTGAACTGAGATGGTCTTCCCCTACTGTTACTGAAGCAACAGGAGTATCCTCCTAGACCTCCATCATGGAAGCAGGAGGAGCAACCTTTTGAATCACAGGGATGCGATGATCTTTCTCCAAGTCTGAGGAATCTGAAGAAACAAGAGGAATGAGAGGGGGATGAGATCCACTCTCGATGAAAAATACCTGATGAACCATAAGCAGGATCAAGTTGACTGATTCCACGTCCAATGGTTGGTCAGGAACGAATTCCTGAATTTGAATTTCCGGGGGAGCGGGATTGACCAAGGATGACTCTTGACCGATCATGAAATCAACTAGCGGAGGACTCAAAGAAAGTTTCTACTAACCAGCTAGAAGGTAGGGTGCAGAAACAGTAGAGTTTCTCAACACTCCCTTGGATTCATCCACCTACGGACAAAGGTGAATGGGATGATTCCCTTCACACAACTTACAAGGGTCCGTAATCTTACCCTGTTTCTTACGAGTCTTATTAGTACTAGTCGAAGATGTGTCACCAATATGACTTCTAGAAGCCAAAGGCAATGACGGACGACTGTTAGACCATGCTTCAAGTACCTTAATAATACCAGGGCAGTCTCGAAGAATATGGTCACCTTTGCACAACATGCAAGGGAATTTTACTTTCCATGGAAGATTGGATGGTTTATCGATGGAAGGCAGCTAAGGCGCAATAGCTGCAGAGCTGGCCTTTCGCTTATCTGACTTCTTCTTCTTCATCTTCTTCTTCATCTTCTTAGCCACCTCGTTACTAGAATCCAAACTTTCACCAGGTGAAGTAGAAGAGGAGGAAAAACAAATAGGAAAAGAAAGGGAGAGGTCCACTTTAGAATCAACATGATGTTGTTCAGGTGGAGGAGATGGTTGTACAGAGGGTGGGATACTTAAGACCACAGAGGTGGAGAATAACCAAATAGGAAACCCAACAGTTAACCCAGGAAGGGATAATGTTTCCATATAAGGAGCACAAACATTCCCAAAAGAAGGAAAAGGACTAGGATTCCCCTCAGAGGGGATTCCTTGGTTAGTAAACTCCTGAAACGTTGCCATTAGAAACAATATTAAAACAAAATACTAAGGAATATAACTTTAACCAGGAATATTTCATGGGCAAGTAATATTTTAAGACACTGAAACAAAACTCTGTCATTTCATATTTTAAGAGTCGAGAAGTAGGAAAAAGCTGACTCTATCACTTTTAGGTTGAAACGAGCATGAAAATACAAGAGCTAGACGATCTCTTCTATTTTTAGGAAGTCACGAAAATATCAAAATGACTACTCAGGTATTCTAAGCAAGAGGGTGTACCAAGCTTCTGTGAACTGCCATATACACCTTGGTGATCAAATGAAACAGAAATGACCAAGGACTTGATGTACATGTAGGTAGTCTCCCCGAATGCTGTGTTCAGTGTATCACGGTTACAAGGTGATAGACTCAGCTTCCTATGGATAACAGTATTACAACCTATGAGGGTCTCCCTTTATATACTCGATGGTACGGGAAGCACAAGTCCATACTAGCGCTGTCTAAATCGAGATGGCGAACGATAGCTACTAGGTTTTAAGACGTCAGAACACGTCTCTAGCCTAGACCACTAAAAATGTTTCGTTAGGTTTCAATGCTTCCTTAGGTAAATTAAATAAATTTTAAAGTTGATCTTGAATTATGTCTTGGTTTCAAGGCCCTACCGCTATCACCTAAATCTCCTATATGCAGTTATATGAGGAAAGAAATCTTTCAATTCGATGAATTCTATATAGTTAAGGGAAGAGTCTCAAACAATGATGCAACAAAAAACAATACTGCAAACGAAACTTTTTCCTAACTAGATGACTTTCACTATCCAAAATTAACCTAAAACATTCAACGATGCAAATAATGCAATGTAATCTATGCAAAATCCTCTTTTTTGAAAACTATGCAATTGTAATCTATGCACAATTTCCTTTTTCATTTGAAAGAATGAGAATGCAATCAACGCATTTTTCGATGAAATGAAAATCTACTTAATGCATGCTTGTAATGAAATAGAATGCACTCAATGCGATTTTTAGTTTTCAATCATTAAAAAATGTAATCTAAGTTCAATGATGGATCTCAAAAAATACTTTTCAATGCAATGTGATCTAATGCATTTTAACGAAAAGCGAACTCTAAGACGAAAGCTAAATGAACGCAAATTTTCTTAATGAAGGATGAATGCAAAAGGGATGCAAACAAACACTAAGAATTCAATCGTTGTTTTAAACACTTTGTAACGAAATTCCTCAAAAGGCTACAAGACATATGAGGTAAAGCACAAAAAGGATTTCCAAAGCATGAGCTCAAAACAAGGCATTCATTCCCTTTTACATCAAGCAATCAAAGAAAGAAGAATTTTCAGTTGAACAATGAGCAATGTAATATATGCTCACAAGTGAAAAAGTAGAGGAGAAAATGTGTAAAGCATATAGAGAAAAATATCGGAAGGGAAAGACATGCTGGTGGAGGAATTAAGGAAAAACCTCAATTTTTCACACACCCTGAAATTGGCATGATTTTTGTGGGTGAAACTGGCACCAATTGGTGCGACTTGCTTAATGAAAACTAGCGCCAATGGCCAATTAGCACGGGTTGCTAACTGAAAACTAGCACCAATCAGTGCGATTGTTAGAAAAATAAAAGCACCAATGCCTGAACAGGAAAAAACAAAGAATTTCTCCCAACCAAGACTAGACTCACCACTTCAAGCAAAAACTAAAAGATCGTAATTGATGAAAAACATAGGAACAAATAGGGAAATGTTTGTTCAACTAAATCCGTCGAATGACTAAGACCTCAAAGAGTGACAAACTCAAAGGAAACTCCCTAGTGGAGTCTCCAATTTGTTGGTGAGGTAAATCCCCTCTGCGGACAGAGGCGATCCCACTAGCCCTAGAGTGGGTCTAGCCAGAAATGAGACAAGCTATAACATTGATTCCTAGTTAACAAATGGACGAAGATTCGATAGATGACTTACTGGAGGTCCTACGCTGTTGTTGTCGTCAAAAAGAGTGGCTGCCACTCGCTCATGGTTTGACAGATCACGATCCACTCGCCTTCACGCTCGGATACCTACACACACACAAGAAAAAATGACAATATACAACAGACTATTTCACATTCATAACTATCATTCAGTTGAAAAAGATTAAATCAATTGCATTAAATAAACATAACACAATGATGGAACCAACACCATATTCAAGTATATTAATGAAAGAAAGGAAGAGTACAACCAAGCTTTAATGTTGCGGTCTCCTCCAACAGGGTTCCAACGGAGCATGTCTCACAAAGGCTCGTCAGGAATTCAGACAGGGCTCTCTCTATGGAATTCTCCTTGGTTCTACCTTCTCTATAGCAATTACTCAACTATAGTATCTCTTCTCCAAGTTCAACTTCTTGGCTATATGTTCAGCTAGATTTTGTAAAGGGAGAAGGCGTGTTTATATAAAGGAAGAGGGAGAGGTTAGGATCCCTATAGTTATGGAGGGGAGTCCTATCTTCAAAGAGTGTTCCATGGGAGGTAAAATACACTACCTAAAGGGAGAGATCCGTGGCTTATCAAGTTTAACCACTTCTAATGAGTCATCCCTGAGGTAGTTAGAAGGAAACTTCTGCCTCTTTTTGTTAAAAAAAAAATCATAAAATAGCTGGCGCAGGAAATACACAGAGACAGAGCACCAAGTGGCGAGGGCTCTAGTGCAAATCTTCCCTATTGGCGCAAGGGGTGAACTGAATACCCGAGCCAATGTGAAAACATAGGTTTTTGTGTACTTTTTGAGGAAATGTTCAATAGGAGAAATGATGTCCTTATGCAGAAGGATGCAAATAAGGTATTTTCATAGTATGACATTGCTCATAGGTCATGGGAAAGACCCTCCAATATGCGAGGCAAGGGATTGCAGGGACGGTGACAAAATGATGTGTAACAAATTTTTCACATGCTTACTAGGCTCAAGCTTAAGAAAAGATAAGGCAAATTGGTGGAAGCAAGAGGGTCTCAATACGAGCCACGGAAAAGGAGGGAAAAATTGCCACATTATCCACCATCTAGTTCACCTCCACAAGAAGCAGAAGCAGCATTAAACATGCCCCCAGGAGAATGAGAAATCCATGAAGAGGTGGATCCCAAAGAAGATGAAAGGGTGTTCAGGAAAGCATTCCTTGACATGACTGAGATGATGAGAATCCTTTATCAAGAAAGGAATGAGAGAATGGAAGGATAAGGATCCAAATTTGACAAGGAAGGACAAGGATCATCAGGAGGTCAAAATGATGAAGAGAAATCAAAGGAGGGTGATTGAGGAAATGGAGGCAGTGGAAAGTCACCATCCTCACCCTCATCATCATCATCCTCTACCTCATCTTCAATACATTAGCCACATAAGTCAAAGAACATTGGTAAAAGGCCTTTCTAAAACATGATGTTAAGTTTGAATTCCCAATGTTTAATGGTAAATTCAATGAAGAAAAACTTGATAATTGGATTAGGCAATTGGAGGTCTATTTGAGAATTCGGAACCTTCATGATGATGATACCAAAATCCACCTAGCTTCATTGAGAATGGAAGGTTCAACACTTGTTTGGTGGGAAGCCAAGACAAATGAGGAGATCAAGAAGCATGGTAATATTATCATATCATGGATTTATTTCATTACTACAATAAAACAACAATTTCATCCATTAGCTCACATGAAAAATCCGTAATGAACTGGAAAAAATTCAGACAATTGAAAGGACGGAATGTGCAATAATACACCCAAGAATTTAGGACAAGAGCTCTCTTATTAGGGGTATATTTACAGAGCCAATATACTTTGCTCAAGTACATAGGAGGCTTACATAGCTACCTAAAACATACTATCCTAATGTTTAATCCTACAAGTCTAGATGAAGTTTGTGTTCAGGCCACACATCTAGAAGCTAGAGGGAAAAACATTACTAATGAGGGTAGGAAGAAACCTTTTAAGGGGAAAAACAAAGAGAAGACCTCAAAATGTAAGGGAGAAAAGCATTTTTCAAGAAAGAGGGAGAAAAAGTGGTCTGTAAACATTGTTCAAGAGAAGGCCATGATGAGAATCATTGTTGGAAATTACATCCTGAAAAGAGGCCCAAACATCAGAACAAAAAAGGGAAACCAAAAAATGCAGCTACAACTCAACATGATTTAGGAGAGGATTCAGGTGATGAATCTAAAATTATAGCCATGGGATTGAAGAACATGAAGGGGAAAGAAATTGAAACTAAAACTAGTACTAATACATCAAACTATCACATACAAGCTCCAAATGAAGAAGAGATAATTGAACTGTTTCATGTGAGGGTCATATCCAAACCTACCAAGAATGACACACTATTTGACAGTGGGTCACAAACAAACTTAATCTCTGAAGACTTGGTCAAGAAACTTAATCTTGAGACCATTCCACATCCAAAACCATATCCACTTGGCTGGATTTGTAAGGATGCAAATTTACAAGTTTAAAAGAAGTGCATATTGTGGTTTGCAATAACTGCACATTTTGTTGACACAGTTGAATTAGGTATGGTTCCGCTTGATATTACATATATTGTGTTGGGTAGTCCTTACTTGTATGACAGGAAAGCAATCTTCCATCACCATGAGAACAAATACAATTTATTCAAATATGGAAAGGAGTACATGTTAGAGAACATCACAAGAAGACAAATATTGTGATGGTAAATGCTGGATAGGTAAAAAGGTTGGTGAATTAAAGTAAGAATTTTGTTCTTCTAATGATTAAGCCTAAAGATGATGTTAATCATGAAGCATTTGAGGATTTTTATCCTAATTTGAAATCAAATTTCTATGATGTAGTTGATTCACATCATGAGATGTTTCAGGAACCAACAAGATTGCCTCCTAAAAGGGAGATTCAACATGAGATTCAGTTGTAGCAAGATTTTCCTCTTCCAAACATTGGCATGTATCACATGTCAATAATGGAGAATGCTGAAATTAAGAGGCAAATCGAGGACGTGTCTAACAAGGGACTCACAAGGCCAAGCACTTCGCCATGCGGCTCACCAATAGTCTTGATTCCGAAGGAAGATGGGACTTGATGCATGTGTGTAGACTTCAGAGCTTTGAATAAGATAACGATAAAGAATGAATACCCACTCCCAAGGATAAATGATTTGCTTGATCAGCTGAAAAAAAGAATTTTTTTTCACTAAGTTAGATTTACGAAGTGGATATCATCAATTAAGAATTTCAGAAAGTGATATATGGAAGACTACATTCAAAACCAAACAAGGACTCTTTGAGTGGTTGGTTATGCCATTTGGTTTGTGTAATGCATCGGCAAATTTTGTGCATGTCATGGATAATGCTTTGCATCTATTTCTTGATGATTTTGTGATTTCGTATATATATGATATACTGATTTTCAGCAAAACAAGAGAAGAACATGTCTTGCATGCGAAAAGGGTGCCTGATGTTTTGAAGAAAGAGAAATTATTTCTTAAGATGTCAAAGTGTGAGTTCGGAAAGACTTGTTTGGTTTATTCGGGACACATCGTAGGAGGAGGCAAGTTGAGAATTGATCCTTCTAAAGTGGAGGCCATTGTGAATTGGCCCACTCCCAAAACAGTAACCGAGGTAAGAAGTTTCTTAGGCACAACTCAATATTGGAGAAATTTTATTGCTAACTTTTATGCCATATTAGATCCTATGCATGCAATGACAAGTGTGAAGAAAGGCTTCCAATGGGGAGGAAAACAACATCAAGATCAAGCTTTAAAAGACAATATCATTTCAGCTCCATTCCTTGCATTACCGAATTTGAGATAGCCATTTGAAATACAAACCAATGCTAGTGATTATGCCATGGGCGTAGTACTTTTGCAGCATGGTAATCCTATCACTTTTCATTCTAAAACATTCAATGGTGTTGTAACTAATTATCCTACATATGACAAAGAGTTGTATGTGTTGGTAAAAAGAGTCAAGAAGTAGAAACACTACTTGATGTGTAAAGAGACGATTATACATATCGATCACCAACCATTACATTACTTGCAGCCACATACAAAATTGCAGCAATCACAGCATTTCAGGCGGATCAGATTTCTTCAACAGTTTCACTTGGTTATAAGGTACAAGAAAGGTATTTTCAATAAAGTTGTTGATATGCTCTCAAGGCCAATGAAGTGATTCTAAATTACTTAACAATGATTCTATTGTACATGAGAGTTACATAGAACAATATGCACATGATGTTGATTTTCAAGATATCTATGCGAGTTTGAGTGAAGGGAATGAAGTTGAGGAAAATGATTATCACATGCATAACAATTTTTTGTTTCATTTGGATAAGTTGTGTATACCACAAGGAGAGAGGCTTAGTGTCATGAGAGAGGCTCATTCATCTCTTATTGTTAGCCACTTTGGGTTAAGAAAAATAGTGATACATGTACAAAGGTATTGCTATTGGCCTCTCATGATAGATAGTGTGTCACATTTTATAAGAGGTTGTTCTATGTTTGCAATAAGAAAGCCTAGCAATAGGAAGCTTGGGTTGTACATGCCCCTACTAGTAACATCAAGGCCATGGGAGAGTCTCTCCATGGACTTTGTTGGAGGTCTACCTATGTCAAGAAAACAGCATGATTATCTTTATGTAGTTGTGGATAGATTTAGTAAAATGTGTATACTTATGCCATGTAAGAAAACCATTACTGCTGAACAAATTGCTGAACTTTATTTTAAACATGTATGGGTTCATTATGGATTGCCAACTTCTATTGTTAATGACAGGGATTCTAGGTTCATTGGGATTTTTTGTTCCAATATTTGGAAGATGATGGACACAAATTTGAAAAAGAGTATTTCCTTTCATCTGCAAATTGATGGCCAAACCGAGGTGGTAAGCATAACCATTATGCATCTATTTAGAGGATATTACAGCAAACATCCCATGTTCTAGGATGAACAACTGTAGTACATTCAGCACACTTACAACCGGGCAAATTATTCTTCTATAAATACTTCACCTTTTGAAGCATGCTTTGCGTATTTTCCAAAATCGCCATTAGACTTCACCTTTGAGAAGGATGTTGCAATTGATGGGAATAGTGATATTGACAAAGCTTGAAATTTCATTGAGAAAATTCAGATTATTCATTAACAAGTTCAAGAACAACTTGAGAAGAGTAAAAAAAATTACAAGGAGAAGCATGACAAACATAGATTTGATAACAAGTTTCAAGAAGGAGATGAGGTATGGTTGCACATAAGCAAAGAAAGGATGAAAGGGGAAGGTAAAAAGCTCAAGCCCATTCGCTATGGTCCATTCAAGATCATAAAGCAAGTTGGTAACAATGCATTTCAACTTGACTTGCCTTCATACATGCAAATGTATTTAGTTTTTAATGTTAAAAATTTATGTTTGTATGAGCCACCTTTGATCGGTGATCAAGGAGGTGATGTTCAGCTGCCTTCTATTGAAGATTTATTGCCAGAATTTCTAGATGAGCTCAAGGAGGATACCACTCTTGACACGAGGACAAGAGCATTTAAGAGGGAAAGTGTCGACTACCTTCGAGTTGGGCTCAAAGGCAATAAGCCAATTAAGGAAAAGCGAATGGAAGTTGGAAAGGTGAGGGAGCAGTACCCTCATCTACTAAACAGGTAATCAAAGTCTTTTGGAATCCAAAAGCTTGCCAATGGGAAGGTGTGATCAGGAGTTCATAAATTTTGCACAAAATTGAAAGTGCTCGAAATTATACGAACCTGAATGACTGGGGAGATCTCGTCATTATGATTTCGGCACCGCGAACTATTCGAAAAAATGATGTTGTATGAGGGAGATATCACGTTCTGGTCAATTTCCCAAATAGTTAAGATTTGTGACAGGGTTGACTGGGATACCTAGTTAGAATGTAGGTACACAGTCAAAAAAGAAGAATATACCTAAGAATATTCCATTTTTCAAGCCAATGATAAGTTGCCAAGTGTCTTGATTTGATTGGATTGGTGGATTGTACGAGTTGTTTTCTTGTGCAATGGAAGGGTGACATGTGGCCAGCCCAGAGGCTGCCATGTGTCCCCTATATGGTTGAATAAAATTTTGTATGGGTATGGGGGGTTCAATCCCGCAACCTCCAAGCGCGCTCGCAAAGGCTTCGACCAACTCTGCTATACAATGTTTCGTACCCTATAGGTGGTCCGCATAATTTTAAATTGTATTGAAATGCAAGTTGCGGGGTGGACTGTTGGCGGTCCCAACCCGCTGTGGCTCGTTCAAATGTTCACATGCTATAGCATTAAAATATTAACATATTTTTTTGCCATCCGATAGTTACGATAACCATTACTTCAGCGGTTAGTGCTTAGACCTTGTCACATGCACAATTCGCTGGAAGTGCCAACAGTTGAGAAACTTTGCCTCCATGGTGGTTCTGTGCCAAATGTGTTTCATGCGGAGTTTTAATGTGACCACGAGGTTTAAGGGGGTCAGCATGTGGCCACCCCCGCAATTAACCATTACAGTTTATGTTGCGGCTAATATTTTTGTGAGAAGTTTAGCGCGCCTCCGAATTTAGAGGTTTTGTCATATTTAACTATAGTTAAACTGTATTCCTGCAATTTTAGTGGAGGATTTCTAGGGGATATTGGGAAAAAGATTAGCTAGGTTAATTTTCAAGCAATTTTGGTGAAATAAGAGTCTACCTAGGATAATTTGAGGATTATGGAACCATTGGTGCAGGTAAAACAACCATTGGAGGCTTGTAAACAAATGTATTTTCAATTTTGAGCATAATGAGAAGATGGACATGCCATTGGGAGTTGGACTAGCAGATGTAGCCCAAGAGGGGTGAACTGCTTCATCATGCCTGCTGTGTAAATCTTATGTGTGGTTTTATTTATCTGTTATACATTGTTTTTCAGTGTTATTTAAGCTTATTTACATGCTTAAAACTCACAATTTCATCTATGTTTCATGGTTAAATTCCTCAAACCTTAAGCAAACAAATGGAGACAAATATGTACATGTTTTATAATTGAAGGGACACTTAGCACAAAAAACTAATACAGTCCTTTTAGATCACCTATGTAGGCGCCAAGAGTCTCGCAGATGTACTCATGACCATACTGTGGGAGCATTCAGGGGTTAAGTAGGTTAAAACCTCAGTGGAATCGAGAGGCTAGTTACTTGAGTGGTTGGGATGGTTCCTATGAGTCTTGTTGCTGATGTGGAAGGTATGTATGATGCGTTTCCATCAGTTCCACTTCCTTAAGGTCACCTAAGAGGCTGAATCATATCATATTAGTCTCTCGTCATATATTTACACTGGTTGGCTAGTTACTTGGGTAGATGTGGGATAGGGGTGTTACAATTGAACCATCCTCATTTAGGAGGTTTCTAACCTATGGGGTCTAACCATCACCCGAGTGACATCATGTGGACATAATCCACACCTCATGTCAACCTACAAGAGGTCCACTTATCACACATATGTGCCTCCTTTGGGTACCTAAATCTCCCAAACTGTTTGCAATGTGTCCTTCAAGAGGCCATGCTGACATCATCGCCACCTGATGATAGGTCACCTTATATCTAGTTTAAGTAGAGCGAGGGATCCCCTAATGACTATTTTCACACTTGGTTTTACTTAGTAAATGGGGACCCTCAAACACGGAGCCCCTTAAGAAATCATTTTCAAATAATTGCAGGGTTCCGACCTTCTAGGCTTTCGGGTTGGCCACCTCTGGAGAATTTCTTGTTTGATAGATATGAGTGATGAAAGATTTTTTCCTCACCCTTTCTCAATAGAACCTCGATGCCCTTTACTCTTGAGTCCCTAAATATAAATTAAATTATCTTTCAGGCTTGAGGATCTATGACTTTTCTGCCTCGTTATTTCGACCAATCACGTGAGGGGGAACTTGGTTCCATCAATTGGAAGCCTCCCTTGAATAGGGTTTTGACCATCGAAAGGATAAGGTCATCCCAAACTTTCCTATAATCTCATTGTCTCACTCCTCAACACCACAAAAAATGCCTTCCTCTACATTCCCTCCATGACTCGGTCAAGGGACCTCATCTCTGCAACCTCCCTGGCTACAAGCTCTATCGCCACACAGACTTATTTGAGCCAATCTTGTTGACTATGGCTCTATCTCCTGAATCTTGTAGACTCCTAGATGTGCTTCATAGTTTCATGATTATGCTCGTGGTTGCTTAGGGAGGTCTACGACATTATCCCTCTTGAGATTCCGTGATAGATTCTCCATTGGGTTCATGGCCTGTGAGTATTCCCTTCCCATTGGGAGGGAATGCCACCGAAGGCGACATAGTTTCTTCTACATCACTTACCTACTATGAGCTTGGTGTGGACTCTTGAGATATTCATACATTTCCTTCCATACGCTAACGATACTAGACCTGATGTCGATCTTGTAAGAAACTCCATGCTATTACAGAGAACCTACGTGTTCCTCGACAACCACCCTAAGATGCCAAAAGAGATATCCAACTTACTGACAATGTTAGGCTAAATTCCATATAGGCAAAGCTGGTAGGTTGAATGGTCCCAGGGGAAAAATTCTTTTGAAATCAATACATTTCTTTCCATGCAAGATGACAAATTGTAACATGGAAAAAAAATGACATGCAAGCAAATACAAACCCTACTATGCATAGGGTCTTCCATGTGATGTTCGTATTAATAAAAGGGTCTCAGAACCCACTATTTTTCAATTTTTAATCCAAGATCTCATGGCTCGTCCATGACATGTAACAAGTTTTGTCCCTTCCTTAATAATTTTTTTATGTGTTCATTATCTGTTGTTAAACATGTATGTATATCTAGGCTGAGCACAACATTTTAGCTTAGTCTTTGTTATCATGAATTTTTTATGCCTCTTATGCATCATATGTTTTGTGTGTACCATTAGAAATCACTAAAGACATTTTTTCTTTCAACTTTCACACAAACACACACACACACACATATATATATACCCATAGAGATGTGCCACATATGCAAGCATAATCAACACAATGAATTCCTTGAATCTAGAACCATTATCTATAACACAATGACATGATTAATTAGAAGATAAACGACATACATAGATACTTATATTTGAACTTGTAAGGAAAATGAGTGTGGGACAAGGAGTCTCCACCCAATCATAGAAAGTTGCATCCATACTTAATTGAAGTTTTGACCCCCAGGCTAGATTCTGGATTCCTCGAGGTGGGGTGGGTGGGGGGTTGCTTGCTTCTGGGACTAGCACATTAATTGCCACTAAATTAGGGTCTCCAGAAGAATTCCTTCCTCAATCCCACCAATTGACAACTACTTGATTGGTCAACATCGAAGTCCAGAAGCGCCCAACCTCACCCCCAAGTGCACACATAGTGATTTACACACTTCTAGGTATTCTAGAATTTCAATGTACCATCACGATGGTAACCACAAGTCTTCATTTTGATCTTCCTTTGACTTTTCTCTAGGATGGTTTCTTCCCAAGCTATTACAAGGCTCCAGAGTATGTTATCTCAACCCACAGCCTCCAAGGAACCCAATATGTTACAGGCTCCAGACATTCCATCCCAACCCATAGCCTCCAGCGACTCAAGTTGTTACAATGTTCCAGAGACCTTTGGCTCAACCCTAGACTCCATGTAACTAAGTTATTACAGGGCTCCATGGATCCTATCTCAACCCACAGCCTCCAGATACCCCAAGTTGTTACAGGGCTCCAAAGACTAGCAAATCAACCCACAACCTCCATGGATTGATAGCTAATCCCCTTCTCTCCCCTTCTCTTCAGTGCCACATGTTGTAATCTCCTGTTGAATCTTCCCCTTGATAGCCCTCTTCGTATGTCTCTGTATCTCCTCCTCCTATCTGAAAGTGTCTGTGCCCCTGTATCTCCTCCTGCCTCTAGCTTTTCTTGGCCTCTTCCTTGGCCAAAATTACTATTGTGTCTTCACTGCATTGCACAATCCCTCCATAATTGTTTTTCGCTTTTCTTGTGGTTGTTTCTCAAGCAATATGGCCCTGCATACTTCCTCTTGCAGCTCATTTAATTTCAAGAGCTCCTTCACCAATTCATGCACCAACCAGCTTTTAATGGTTCTCATGCATTTCAAGTTTCTTCTCTACACAAAAAACCATAATGTCCCAAGCAAACAACCTGCTCCCAGCTCTGAAACCTGTGTGTTCCCTTTTGTTGATTTCAAATGTTGCAAAATATTAACAATATAGTTTATATGAACACTTTGAATGAAGCTAGCACATAAATAGTGGGTTAAAATAGATTTATATAAATAACTATACACATAATTACTATATAAATTTAAATTGAAAATATAAATACATTAAATAAATTTTAAAATTATAATAATAATAATTTAATATCAAAATAAAAATAGAATTAATATAAAATTAAAAATAAAAGAGAATATTATTGAACATTAGTTGTCCACGACAAAGACTCACGAAAGTTCATTATGATTATAAGTTGAGGAAAAATAAAATAAAATAAAATCATTCATTTTCTTTTGGGAGAGGGTTCCACAAAAGTCCTCTTTGTTGTTATTTATATTTATTATTAGAAAAGGCTAAGATAAGTTTCCACATTATATAGATTTTAAGAGGAACACACTGAATGGGATCCATCATTGCACTTGCGACGAAACCCAAAAATCATTGATTCGCGTTGGTTGTTAGCTGTTACGACAAATGACACGACTTTCATAAAATATATTGTAAAGTGCGAAGAATGTGACTACAGCTGCTTCCGAAAAATTAGAGAGTTTAAGTATGGTTATTAAGGTATGAATGATTTATCATTGTGACCAGATTACATGTGTAATGAAATATATAGGAATTCACATCAAAGGTTGAGAAAATGAATTTATATTAAATTATATTCATCTAGAATGATAACGATTAATGTTTATTATCTGTGAAATATTCTATTAAATCTTTAAAATGTAAAGAATTACTAAACTTTTTTAAAGTAACTCGTTGCATCGTCGGTGCTCTCCAATTTCATGCTCTTTGTCGCGTACCTTTCAATTCACTGCCGCGTGTAGATCAAGTTGACATATTGCTTTCAATAAAAATAAAATGTAAACTGCTGTCGGTGCTCTCCAATTTCATGCTCTTTGTCGCGTACCTTTCAATAATTATAACTTTAAAAACGTTGGAGAATATGTCGGTATTAATTTATAAATAATATATAATATCCCAATAATTATAATTTAAAAAATAATATACAACATCCAAATAAATTAAGTGAAGTGATTCGAAAGCCGTGAATCTCGGCATCATGAAAGCTCCTGTCAATCATGGAATTATCGCGACGCGTCGCTTTCATTATCTGCGAGTCTTATTTCCTCTGCCATAGGCCATAAATGTGTCCAGCCTGGGCGCATTTATGGGCCTATGGCAGAGGAAATAAGGTTGCTAGGCACATTTATGGGCCTATGGCAAAGGAAATAAAGCTCACCTTCATTATCCAAATGGCAGAGAAGCATCTATATCTATATATGGAATTATGGTTCTATTAATCTGTGGGCAGTATATGTTTTTAAATTTGATTTAACTATATACATTATGGACTGGTGGTCTATATTGCTTAGCTCATTAATAAAGTGATAACTCTATATATTATATTGGTTGTAGTTTAGTTGGGACAAAAACACAATCATTAAGTTGTTTGGGATGAAAATAATTGACTTGTCAAATAAGTAGTAAATGTAGGGAGGTTTTATATATTTACACTTGTCTTTTAATACATTTATCTCTTTATTTTTTTCTTGTAATTATTTATTGATTTTTTTTTTAATATATTTCCAAATAACTTTACGGACCAGAAATTTATCATTATAATTCTATAATTAGAAAGACCCACATTTTGACATGCCAACTATCCAACCATATACATATACAACCCTCATACATTTACTACAAATTGACAAGCCAGTTATGTGTTGCCAAATTTGGGTGGGTATCTACAACTACGACACCGGTGATCCTCTGTCTGACGATCACTTGATGACGCAACTTAATGACACAGAGATGATGCTCTCACGATTAACGCGCCACGCAACTTAATGACAGGATGTTTTCCATTCGCCTATAACTAAAATTAGGTTATACACAAACCCCAAAACCAGAGATTTCTCGCAGATCCTGTGGCGATAACCCTTTCATGATCATTAATCAACGATATATTTATCAGCAGCGCATGTATGATCTATGCTTTAGAATTTCTTTAATGCTCCTTCACTTCCGAATCTGTACGCTTCTCTTCCTGGTTAACAAATTACCATGGTATTGAATGACTTAAGGAGTGTTGTATTTTTTGGCTTATCTGATATCTGATTCTAATTTGTGGCAATCTTCCTTTGGAGTTATGCAGACGATGAGCAATGCTGAAGAGAAGCCACTCGCCCCTTCTCCATCCGATGCTTTCCACGATCATTGCAACATGGAACAAAAAGAATGTTTGGATAATTGCACGATCCTTTACCATTTTGCCTCAAATGATCTCCACAAGTTCTCAATCTTGCATCAAGTGTTTGGGGCGTGCAACGTTGTGAAATTGATTCAGGTAAGGTCCAAAAATATTTTGTAGCAGGTTTTCATATTTTATAATATTAAACCATCTTCACTTTCTATTTCCTTTACCACGATACAAAAACATTTTAATCCCTGATATGTATGGTATGCAAACTTTTAGCTCCTATAACAACTCGTTAAAAACAAAAGTTCTGAACATAAACTTGTTTTAAAAGATCCTGTTCGGAATTTAATGGATTTATGTTTTGTTATACTGTGGATTTTATTAACCTACAACATAGTACCAAGAGATATAATGGATCTGTGCTCTTTTTCTCTTTGCAATCAACCCCTTTTTATATCTTCCACTCAGAGCTACAATTGCATTTCGATCTCGCTCTCTTAACGGAGATCTTCTCTGTTTCCAACTTCATTTTATAATCCGTTGCACTGTGGCAGAATCTTCCCTTGGATCAGCGAGTTGATGCAATAAATAGTATGGTTTACGAAGCAAGTACAAGACTACAAGATCCTGCATTCGGGTGTGCAGGCATAATACAGCGGCTTCAACTCCAAATATCAGACCTGGAATCACAAATAACTGCAACAGAGTCAAAATTACAGAAAATAAGTTCTCAACAGGAGCAACTTCTGGCCTCTATCCCAGGATTCAACAATCTGTTTAATCCCACAATCAGCACATCATTAAACGACGCTGATTACGATGATGAGGACTAATTCAATTCACAACTTAAGGGATTGAATAGAATGCAGTTTCTGAAAATGAGTACCAAATTGATAGAGAAGCTTTATTATTTGTTATTTCCTAATAATATAAAATGCCAAAAGTACTTATGTCTAGGTATATTAGCTAGGTACTAGTAGCCCCAAGGGTTAGCTCAAGTGGTAGTGAGCCAATACATGGTCCTCTCAGTTGAGGGAGGGTTCGATCCTTGAGTTCTTTGGGGTTAGGCGCCGAAAGTCTGCCGAACGGTTTACCGCACGTACCATTCAGAAATTCTGGGGAAGTACGCCTTGAGTTCTTTGGGGTTAGGCGCCGAAAGTCTGCCGAACTATTTACCACACCTACCATCCAGAAATTCTGGGGAAGTACACCCGGTTTCCCGTAAAGGAATTTATCATAATTAGTTAAAGCAATATTGTGTGGAGGTTATCTTAAGAATTTTAATTTGATGGAGTACCTACTAAGTATATGATATGCATTTATAGCTTGGAATTTTTTTACATTATTGAATTGTTTATTTTAAATATATTTGTTGTGTATCTGAAATGAAGAAATTATAAATCTCAATTTCATATCAACAAAATATAAATATAAAGAAGAGGAAATTTAATATATATATATATATATATATATATATATATATATATATATATATATATATATCAACTGTTAAGATTATGTGTTTCTTTGGTAAAATTTTATAGATTCAAATTTAAAGAGGATTAAAATATACATACATTTATAAACTTTAAATGAAAAAATATCGTACATCAATTTAATATATAATTTAACAATAATATTAAAATTAAATTAAATTCTCATTCTTATTATTATTATTATTAAAACATGTTAAAAATAAATAAATAACAAACTTAATTTTAATTTAGATATTAGAAATAATTAAATATATTTATTCCTACTTTATCGTGGATATTCTTGGTTTGTAAACAACTTTTGTTATAATATCATGGGCCATTACTACGTCTTATCAATACTACATGCCCAAAAAACCATAAGTCATTTCATATGACAAATGTTCAGATGACATTTTTTTAAATTAATTATTTTAATTAAAAGGATTAAAAAAGACATAATTACCGTGGAGATAAATCCTAATCATTGATTTGTGTATTCTACTTTGAAAATTTTAGTATATTTCATGGACTTTAAATCCCTACCATCCATCTAATAATCCCACCAATTTCCTAGGGATTTGAGATTATTCCAATTCCAATAAGTTCCTCCATGATAAGCTCCATTCATTTATAAGAATTTTTTTTTTAGCGAAATGGTCCAATTTACAATAAGATGTGTAATTCCTTTTTTTCTTAAGTTAAATTTGGCCCATATTAAAAAATGGAGATGAAAAAGGTAGACAATGCCTGGTATGACCAATTTAAAAAATAGTCTATTTTTAAAAATATATTAATTTAATTTAATTGTAGAAGACATTTTATTTCAACTTAAGGTGGATGATGATATGTTTTAATTTTTTTAATGTCATAATGTTTATAAAGACTTGTAGTGTATTATAGAGTTTATTAGTTTGCATTTACTTTTAATAAATTCAAAAAATGAGATTAGTGCCACGTGGCTCCCCACCCACCAATTTCTTATGGATTTGAGATTATTCCAATTCTAATAAGTTCATCCATGATAAGTTCCTCATTATTATTTATACAATTCAATTATATATAAGAAAATTTTATTTAGCAAAATGGTCCATTGCTTTTTAATAAATTTTAAAAATTACATTCTTGCCACGTGACTCTCCACCCACCAATTCCCTAGGGATTTGAGATTATTCCAATTCTAATAAGTTCCTCATTATTATTTATAACATTAATTTATATATAAGAAAATTTTATTTATCAAAATGACCCATTAATTTTAATAAATTTAAAAAATTAGATTCATGCCACTTGGCTCCCACCCACCAATTTCCTAGGGATATGAGATTATTCCAATTCTAATAAGTTCCTCATTATTATTTATAACATTAATTTATATATACGCAAATTTTATTTAGCAAAATGGTCCATTACTTTTAATAAATTTAAAAAATTAGATTCGTGCCATGTGGCTCCCCACCCAACAATTTCCTAGGGATATGAGATTATTCTAATTCTAATAAGTTCTTCCATGATACGTTCCTCATTATTATTTATAACATTTGAATTTATATATAAGAAAAACTTATTTAGGAAAATGTTCCATTTTACAATAATATGTGTAATTCCTTTTTTTTTTCTGAAGTGAAAGTTGACCCATGTCAAAGCAACAAACGGGACAAATGTCAAATGGAGATGAAAAAGGTAGAAAATTTCTAGCCTACCCATTTTAAAAAGGGAAACATATTTATAGTAATTTGGCGGAGAGGTGGATTCTACAGCAAGTATGGGAGAGATGTGTAAGTTTTTACCTCGAGAGGCTCATTTTACAGTGCAGTATGGGAGAGATGTGTAAGTTTAAACTCTAGATATATATGAGAGGGAAGAACAAAGACATATGATAGAGGTGGAGAAATAGGGGGAGTGACAAGGGAGAGATCGAGATAAAGTGAAGGAGAGGGGACAGGAGAAATGAAGAGAGAGAGAGAAAGAGGAGTGCGAGAGGTAGAGAATGGTAAGAGAGGGAGACATAAAGATGGAGGTGGGAGAGAGAGAAGGAGAGAGGGAGAGAGAAGGAGAGATGATTTGAGGGTACACACACACACACACACACACAGAGAGAGAGAGAGAGAGAGAGAGAGAGAGAGAGAGATGGTGTTGGAAGGGGAGACAGGGAGGGGAGAATAAATACATAGAGTGAGAAATGGAGAGAGAGGGACTGAAAAGGGAGAGATGGAGAGAGAGTGTGTATGTTTAGGGGTGAGATAAAGAGACATATAAGGATTGATGGAGACAAAGGGGGAGATAAGGAGATAGAAGGAGAACAAGGTGGATATAATAACATAGTTGAAGAGAGAGATAGAGTGTTGGGGGGAGATAGAGGATAGGAGGGGAAAGAGAGAAAAAGAGAGAGTGAAGATAGAGTGTTGGGGGGAGATAGAGGATAGGAGGGGAAAGAGAGAAAAAGAGAGAGTGAGAGGTTTGAATGGAAGAGAGAGAGAGAGAGAGAGAGATGGAAGATTAAATGGAAAATAGAGAGAGAGAGAGAGCGGTGGGGTGGGGAGAAGATAAAGATAGGCAAGAGAGGAAGGATGAGAGATATGACTTGAGAGAGTAGAAGAGAGTGATGGGGAAGAGAGAGGAGTGTAGGGGTAGAGAGAGAGAGAGAGTGATGGTGGAATAGAGTGGGAGGTAGGAGAGAAAGGGATAGAGAGGAAGGAAAAGAGAGTGAGGAGGAGAGAAGTAGGGATAGAGAGATGGAGCTGGAAGGGGAGAGAGGGAGGGATGGAGAGATGGATTTGGAGGGGGAGAGATGGAGGGAAGAAGAAATACATAGAGAGTGATAAGTTGAAAGAGAGAGGTAGTGAAAAGGGAGAGATGGAGAGTGTGTGTGTGTGTTTTGGGGTGAGATAAAGAGACAAAGAAGGAAAGATGGAGAGAAGGTGAAAGAGAGGCATATAGTAACAAAGTTGGAAGGAGAGAGGTAGAGAGAGAGAGAGAGAGAGAGAGAGAGAGAGAGGTGGGAGAGAAAGGAAGAGAGAGAGGATGTGAAAGAGTGGAGAGAGGTAGGGAAATAGATATGCATATGGAGGTAAGAATAAATACATAGACAAAGAGAGGGAGTGATAAGGAAGATGGAGAGAGAGGGAGAGAGGAAAACAGGAGGGAAGAGAGATAGAAGTGGGGGAGAATGATGGAAGGGGAAGAGAGATGAGTGAGAGAGGGAGAGGAAGAGGAGTGACAGATAGATAGATTGGAGAAAGAGACTGTATGTTTTGGGGTTGATATAGAGAGACAAGGGGATATAGAGATATAGATGGAATGTGAAGAGAAAGAAGAGAGAGATGGAGAAAGGGAGGGATGGATAGAGAGATTGATAGATATGGAGTCAGAGAGCGTGTGTGTTTGGGGGGGTGAGATAAAGAGACAAAGAATGAGAGATGGAGGGAGATATACATATAAATAGAGGGGGGAGAGAGGGAATAATATTTCTTGCACTATATGCATTTATTTCAGTGTAGATGGTGATTTCTAATCCTATTTGATTGCTTGCACTAGATGCATTGATTTTAGTGTGGACGTTAATTTCTAATGATATTTGATTACTTGCACTAGATGCATTGATTTCAATGTAGATGATTTCTAATCCTATTTAATTTCTTGCATTAAATGTATTTATTTCAGTGTAGAGGGTGATTTCTAATCCTATTTGATTACTTGCACTAGATGCATTAATTTCAATGTAAATGCTGATTTATATTTATATTTGATTTCTTTCACTAGATGCATTGATTTCAATGTAGATGATTTCTAATCCTATTTGATTTCTTGCACTAAATGCATTTATTTTAGTGTATATGGTGATTTATAATCACATTTGATTGCCTCCACTAGATGCATTGATTTATGTGTATATGTTGGTTTATAATCCTATTTGCTTACTTACACTATATGCATTGATTTCAATGTATACATTGGTTCGTGATTTGATTTAATTGGATGTATGATGGTATATTAATTTTGAAGTCATTGGAGTAATAGTGATGGTACAAAATATTATTGATAATGTACATTGATTTTTTTGTTCTAATAATTAAAGCTATTAATATTGGAGATAAAGAGAGAGAAGGTATGATGTTTACTACAACATATTGGGTTTACGATTTCAAGTGTCATTTTCATATAATCGATATGAAAATATGACAAAACTAACAAGGGCGACAATAAGAATAGTATAAGAAAATAGTTTGAGATTGATCACAATGAAGGCTATTTGTAATTCACTACATTCTTATTATTCACATTTTCTATCATTCAACACTATTACGTTTTAACTTCGCATTCAAAAATTTTATTTTATCATTTTTCATCATTAAAGTTATTGTACAATATTTATCATCTCAACAATGTGAGGTATCTAAGAAATTTTAAAATTAAAATGACGAGATAAATCTCAGACATAATTAGGATAGTTAAAATGGTTATATTAATATTGAATGTATTTACATATTATTGATAAAATTAAACATACGCTCTATAGATTTTCCTTGGATGCACACGACTAAAACCAACCTAGATCCATCTTAACTCCATATCGATCAAGTGCTGAGAGGGATCAATTCTCTTGAGGTGCAAACCTTTCCTTAAGTTTTTCACTCAAAAAAGAGATTTACACCTAAAGAGATTTGATCTCTTTCAGAGCCTGATAGATCCAGAGTTAAAATGGGTCTAGATTAGTATAAATTTTAATTTAGATGATAATTTTGATTTACTTTTAAATTAAATTAAATTATTAATAATTGTTAAGTGAATAATAAAATTTAATAATAATAATAATAAATATTTTATTCATAATAATAAATATGCATTTTTTTTCTATTTTAATCTAGTAAACATTTCATCCTATAGTCTTGGTAAACCAACCATAGTATTGAACCATAATAATGTAACAAAAAATATTACGACACCTATAATAAAGTAGTTGTTTAATTAGTTTGAAATTGATGCTTATCTACATTAGTTGACTTAGCTTTAAGATACCTCTCAAATCACATATTAAATTGGAATATAACCAGTTTAGATCTATCTAATTGAATTAGATTTATCATATTCTATACTTCAAAAAGAAAGTTTGCGAGAGTAGGGATTTTTAATTATTTATTTATACAGTGATTTAATTTTTTTTAATGAGCCCACATTATTTAGATGTTTTGTATAGTTACTTGAATTTTTTTTTTTACTTTTAAAATTTTTTATTTAGATAAAAATAAATAATTTCAAATTTGATACTTGGTTGTAAAATAAGCCTCTCCCCAGATAAAAATGAGAAATTTCAATTTTAATACTGTGCTATAGAATAAGCCTCTCCCCAGACCAGTTGGTTGTTTATGTTTAAGCCTCTCCCCAGACCAGTTGGTTGTTTATGTTTATAGATAAGGCTAAATCATACCATCCCACCTACTAAAGAAGATTACATCAAACACCATGGTGGTATTAGAGCGAAGGATTTGTGGCTCATAACCTGGGATCTTCTCCAGGTAGAGATCGTCCTTCACTACCACAGAGTTTCAAACCTCTCCACTCTGTCATTCTGTGAATTACTTCACCATTTTTACAGACTCAGTCCACTCTGCCTAGCATATAATCTCAGTAATTTTCACGGATATTTCTTTGTCTGAGAGTTGGTATGTTACATGTGTGGAAGGCGTCTTTCAGAAACCCTACCATACGAATTTCTCGTATGAATATCCTTTTACTTTGCCGGCACTCTTACTACATCGCGATCCACGTGTTCTTCAACAGTACCTGAATTTTGACCTCACGAGTTTATTCTCTTGGCAATATTTTAGAGTTCTGTGATAATGCAGGAGTTGGTTTCAAGGTTTAATGAATCATCGCTTCTTCTTAACACCAAGGCTGGCTTATGAATCCAAGTCGAATTGTTTCTCGATCGCATCTGCTAAACCTTCTCCCCCATGCTGGAATTGTTGAATTCCTTAAAAATTATTAGTGATAAGGAGTTTCGCCCCTCTATTCCTGGAAAATCAGTTCATCATTTCTTATGCTACACGGCATGATGCCCACTGTGAGAGGAATGAAGACACTTTTCTCTGCTTTAGGACTTGGCCTCTCCATGAACGGGTTTGGACGCACTCACAATTGAATTAAATAAACAACACAACACAGCTAATGTGAGACAAACCTCACTGAAATCATTGAATTCAATTGCACGATTACATCACACTTATATAGCAAATTGCACTCACCTAATCTTCCCGAAGAAGAGGAAACAAACCTAAATAGATGGAACCAATTTCTAAATAAACACTCTCGTTCAACCACTCAAAACTAAATCTATTTCTGCATGATCTAGATTATTCTCACATCCTCCCTTAATGGAGAAATGGATTTTCTACAATACCTAATTGACTTCTAAAAACTTCAAATTTGATTTTACCAAGTGGCTTAGTAAATATATGAGTCATATTATCCTTGGTATTACAAAATATTAATTCAATTTCATTTGACTCAATTTTCTCACGTACAAAGTGGTATTGTAACTCAACGTGTTTTGTTCTGGCGTGGTATATTGGATTATGTGCTAATTTGATAGCACTTTGATTATCACAATTGATGCATGTTGAACCATTTTGCGCCTCTTCAAGATCTGCAAGAATTCTCCGCAACCAAATAGCTTCACAGGTGGCATTGGTCAAAGATTTGTACTCTGATTCTGTTGATGATAAAGAAACAGTTGGCTATTTCTTACTACTCCAAGATATGACCCCTGATCCAATATGAAATGCATAGCCAGAGGTCGATTGTCCGTCATTTGGATTTCCTTCCCAATCTGAATAAGAAAAACCTGTCAGTGCAACATCAGATTCATCAGTATACATAATACCTAAATTCATTGTTCCCTTTAAGTATCGGAGAACTTTATTTGCAGCATTCCAGTGATTTCCTGAAGGCTTAGCCATGAATTGACTAAGGATACTGACTGAGTATGCAATGTCTGGTCTGGTAGTGGTGAGATAGTTCAGACTTCCCACCAACTGAAGATATAATGTTCCATCTGCCTCTTTAGTTCCATCTTCTTTGTACAACTTTGCATTCTGTTCTAAGGGAGTTGACATAGCTTTGCAATCACTCATATTGAACTTTTTAAGAATTTCCTTTGTATATTTTCTTTGAGTGATCAAAGTTTTACCAGGCTCTCTCCATACCTCAATTCCTAAACAGTAATGCAATTCACCCAAATCTTTCATTTCAAATTCCTGTGACAACTGAACTTTAATTTCTTCAATTAACTTGTGAGCACTGCGTGTGATAATGAGATCATCCACATACAAAGATATTAAAGCAACATTTCCTTTTCCATCTTTCTTAACATACAAGTTAGGATCATTTTTGCTTTTCACAAATCCATTCTGAAGAAAGAAGGTATCAATCTTTACATACCATGACCTCGGCGCCTGTTTCAAACCATATAATGCCTTTCTTAACCTGCAGACTAGATGCTCCTGTCCCTGTTTGACAAACCCTTCAGGTTGAACCAAATAAACTTCTTCCTTTAAATCACCATTGAGAAAAGCAGATTTGACATCCAATTGATGTATATTCCAATGATGTTTTGTAGCTAAGGCAATCAGTAATCTAAATGTATTCAATTTAGCTACTGGTGCAAAAGTATCTTCATAATCAATTCCCTCCTGTTGAGCATATCCTTTTGCAACTAATCTTGCCTTAAATTTATCAATGCTACCATCTGCTTTAAATTTCGATTTATACAACCATTTGCTTCCAATTGGAACTTTGTTCTCAGGAAGTTCCACTAATTCCCATGTTTGATTTTTCATAAGAGATGCATATTCCTCATTCATATCATTTCTCCATTGTTCATGTTGTTTAGCTTGTTCATAATCAACTGGTTCTACAACATTCATGATATTAGACATCAAGGCATAATCTTTATACCTTGCAGGAAGCTGAGTTTTTCGGGTTGATCTTCTTGGTGCTACAATACCTGTTGGAGTTCCATCCATGATTCTTCGGTTTTGAGGTGAATCTCCCTCTCGTGATGACTCACTGCTGCTGGATGTGCTCATACTGCTCTCATCCTGATCTTGAACATGTACCTGTACCTGTTCCTGTTCCTGTTTAATCAAAGTATCAAGTTTGACATGAGCATCATTAGATATATGCCATGCATCATTCTTTGTATCACTTTTATCAGCCTGCTCATGAAACAGCACATCTTGACTTGCAAACAGTTTATGGGAACTTGGATCAAACAATTTATAGGCTTTCTGATCCACACAATACCCAATAAAAACACACTTGATTGACTTGGCATCAAGCTTTCTTCTGTTAGCCTTAGGAATATGTGCAAAGGCAGTACATCCAAAGACTCTTAAATGACTCACATCAGGTTTATAACCATGAAGAACCTCAAAAGGAGTTTGAAAAACTAATTGCTTAGTGGGACATCGATTCTTCAAATAAACAGCAGTATTAATGGCCTCTGCCCGGAAACCATTAGAGATGTTCTTACCTTGAAGCATACTACGAGCTGATTCCACCAAGGTTCTATTCCATCGCTCAGCAACACCATTTTTCTGAGGGGTATGTGGTACTGTGAACTGTTGTTGAATCCCATTAGATTTACAATAGCTGTAAAATGCATTTGACTTATATTCACCCCCTTGATTAGATCTGAGTATTTTAATGTACTTACCTATTTGTTTTTCAATCATAGTTTGGAACTCTTTAAAATACTCAAATATATCACTTTTCCTTCGAATGAAATAGACCCAGGTATACCTAGATCTATCATCAATAAAAATAACAAAGTATGAAGCACCACCAAGAGACCTATTTTGCATAGGTCCACATACATCAGTGTGAATTAATTCAAGTATATCATACTTTCGTTTCTCAGTATGAACAGGAAACTCTTCTCTATGCTGCTTACCAAGTGCACAAGCTTCACATGGTAAATGTTCACACTTCATAACAGGAAGACCTTCTACCATTGATTTCCTTTGCAACAACGATAAATCATTGTAATTTAGGTGCCCATACCTGTGATGCCATAATTCTGCTGTCGATGTCTCTTTGGATGTCAATGCAACATGACACTTCACTGTCACATCCAATCTATATAATCCTCCAACCCTGGTACCTGTAGAAACAACCCTGTAGTGGTCCTGAACATCTTTCACAATACACCCCAATTTACCAAATTCCACTTTTAAATGATTATCAGTGATAGTGGAAACAGATATCAAATTCTTTTTGAGAGCACGTACATACATCACATTATGAATCTATCACATTTTTCCATTAGGTAAGTACACATTTATTATGCCATAGCCCTGAACTTTAAGTGACCTGTCATCTCCTAGGTAAATGTGTGTGCCATCAGATTTCTCATAATATTTCTCATACCATTATTTATTACAAGTCATATGTGCTGATGCACCAGAATCTATGAACCAAGCATTATCATCATCAGTTTCAGCAGACAATGCAGCATCAGAAAGAAACAACTTAAGATTTTTAATTCCATCAGTCACTGAGGTGTCTCTGTTTATGAAATTTCCATTATGCCTTCTATGTCTTTGATTTGATTCATTATTATTTCTTCTATAGCAATCTTTAGCCAGATGTCCAGGTTTTCCACAATAATCACATTCAATGTTCCTCTTAACATAAGAATCAGGAGGTGACATACCTTTCTGTTTTTCTTGAAAATGACCTCTGTTCCTGTCCCATGGTCTCCCTCGGAATGATCTTTTACCTCTTGCAGTCAAAGCCAAATCTGAACCGTTTGACTCCAGTTCAAAATTTTTCATTCTCTCTTCTTCTTGAAGAAGAATTCCAGCCAATTCTTCAAATGTAGGAGGTGTTGGCCTAGCTGAGAGTGCTGAAATAAAGACTTTATATTCTGGGACTAACCCCTTCAAAGCAACAGTTACCAAGTCGGTACTAGACACTTTTTCACCAATATCACCAAGCTTATCACTCAAGTCTTTAATTCGGGAAACAAAGTTTCTTATACTTTCATTGGCTTCCATTTTGATAGATAGCAGCTTTGTTTTTAAAAATAAAATATGGTTTGCATTAGTAGTTTCATACAAACCTTTGAGAGTGTCCCATGTCGCCTTGGAAGTTTCACAGTCCCGAATGTGAGGAATAATATTGTCCTTCACTGACATGCGTAGCAGCACCTTTGCTTTCATTTCTCGCTTATCCCAATCTAGACTTGCAGCAGGAGGTGTAGGCTTGGGCTCGTAACCTTTAACAATCGTCCAGAGATTGTATGCCTCCAGAACTGTTATGAGCTTAAATTTCCAATTTACATAATTTTCACCATCAAGTTTGGTAGATTCATTCAAATAGGAGTCAGCAAGTGGATTAGCCATTATTTGCAACAGCAAAGACCAAATTTAATTGCAGGACAGTGATTCACTTGAAGAAAAAAAAATGGCAAATAGAAGGAGGGAAGCGGCGGCGCCCTTCTGATTGCTTTGACAAATCGACCTCAATTTCCACAAGTGAGCTCGAAATTGCGGCAGTCACTAAAAAAACAGTTGAATGATACTGTAACTCTGGAGATTTAAATTCGCTGAACCGCAAACGAAATCTTCAAGCTCTGCTTAAAAAAAACTCAATTTCAAAGCGTTAAGCTGCTCACATCAAATTCTGCAGCTGCTCATATTCACGACTGCTATAATTGAAGTAAAAAAAAATTTATGTAAAAGAATTCTATGAAAAATCGCAGAGGGAAAAAGACTTTCCACAGCGGGCAAAGCGCAGAGGTCGACGTTCGTGCCCAAACCACCGTGGGAAAAAGAGCAGGGGTGGATTGCTCAAGCTGTAAACCATGCCTGGAAAACTGTACGCTTATGGTGTTAATATAAGCAGCGTTCAACGTTTACGCTTACGCAGAGCGTAAACAACAACCAGCAATTCGTGACACCACTCACGCAACAACCCATGCGCTGGCTTGAATAGCCACTCACGCACCAAAAAAAAAACTTAAATGAATACTTCACGTGCTGCGCACGAACCTGGAAACTCTTCGTATGCACCAACGCTGAAAGCTTCTGTCAGCGGAAACGCTCAACTCAATAGCAAACGCAAACTCTGGTCGATGTGCCAATCCTGGGTTTCAAAAGCCACTAGTACAAAATGGCTAATTAGTTACTAAAAAAATGACTAAAATTTGCATATAAACGACTATTTTTCGG